>CM045749.1:20041728-20116728 GCA_024760905.1 Plotosus lineatus | reverse complement strand
GTTACTGTAATCAAGGCTAACGTCATGCCAACAAAATATATAAGAATGCACAACTTTTTTTGGGTCAGCATTGTATAATATAAAATACCATATTCGACGTGATAAGCGCCCAGTGCGCTTAAAAAAAAAATTGGAGTGGGTGGGTGCTTATTAAAATGTTACCAGCGGAGGGGAACGGTAAGTGCTTATTACCATCGAGGTGGAAAACATGAATAATAACAGAACAATAAGAGTTTTACTGGTATTTGTGTTACTGTATTCATTTTGTGGTATCAACCAAATTATTTACATGGAAGCTGAAAATAAACATAAAACAGCATAATAAAAAAAAAAAAAAAAAAAAAAAGACCCCTTACTTTTCAATCCCGGTGCTGTTCCTTTAAACATTTTCCCCAAAATAGATACAACCAATCAACATGAATGTCAACTTTAGCACATGCCACATTGAACCAATCAACATGAACATAAACTAAAGCACATGGTCAGGAACATCTTGAAATTTATCAAGTTAGTGAGCAGGAGAATAGGGTGAAAAATATTCATCACCACTTTCTGATAGATCCATATCTGGCTCATCGCTCCATTTATTCAGAACATCCAATAGTTTTGCTGTAGCAGTTTCTAATGGTTCATTGGTTGTTGGACATTCATCAAGAGAACACAGCAAAATATTTTCCTGTTATTTAAAGCACAGCGAAACAAGGGGGTCTTGAAATACCGTAAACTCCCGTTAACAGGCAGTGAAAGCCTCATTTTACTCTTACAGAGACTGATCGAATAAAATTGGTAAGTTTGATCTACCATTTTGCTCACAGTAAACATGAGCGGCAAGATCAAAAAGATTGGGGGGGGGTGGTCTTGGAGCAGGACGCTTAGTACGTCAAATACGGTAATGTAACTGACCTACGTTATTCTAGATAGCATAATTCAAGTGTGGCTAAAATTTAAGATGAAGGTGTGGTGAAAATACTAATTTGACTTGGTGACAAAGGCCATTAAAATCCAATCAAAGACCAAAAACGTCAGGTTTTAATTAAACTTTTTTGATGGTGTGCCGAGTTTTACCACAGAAACTGTGCATTTATTTTCATCCAAATCTGAGAAACTGATCCAAAATTAGTGCAATTCAAAAGATTCCGATTCTGCTGTGTTAATTCCGAGCACTGTCTCGCAATGAAAAGGACAACCAATGTTCTTGCTGTTGGACCCACAGCAGGCTATTCACAACAAGCGCTCGATCATCCCTTTTAAGAAGAGAGTACAAAATGAAAAATGGTTGCAATGGGGAAGCTTGGCAGATTGAATGTTCAGCATTATATTACTGTTCCCCTTACGGCTATGACTCAACTGAAATATGCTGGTCATGTGAGAAAGAGGAAACAAGGAGAAATTAGTGTAGGTCAGCAAGTTTCAGTTGGGGTTGCATTGCATTTCCTGATGTATGGTCAGAATCAGATCCATCATATGTGGACAATCTGGTTCTTCACACATTTTATAGACATACATTCAATGTAAGCAGGAAAATCTGGGAATGAATTTAATCATGTGGATAAATTACTGACATGCAATTATTTAGCTACAAACGGCAAGCTTCAATGAAGCACGAGTGACTATGGTCACAGAGACACTAATAATTAAATAAATTAAGATCAAATCCTCATGATGTTCTGAACAACTGATAATTCATTGTCCACTCACTTTCAATTACTATTAGTTTACAGGATCATCATTAATAATACATTTTCAAAGACAATCAATAATAACAAGCTTATCGAGTTTAGCGATACCTGCAGAGTTGCTTGTCCGAGGTCTCCACATTCTCCAAAACCAAAAGTGACTACACTTACTACCATCAAACTCCTTTTGTGTTGGCAGTCATTGTGTTGTAACTGCGGACTGGTCAAAACTTTCTCAAACGGAGAACTTGAGTAGCAGTGGGTGTGTTTAAAGGAAAACCCCGGCCTGGACAGCCTGCATATTCATCTATAAATTTACCGCGATCTCCAGTGAAGTGCAACATTAAATCTGCAGTTTAATATTAATTCAAACTAGTTTTTTCATTTATCCATTTACAATAATAATAATAATAATAATAAACATCAATATTAATTCATAATATTGTTCCATAGTTTGCCGTCTCACCACTTCTACTTTTAATTTCTCAAAAATAAGACATTGCATCATTTCTATGGGTTAGCCAATAACACCTGATCATTATCATTCAATATTATTTTTGTTCATCCATCAAAGCAGAGCAGCCAATTTAAAAAAAAAAAAATAAATAAATAATTACATATACAGTATCATCCAAGATCTGACTCCCACCCATGCATGTAAACAAAGTAAGAGCTGTGTAAAATTTTCAGGGCTCTTAAATTCTTTTCATAATATTCCATTATCTACTACTGCTAGCTTTAGGTGGTCCTTCATCACATGGCTATGTAACTGGGATCCTCTCAGAGTTCCCCCTGATCTGAATGATGACTCAAAAGGTTGAGTCCTCCAGGAAACAGACTCATGCATCCACCCACTTTACTCACCTGCATTGCCCTCATGTAGTTGCGATGAAAGCCAAAACACATTCACCTTACCACAAGAGTCACCTTGCTTTTACTTCTAAAGCAGTGGCTCTCAAGGTATGGGTACCTAAATGCCTACTTACCTACCTATCACGCCAACCACCCATACATCTATTCATCCCTCAAAGCAACCATCCATCTGCCTATCTATCAGTTCTAGAGGTTGAAACCCTACTCTGTCAGGAATGCTAAAGTTTTCATTATCCTGAGCCATGTTGATGGGCCTGTATAACATCAGTCTGAGGATACTAAAAATAAAATCGCTTAAAAATTATTAACTTGGATCAAAAAGTAAAAAAAAAAACACATAACCTTTGTAATTGTAAAGAACTTGCAGGGAAAGCAGGACCGAAGAGAAACTTAGCCTGGAATACATATATATTTAACCCAAGCTAAGATTCTGTTCGGTCTTGCTTTCCCTGCAAGTGCTTTACAATTACAAAGGTTATGTTTTTTTTATTATTATTTAACATGAAATACTACCTACGTTACATAAAAACATGCTCAGACTCAACCCAGAACACTTCATAATAGTATTCATTTCATTGTATGTAGCCTGAGGCAATGATATTTCACACAGCCAACTCCCTAAGAACTTTAACTAAACTCAACACACAATACAAGCCCGTATCAACACAACACACACATTTTTATGCACACACACACACACACACACACACACACACACACACACTAATACATATACACATACATATATATGTATAGGTATACTACGACTTAAACCGTTTTCAAAATATGTATGGAAAACAAATAAAGTTTACGTCAATCATATAGTCGCGCAACACTATTCGAGATGCACTGAATTAGCGGCAGCCCTGGCAAATTATATATATGCATCATCACGACATTACTGGCACGTGATTCAAATTTTGCCAATGGCTGAGAGCTTGTTTCTCCCTCCTGCTGACTAGTTGAAGATGATGTGTACACCTCTGTTTTTCTCCTTCGCCCACATGTTATCAACCTGTTTGTCTTCCTTTTGGCTTTTTCCCTTTTACTCGGGAGTCGCCACAGCGAATCATCTGATTCGCACGTTTGATTTGGCAGAGGTTTTTTCGTCGGATGCCCTTCCTGTCACACACCTCTATAGCAAGGGACAGAGACACGCTGACGACTTTGCAGCAACTCTTTACGAAAGTCAGCAATGGTTCTTTTACATGCCTCTCACCATAGACAGTGAGGAACATGGCCCGCCTTTGATAAACCACTTAGCTGCACCGGCGGGGGTGGGGGGGGACAGTGACAACCTTGTGGAGAGTGGGACTTGAACCCCCAACCTTTGGATCAGCGATCCAGCGCCCTATACCACTAGACCACCACTGCTGCCACACATGTTATCAACCTGATTGCTTGAATTGTGGATTCACTTTTTTTAGTGTGTTTGTAATGATTACTTAAGCCCTATGATGTCAGTCAAATGCCCTGCATCTTCTGTAGCTTCTGGTAAGGAGCCTAAGTGCTTTATTTATTCATAAATATTATCACAGTACAAAATTAAAAAAGGTTTTACTTAATCATTACTACATTTTACTGCATTATTACTGCATTAATGAGCAAGACTGTCTATGGAATGTATGGGCAGTGGTGGTCTTGTGGTAAAGGGTGCTGGATCGCTGATCCTAAGGTTGGGGGTTCGAGTCCCACTCTCCACAAGGTTATCACTGTCCCCCCAGTGTAGCTCACTGGGTTATCAAAGGCTGGCCATGTCTCTCTGTCTATGGTGAGAAGTTCATGTCAAAGAACCATTGCTGACTTTCGTAAAGAGGAGCTGCATAGCCGTCAGCGTGTTTCTGACCCTTGCTAAAGGGCTGTGTCAGGAAGGGCATCCGACGTAAAAACCTATGCCAAATCAAACATACGAATCACATGATTAACTGTGGTGACCCCTGAAAAAGCCGAAAGAAAAAGACGACAACTGTCCATAGAATGTGTTAAGAAGCATAATATACATAGGGTTTCAAATCCACATCAATAATTTACGGATTTTCAGGATCTTCGTGGGGGGTACGAACGTGACACCCCCCCCCCCCCCCGAATAACTGGGGCTTTATATATATATATATATATATATATATATATATATATATATATATATATATATATATATGAGAGAGAGAGCGAGAGAGAGACACATACACACACACTAGTCCTTTTAAAAAAATTAGCATATTGTGATAAAGTTCATTATTTTCTGTAATGTACTGATAAAAATTAAACTTTCATATATTTTAGATTAATTGCACACCAACTGAAATATTTCAGGTCTTTTATTGTTTTAATGCTGATGATTTTGGCATACAGCTCATGAAAACCCAAAATTCCTATCTCAAAAAATTAGCATATCATGTTCAGGTAGTCTAAACGAGCTATTAAGCTAATCATCTGAATCAACCAATTAACTCTAAACACCTGCAAAAGATTCCTGAGGCTTTTAAAAACTCCCAGCCTGGTTCATTACTCAAAACCACAATCATGGGTAAGACCGCCGACCTGACTGCTGTCCAGAAGGCCATCACTGACACCCTCAAGCAAGAGGGTAAGACACAGAGAGAAATCTCTGAGTGAATAGGCTGTTCCCAGAGTGCTGTATCAAGCCACCTCAGTGGGACGTCTGTGGGAAGGAAAAAGTGTGGCAGGAAACGCTGCACAGCCAGAAGAGGTGACCGGACCCTGAGGAAGATTGTGGAGAAGGGCCGATTCCAGACCTTGGGGGACCTGTGGAAGCAGTGGACTGGGCTACAGGTGCTGCATTCCCCAGGTCAAGTCACTTTTGAACCAGAAACAGCGGCAGAAGCGCCTGACCTGGGCTCCAGAGAAGCAGCACTGGACCGTTGCTCAGTGGTCCAAAGTACTTTTTTCGGATGAAAGCAAATTTTGCATGTCATTCGGAAATCAAGGTGCCAGAGTCTGGAGGAAGACTGGGGAGAAGGAAATGCCAAAATGCCTGAAGTCCAGTGTGAAGTACCCACAGTCAGTGATGGTCTGGGGTGCCATGTCAGCTGCTGGTGTTGGTCCACTGTGTTTTATCAAGGGCGGGGTCAATGCAGCTAGCTATCATGAGATTTTGGAGCACTTCATGCTTCCGTCTGCTGAAAAGCTTTATGGAGAAGATTTCATTTTTCAGCACGACCTGGCACCTGCTCACAGTGCCAAAACCACTGCTAAATGGTTTACTGACCATGGTATTACTGTGCTCAATTGGCCTGCCAACTCTCCTGACCTGAAGCCCATAGAGAATCTGTGGGATATTGTGAAGAGAAGGTTGAGAGACCCCCAGACCCAACACTGTGGATGAGCTTAAGGCCGCTATTGAAGCATCCTGGTCCTCCGTAACACCTCAGCAGTGCCACAGGCTGATTGCCTCCGTGCCACGCCGCATTCAAGCAGTCATTTCTGCAAAAGGATTCCAGACCAAGTATTGAGTGCATAACTGAACATAATTATTTGAAGGTTGACTTTTTTTGTATTAAAAGCACTTTTTTATTGGTTGGATGAAATATGCTAATTTTTTGAGATAGGGATTTTTGGTTTTTCTTTACTTTTTTGCCAAAATTATCAATATTTAAACAATAAATGGCTTGAACAACTTCAGTTGTGTGCAATGAATCTAAAATATATGAAAGTCTAATGTTTATCAGTACATTCCAGAAAATAATTAACTTAATCAAAATATGCTAATTTTTTTTAGAAGGACGAGTATATATATATATATATATATATATATATATATATATACATACACACACACACGAAAATTTGGCATAGCCTAGCCTAGAGACAAGCTAGTTTGAGTTAAGTACTTTTCAACTTATGTTGTCTCTCCTGGAACCAATTAACGACGTAAGCCAAGGTATACCTGTGATACCTGTGCGTTTGTGTGTTTCTTCGGTTCTTCAGGTGGAGGCTTAACAATGCTATATGGTAATAAAATGACACAAGATGATGACCTGAATATACTGAATGACCAGGTTATCCCATCAATGGCATGTTCCCTGATAGTACAGGCATATTACAAGACTAGAATACCAGACTACAGACAGATAAACTAAATTAGTAGAGTGCATTACTTTTATTTTTTGGCAGGGCAACAGATATTGGGATTATTTATAAAAAAAATAAATAAATAAATAAATTAAAAAAAAACACCCCACAGGGTGTGATTCCATGTGTATTTGCCATGTTTGCTCTGAAACTCCTAAATCGGATCTGGTCAACATAATCAACTTCAGAACCGACTTCTTTGAACAAAATCCACCCGTGTACAAACAAAATCGCACACTCACACACGAATTAACATGTTCTGAAATTCCTGCAACACCTCTTCATAATCCACATGAGTACCAAGGAGCGTCCCAAACAGGACAAGGATCCAGAAAAAACTGCAGGAAAACAAATTAGGGTTAGGGTTCCGAAGTTAAGTCTGTTCATCCCACAGAGCACCATTAAATCCATTATAACGAAATATAAAGAATATGGAATGGCTACAAACCTGATAAAATAAGACCACCCACACAGCGAATACTTTTGCAAGACACTGTACATGCACTAACAGTGATGGGCTATTAACATGCCGCTGCAAGAAAAAGGCGGATGAAATATGAGAGCCGATGACTTTTGTTTGTGCATGGTGTTTTGTCTGTTGTTAGGCGAGACCAAAAGAGAACAAATTATTATGAGGGCGCACTGATAAACCAACAACACACACAAGAACATTTGCGGCTTCAATAAATGGGCTGGCAGGGCCAAGTCATCCTGTCTCAAAGATAAAAAGACATGTTTCCATATTTGGGAGCCATATCAGATTATTTGTTGTGAACTACTGTCAGAGTTCGTTGATTTTTGTGGAGCCAAGAACAACAGCATCACAAACAGCGATAAGAACAAGACACTGGTAAAACAGTTTGAAGAACAGTCGCTTGTGCTGATTTCTTTCTGGCTCACTTGACAGTAATATCCCACAAAGTCAAACAATTCATTTGAACTCCATTTTGGCTTCAGTGACTCTCCCAGGGAGGAGAAATAACACAAATAGACAGATTCGAGGACTGTCGATTGGTGGAGGGGTGGTGTTCGCTCTTTCTTCATATGAGAAGGAAATTCACTCACTACACATGAAAAATTGAAGATACAAATATTCTATATGCAGTACTTTTAAATGTATTCAAGTAATTGTTTGGCACATTGTCATATTATTGGTGAGACATTGTGCCATAACACACTGGTCAACCATTCATCCTTTCATTTTATGAACCACTTAATCCTAATTAGGGTCGTGGGGAGGCTGGCACCCATCTCAGCTGACTCTGGGCACGGGCAGAGTACACCCTGGACAGCTCACCAGGCCATCGCAGGGCAGAAACACACTGACGGCTATGCAGCTGCTCCTGAGTAAAGTCACCAATGTTTCTTTTACATGAACCTCTCAACATAGGCAGTGAGAGACATGGCCGGCCTTTGATAAACCAGTTAGGGGGGGGCAGTGACAACCTTGTGGGGAGTGGGACTCAAACCCCCAACCTTAGGATCAGCGATCCAGTGCCCTATACCACTAGCCCACCACTGCCCCTAAACAGTGAGACATTTAACAAGTCATCCATCTGCTGAAGCACTTAATCCTACCACTGTCATGAAGGAGGGCCGGAACCTACCTTGGCCAGCTAAGATGGGGCTATGGTGGAGTACATCCTGAATAGCTGGCCAGTCCATCACAGGGCCAACGTGTACACACATACCTACACACACCTCTAGGGGCCTGATGTGCATGTCTTCAGTCTGTGGGAACAAACCTGAGTACCCAGAACAAATCCAGAGAAGCTCAGTGATTCTTTTGCTCCAGCAATCAACCAGTGACATGTAACTTGCTTCCTGCATGTATTTACCCCTTTAAAGGCACCTCAGTAGTTAAGGAAGAGAAAAAGAGAAATGATCTAATTAATAATGAACGAATAATGGATAAGTGTACACATCCATGCATAAAAAAAATTCAATAATCAGATTCTGCCCATCAGTTACACCACCAGTGTAAATAATTACTGCCAGATGGAAAACTGATCCATTCTTCAGCTTGGATTTAAATAAGGTCCACCCACACAGAAGCACTTATTCACCATTTACACTCATATACCATTACCAAGACCATTTATCTTCAGTCCAGAGACAATCACACTATCTCTTATCACATCTTGATTACTGTCTCTACATTGAAACACTGTGTACTGGGGGGGGGGGGGGGGGACAGGAAGAGGACCAGGGACATTCAGTTCCTGGTACTAAACAGAGAGACAATTACCCCTGGACCCCCACAATTGTTTACAGGCTGGAGCAGGATTATGCAAAACCATGGCGTTCACTGTGTTGCCACCCCCACCAGAGACCAATCATTTCCTGTCCTCCCACTAATCCTGTGAGACTGATCGGAGATGCTCCATGGAGTACCAGAGTGGCATAATGGATTGAGATAAACTGGGGAATGGGGTGTTTAAAGCTCCTACACAGATTATTCACATGACTCAGTGGTCCTATACAAGGTGTGATATAAACCAGAGAACATGATATTAAAACTATTTTAGCAACGTTCACTGAACCAATGACGTGGCTCTCTCATGCCCCCTTGTGTTTTCTGAATTCATGTTAGCTCTCATCTCTCAGAACCTGGATACTAGTTGGGAATTTTTTCTTCATCTCATCTTTCTTCAGATGGGAAATATGATGAAAAGGAGTAATTTCAACCTCTCGTTAATCTGATTATGTCCTGGACAGCCGAGTGAATAGCAAATGCTGGTATTGCTTGCTAGACTCATGAGTGTGCAGTTGGTTAGCACAAGGCTCATTAATTTTAAATAATACATGTATTTCATATATGCATCGATGCACATAGACCTTTATGGTCCTTCAGTTTGCAGTAAACAAAATTTGAACGCTGAGTACAGTCAAAACTAATGTAAACTACAGTGCAATGCGCTGGTCTGCATCAGATGGCCGAGATTAACCAAGAGAGGCTACTGATAAATAAGTACATGTTAGACAAATGCTGAAGAATCCCTGCAATCTGACAGGATACTACACAGCTAACCATATTCAGGTCTGTAGTGTTGGAGTATAAAAAAAATTAGACTCATTCAGAAAGAACCTTGAAAGACATCAACATATTAAAACCAGTTACAGCACTGAGAGCTCAGACTGTAATTTGGTGTATGAACATATACCTGTATGAAAAGAATCTGCACAATACCAGTAATCTACTGCATCTATAATTACCTACTATTGAGATTCATGTTATATTCTCATCATATAGAAAAATTCAACAATAGGTTACAGCTAAAACTGCATTAAACTCATGACTGTGTCTTCTAACTCCAGGCTTCAGCCAGGAAAAAAAAAAACAAGAACTAATTACAGAATACAAGTTTCACATGTAGATTGATCAGCATAGATAAATATGCTTGCTCAATTTAAAATACAGTGGTACCTCGTCTCGCAAATGTCCCTTATACAGTCACCCCTTGCCACTTCGCGATTTGAGCATCGAGGTCTTGGTACATCGCGGTATTTTAATCAAAAAATAAAATAAAAATATTCATAAAAAATTCTAAATTCGCACTGAAACTCGCATGTAAGCAAGCGGAAGGCAAGGCAGGCTGCGTCCAGTGTTTCCAAACAACAGACTGAAGTGCCCCTCCTCCCCAGTTCAGGCAAGTTCTCACAAGCTGATTGGCTTAGACGCGTGACGCTGTTGCCTTGCACATTCCTGCGGGATTTTTTGTGATTTTGTGATGTTATAGTGTTTGTAAACGTCCTGCACCACGGAGAAGAGCTATTGTCAGAGATGAGTACAGTATTTAAAATTATTTATATAGAAATTCTCGTTAAATATTAATACATTACAGTATTTACATATGCATATAACCGTGTAACGTTTAATATACACTTTTTGTATTGTATAGACGTGAAAACATATAGAAATGAGACAACATGGTAGAAATGAGAGGGGCGTTCCTACTTCGCGTTTTTTCGAATATCGCGGCCAGGTCTGGTGTACATTATCCGCGATATTGAAGGGATGACTGTAATGATTTTTCCATGATACGAGCTTCGAACACAAAAAAAATGTGCTCCATCCAATGAGCAAAAATTCACTTTAAAATTTAAAATGGAACAATTACGCATAAAAATCTTACATCTTTCATTACAGTGTAACATATAACCTACTAAAACTCAAAATAATGAAGGACACCTTTCGCTACACAGTTCTTAGCTCTGCTCGCAGCATAAGGAGGTCACCTGACCTGCCTCTGTTATGGTTTAAATATGTAAAATTAAACAATAAATTTTACAATTTTATTTAAGTTTACTTTTTATGTTCCCATGTAGTATACACTAAAACAATTATTGCCCAACAATATTACAATTTTAAAGAATCCTTCAAACATTTCCTGCATACAGAATTTGATCTCTAAAATCTATTGGAGGCTCCCTTGTCCGAAGCCCCACCTCTGGCATAAATGTCACGAAAAGCCGCACTTAACCTTTTGCGTAATTCTGTCAATTCAACACACAGACATAGAGTAAACTAGAACCTTCATGGCAGAGGTAAAAATCATCGAGCACCATTACCAAGACAGAAAACTCTGTTGTGGCCTTTGAACTACATACCATGTCCCTGGGGTAGAAATATGAGCCTGCATACATGTGAAGTCTCTTTGTCAACCATTGTGATGTGAAATAGTAAAGAACAGCCCATGCAAAAAGGTCCCGACAGTTATTGACTTTACCATAACAGGTAACCGATATAAAAATACATGCTTAGTTAATACATAACACCATGAACACGTACTAAATTCCGATATCACTGATGCACATTTTTCCCCAGGAATTGCACCAATGAGCAGCGAGGATGTGAAAAAGGAGGAAAATGGCCCAGATTTTAAATTGTATCATTTACTTAAGTAATTAGCGGTGTTCTAATTCTTCTTCAGAGAAAAGCACTAAAATGCAACATGACTAGGCATGGAGAGACCTACAGTCAACACTTTGTGGTCAAATTAGACCAAAATCCAGCTTTTTATTCATGCAACCTCTGACTCTGTTTAGAGACAAAAGAAAAACTGCATACAATGTAAAGAAAAGGCGCCAGATAGCGACAGTAAACCACGGGTGTTGATCTTTGGGTGATAACTGATGACTGTTCAAGTGATCATGTGACAATTGTGACTTGGTTGCCTGTACCAAGAGCTTCAAGCATTGTTTCAGTTTTTAACAAGATAATGAGCCATACTTCCAAAACCAAGTCAGAACAACAACAAAAAATAGTTCAAGACTCAATCATGCACAGGGATCCCTCACTTTCCGTGGTTAATGGGGACCGAGACCCCCCACGACCGCCGATTTCCGTGAAGTAGGATCAACCCCCCCTGACTGATGTATACGTACATGCATGTGTATATAATATCAATAAATACATATTCAACGCTATAAATGCTTATAATAACAAACATTCGAAAATAATGCATAAATTGTTCAACAAAATATAAATACACACACACACACACACACAGACACGTGCACACTCAGATGTGCACCTCACATAAAAATATAAGTAGTTTTGCTGGGGGGTTTTCGGTTGTTTTTTGTTTGTTTGGGCGGGGGGGTGCATAATTGGCCTTGTTTTGCAGCATTTTTCTTAATTTTTAGATGAATATTTCTGAAAACCCCGCGATACACTGAAGCCATAGAAACTGAAGCATGAAGTAGCGACGGATCACTGTATAACGACATATGCCGATATGTAGAATAAAACCAACAACAAGACAGCGTTTCACTACAGAGATGGGCATCATTATATTTGGAAAAGAACCTTTAAAAAAAGATCTAATTTGAGACAAACACAACACGCTGAGTTTCGTCTAAAATGACGAATGAGGCCAGTTGTCTTTAGGATGGTCCATCCTGGAGACATAAATATTACAAACAGAAATACCCTGCACAGTTTATAAAAAGTCAAACTCCTTTGTTGGACCAACCTGATAACAGTGCATAGTTGCCAGGTCAAACTCTCAGCATCACTACAATTGTTTCCATCCAGTGTTGGGTTCAGTTTTCACGAACATCTTGATTTGATGATGGGAAAATTGAACCACTCCATAAAGTCTTCTCCGACACATCCTGAATAATTGCAATAGGGTTAAGTTCAGGACCTTATGGTGTCAGTTTGCATGTGCCCTATGTCCCCTGAACCACTATTTTCTAGTCCAGCGATCGTACTAACCTACTTATTCAGTACGTTCAGATCATTGGATGACTTCATTTTATTTCCATATTATGTTGCTGAGCCTTGACGTGACCAACCGGATTTGGAGTGTTCGATAATTCCTGTCTTGAATATTACATATTATAATATACAGTAGGCTCTCGACATTCACAGGGGTTCGGTTCCGGGCCCTCCCGCGAATCGAGATAATCCACGAGTTCTGTACCCAGAAGTAAAATCCCATGTGTCACGTCACATGCGCGAATGAGCAGCCGGAAGTAAAATACTATGTATCTATTACATGCGCTAAAATATGCTTCTTAAACACATTCTACAGACAGTCTTACTCATTAATTCAGTATTAATGTAGTAAAATGTAGTAATGAATTAAGAAAAACGTTTTAATTTTGTACTGTGATATTTATTGATAAAATATAAACATTATACAGCATATATATATATATATATATATATATATATATATATATATATAAATAAAACACCTTTAAATGCATTCTCTTTGAAGAACATACAGCACTGTAGTTTTCAAAAATGCCCACTAGAGGAACGCATTGCATTAGGCATGAGATGACTGAATTCAGGTATTAACTGCATTAAGTCTGAGCAGCTCAGCCACGCCCCTCAGCCGGAGCGAGTACAAAAGAGTTTTAGAATCAGAAAGTTAGAGAGCATTACAATGTGATGTGAGTTAATCCTCTGGTGCAGATGCTTTTATTTATTGCGAGTAAATGAGAATAGTGAATTCAGGTGTGTGCTACTGAGCAGCTCAGCCACACCCCTCAGCCAAAGCGGAGAGTAAACAGTTAGTTAGAGGCACAGCGCCAAAATCAAAGTCCCCCAAAACACGGACCATAACAAAAACGACATAAAAGAACAAGAAATGTAATAAATTGGATAAACAAAACTATAAACATGCTACACCAGAGTAAATAATATATAACACACAAACATTTTAAACATTACCTTAGGTCATGTACTGGAATAATAATTGAAAAAGACTTGAATAGTGGAGTGTTTATCAAAGGCGGGCCATGTCTCACACTGTCTATGGTGAGAGGCATATAAAAGAACCATTGCTGACATTCGTAAAGAGTAGGCTGCAAAGCTGGCAGCGTGTTTCTGTCCCTTGCTAAAAGGGTTGTGACAGGAAGGGCATCGACGTAAAAACCTCTGCCAAATCAAACGTGCGAATCAGATGATTCGCTGTGGCGACTCCCGAGTAAAAGGGAAAAAGCCGAAAGGAAGACAGACAGACAGTGGAATGTTTTAGAACAGTTCAGATGATTATTCCTCTTCAGGCACTTCAAGAGGAAACTGTCGTTTCTTCCAGAGAAAGTCTCATTTCTTCAGAAGAGACATCCAACGTCATTATCTTTTTCTGGTGCTTAGCAGGCGTTTGAGTGACATCATAGAACTAAACTGGTAATTAAAACACCATCTCACATCATCTCAATCAATCAGCAGGAAGGAGGACAGCCATTGGCTGAATTTGAATCAAGTGCGAGTTGATTGGCAGTCCGCAAATACTCAAACTGAGAGTGCAAAACCGTGAACAGTCAAGGGCCTACTGTATAACCAACTGATACATAAACCCATCCCCATACATGTCCTTCACCAAGTGAACATGAATGGACAAATAAATGAATCTGCCTTTGATGATAATTGTAGCAAAGCTGAAATAAATGTGAAAACAAGGTCTTGCCTTTTTTACAGGTCTTTATTATATTTTACTAAAATATGAGATTCTAACCTGCCACAAAAGTCTGACAGAATCACCACGCCATCATCCCGAAACACTATCAAGAGGACACTTGACATTTCCAGGAATGAGAGTGTAAAAATAAGACGTGATGCCCTTTGCAGATCAGCTTTTCAAGCTCAAGGGGTTCAGGGTCCAGATGCAAAAATTCCCTTCTGTGACGATGATGTCAAAGCAATGCAAACTTTCAACCAACTCTCTTCTATCTTCTATCACAGTCACTTCTGATATCAGCCTGGACTTTAATGGAGCCAGTGTCAGAGAGCCCCAGGGAAGCCACATGAGTTACCTTCACCATCTTCAGCAGATGCAGGACATGGCTATTACGCAACCATTCAGTTGGTTTCTACTCTTCGGCATTTTTTTTTACAACTGGGAAGAAGAACCAAATAACAAGCTTGCAGCTTTTCTTCACAAGAACATTTGCTTCCAATTCAAAGCAACAGGATTCATATCACACCTTATTTTATAAAATCAGACCCTATAACATTAACACTGTACAGCAAGGAAAAAAAAAAAGGAAAAAAAAAAAAAAAAAAAAAAAAAACGTGCTTCAGGAAAGAGATCAAGAAATTTTTGTACTTTTTTTAATGGGGGAAGAACACAACGAACAATGTGATTATAATACACTGACAGTCCTTACCTGTGTCTGAGACAGTTATGATAGTAAAAATGACAGTAAGAGCGATTACACGAGTATCAGGTCATAATATTACATACAGGTCCCTCACCATCTCCGTCAGCATCATAACTGCTTCTGCTTTACTTCATGTTCACCGAAAGCAATGCAGTTTAAAAAAGGTGGCGGCAGTGAGTGAAATCTGAGAAAATGGAATAGCTTCAATACAATAAGGCTGTTGGCGCAGAACAGGTTTCACTCTTATTTCTGTTCATGAATACAAAGGATGAACACAGTAGTTTGTGGGCATAAATAAAGTGGTACCCCATCGAACGAGTGTCCCTTATAACGATTTTTCCATGATACGAGCTTCAAACCCACCAAAAATCTGCTCCATCCTTCTTCTTTTACTTTCGGCTGTTCCCTTCAGGGGTCGCCACAGCAAATGATCTGCCTCCATCTCTCCCTATCCTCTGCATCTTCGACTCTTACTCCAACGACCTTCATGTCCGCCTTCACCACATCCATAAATCTTCTCTTTGGTCTTCCTCTGGGCCTTCTGCCTGGTAGTTCTAACCTCAGCATCCTCGTACCAATATACTCACTATCCCTTCTCTGTACATGTCCAAACCATCTCAATCTAGCCTCTCTGACTTTGTCTCCAAAACATCTAGCATGTGCTGTCCCTCTGATGTACTAATTCCTGATCCTATCCATCCTCATTACTCCCAAAGAGAACCTCAACATTTTCATCTCTGCTACCTCCAACTCTGACTCCTGTCTTTTCCCCAGGGCCACTGTCTTTAAACCATACAACATCGCTGGCCTCATCACCGTCTTGTACACTTTTCCCTTCATTCTTGCCGATACCCTCTTATCACACATCACACCGGACACTTTTCTCCATCCATTCCAACCTGCCTGCACACGCTTCTTCACCTCTTTTCCACACTCTCCATTGCTCTGGATTGTTGAGCCCAAGTACTTAAAATCCTCCACCTTCTTTATCTCTGCCCCCTGTAACCTCACCGCTCCTCTTGGGTCCTTGTCGTTCACACACATGTATTCTGTCTTACTGAGGCTAACCTTCTTTCCCCTCCTTTCCAGGGCATACCTCCACCTCTCTAGATTTTCCTCCACTTGTTCTCTGCTCTCACTACAGATCACGATGTCATCTGCAAACATCATAGTCCATGGAGATTCTTGTCTAACCTCGTCTTGTCAGCCTGTCCATCACCATAGCAATCAAGAAGGGGCTGAGAGCTGACCCTTGATGCAGTCCCACCTCCACCTTGAACTCTTCTGTCACACCGACAGCACACCTCACCACTGTCTTACATCTCTCATACATGTCCTGCACCACTCTAACATACTTCTCTGCCACTCCAGACTTCCTCATACAATACCACAGTTCGTCTCTCGGCACCCTGTCATATGCTTTCTCCAGATCCATGCTTTCTCCAGATCCATGCTTTCTCCAGATTCAACCAGTAAAATTCACTTTACGAGCTCCCGTGTGTGACAAGAAATAGTGTTTACTGCACATCGTATCGTTTGCTCGGTGCTTTATCCCTACACCATAACGCGACAATGAGAGCGCAACTGCCAACTACTGTAGAGGATGTGCAATTACACTTAATTCTAGTATAACATGGCAAAAAAAGCATGCTCTCCAGAGTCATACGTGCCCCCTGGCATCACACTGAGCCCCCCCAAGGGGGGCACTCCCCACTATTTGAGAAGCACTGGCCTTGTGGAAGCTCACCACGAGCTTCTTCATTGGCATTCATAGCATGCACAAGATTCATGTTATATTCTCATCATATAGAAAAAATCAACAATATGTTACAGCTAAAACTGCAATAAACACATGGCTGTGTCTTCTAACTTTAGGCTTCAATCAGGAAAAAAACAAGGAGAACTAACTACAGAACACAAGTTACACATGTAGATTGATCAGCATAGACATACATGCTTGCTCAATTTAAAATACAGTGGTACTTCGTCAAACGAGTGTTCATTATAATAATTTTTCCATGATATGTGCTTTGAACCCACCAAAAATCTCCATCCAAAGAGCAAAATTTCACTTTACGAGCTCTCCTCGAAATGGCTTTTCCGGGCCGATTAGCTTTGTAATCTTCCAAGTGTATTCCTCCGCACTCTAAGAACGCCTTGTGCAGTGCTTCTCAATTACTTTCTGGTGACTCTAGGAGGGAGAAAAAAAGAAAAAAAAAAAAAAAAATTCTTGCCCCCCAACTATAAATAGTGTGTACTGCACATCATATCATTTGCTCGTTAATATTCCGACACAATAGTACGACAATTAGAGCGCCACTGCCAGCTAATCTAGAGGATGCACAATTACACTTAATTCTAGTACAGTATAGCAAAAAAACATGTTCCCCAGGGTCATACGCACCCCGCCCTTCAAGGAGGGGACGACCCCAACTTTTTGAGAAGCACTGGCCTTGTGGGAGCTCACCACGAGCCTTTCCTCACTGGAATTCGTAGCATGCACATGCACAAAATTCTCCTCCACTGTTACACACCACCTTCTGCCCGTGACATCTTCGCCACAGTTGATGATCGGAAGGGCAAGTTGATTTATTGTTTTTTCTTATTTATTTTTAATTATTATGAATGTTAATGTGCATGTACTCTTATGAAATATTTATTGTTTTTCCATGTTTATCTTTAATATTTTAGGTCAAATATACAAGTTTGTGGCAGGTTACAGGAGTTTAGGATGGGGGTTGGAACAGATTGATTGGTTTTCTGTTATTTCTTCGAAGAATAATTGTTTCATTGAACGAGCTTGCCCTCAGAATGGATTAAATTGGTTCGACAAGGTACCACTGTACACTGATTCTGGGTAAATAAGCACTTAATAACGGATCAATCATTTACAATGGCTACAAACATACATTAATTACAAATGATATTGGTTGGCTAGAATATACAACAAGCTCCAGAGGTCCATGCCAGGAAAACCATGCTTCCTCTCGCCATACCCAAATGGAGGAAGTCCCATTCTGACTCCCACTGTAAGGCTAACAGCTAAAACCTCCATCATCATCATCATCATCATTATACATCATTAATACACACCAGCATGAGGAAAGGCGTTCAACACTGCAGGGCTTGGCTGATACCCCGGAGTTGTTGGGGTTTTTTTTGTGTGTGAGTGTTTTTTTTTTTTTTTTTTTTTAAGAATTGAATGAAATGTCTGGTGTTTCGGCTCTATTTTCTCTCTCTCCCCTTTTTTTCGGCCACCGAGCTAAAGCCTGACTCTGAGCAGCATTTCCGCTCGTTTTCCTCATCCTCTGGAGAGCCTCCTGCTCCTGGAATGACCTTGCACTGATTTGACAGTCCTTAAACAAACCGCTATGAGCTGGGACAGGGTTGCAGGAAGTTTATTTACCTGAATGTTGAGTAAATATGTTAATTCCAGGGTCCGACGCGTTGGAGGTAACGGCGAGCCTGCACGCTGGTGTCCCGGTGTTCGTCGCTTCCCGCGGTCTCCTCCCGGAGCTGCTCCCCCGGCTCCCTTTGCTTTGGTTCGGCTGCGGTTGCTGTGAGTGGCCGTGCGGTGGGCTTTGGAGTGCCGCCGAGGCCCCTTCACCCACTCGCCCGACTTGCTGTCCCATTTCACCCGCGTGTCTGAGTGAAAAGATCCGCTGGGACCGAAGCAAGGAAACACCACCGTCCGACTGGATCACATCCCCCCCCCCCCCCCCCCAGAGAAACAGCAGAGCGGCCTATTGACTGTTACTCTCCCCCCCCCTCCCTCTTAGCTCGATAGCTTTAGCACGAGAGCTAGCGGTCGGTGTGAGTGCTTGATCCCACCCACCTCCCCTCCACTGTGCACTATGTGTCACCAATCAGTTCGCTTCTCTTTAACGGAACCACTCAATATCTCCGCGAGCCGGAATTCTGGTTCCTGTAATCCAGAAGTTTTTTTTTTTTTTTTTTTTGTCCTCCTAAAACGGACCCATAGGGGGTCGGTTTGTTTTGCTCCAACCACTACGCGCCCCCTCCGACGCCGCCATCTTTACCGCAGAATCAGTGGTGTGCAGTTTACAGGCCAATGAATTGATGTGGACCGGGAATGGGGAGGGGCTTGTTGCATGGGGCGTGGTCATCTTATGAATAGGAGATCGGGAAGCTAAACTTGCCACGCCCACGTTACCGAAAATTGACAGATGTCATGTTTCTTAAAAATAGGATTTTTCCCCCTTTTCATTTAATAAGGAATAAGCAAAACATGTGGTTAATAAAAATACCAATTCATATTATTGATTCTTAATTTTTAAATCTGAAGTTTCAAACAGGCATTACATTAAATAAAAATAAATAAAATAATAAAATAAGTTATCCTAAATCACTCTTAAGTTTTTCTTTAGCTTTACCTTTTTTTCATCATGCTTTTTAGTTGGAATTTGGGAACACACCCAGGTGGAACGGCAGTTGATTGCGCCTCCATTCCAGTAGTTGGCAGTGGCGCTCTCATTGTCACGCTATGATGTAGCGGTTTTTCGCACGAGCAAACGATATGAAGTATAGTTAAGTAAACAAACCGGAAAATTTTCTAACACGAACGAAGAGAAAGGTGGAGACAGACGGAGATATTAAGACATAAATAAGTCGAATGAGTTTAAATAAGGATGTATTTTTTATTTCAGGCACATTGGTGTGCTTTAAATCTTTTCTAATACAAATTTAAAAAGTTAATGAAGTTTTTCTTTATTGTAAGTTGAACTATATTTCATTCTTTTTTGTTTTTAATGTTCATAAAGATACAATTGTTAAGCAGAGACGTACTAATAATTTTACAGACAAATAATCTTATTTATAGTTGCGCAGGGCGGTGGGGGGCATGAAATGTGTTTTTTTCCTCTTAGAGGAGGCGCCACAGAAAATAATTGAGAAGCATTGACTTTTAATCACAAGCTCATTCATACCTGGGCCAATTTAGAATATCTCATCCTTTTATCAGTATGTTTTTGAACAGAAACCATAAAACCCAATAGAAACCCATGAAGACATTTGACAAACAGGAAAATCCACACCAACAGTAATCTGATCTGTGGACCAGTTCAGGAAAAATGAGATCTTGAAGATAACTCGTGCATACATGAAGTACGATATTAAAAAGGTAAAAGTAAAGTCCGTGGGCTTTTTACACCCAAAACATAGCGGTTCATCAGGCCGGTGCTTATCCCCAGTTTCTGTAGTGTGAAGCAAGTACATACTATATTACCATACTCTTTTTATTAGTTCCAGCAGATTAGTAAATTTGTTCTCATGTATCTTATAACTCTCGCCAACGACGGGAGCACACACACAATATACTGTATTTTTATATTAGCACAGCTGCAACAATAAAATCAAGCTAATGGTTTTACAAAACTTGCATAAGTATGGGCCGTCAGTATAAATGCACATGTTTAAATTCATAATCTAGTCTTCTGATAGTATCAAGCTGATTTACGACAATTTCTATTGTAAAATTTATGCAAATAATATTGATTTGAATTCAACACTTTGGTAAAGTTCTTTTCTGGATACAAGAGCACGATAGAAATCCACCATTCAACAGGGAGCTAGAACAACTAAACAAATTAAATGGTCTATTTGTTGTACACATAAAAAAGGGAACTCCATTACTTCTTCAACGAAGCAGATCACAAAAAAACATTAACTTTTAAAAATTTTTATATACTGTATTATTATTTGTTCTGCTTTTAATCCTTCCAAAATGAACACACACGGTAGAATGGGCTGACACAGTACTTACTGTATATTGTTGGCACCCAGAAAGCAGTTGGGGTTTAAGGTGCCTTGCTCAAGGGCACTTCACTCACAAAGGTGGAGGAAGGGAAGGTACTGCTCCCTCCCCCACTGCCACACATTTTTCTTACTGGTTCAGGAATCGAACCAGTGACCTTTCGGTCCCACAGCTGCTTCCCAACCCATTAGGCTACTGCTGCCCAGCTGCTATAAGCAATTTATAGTTTTTTTTTCTTCCCTCATGTACAACGGGCTCTGGTGGCCTGGTGGTATAGGGCGCTATCCTAAGGTTGATCCTAAGGTTGACGGTTCGAGTCCCACTCCCCACAGGGTTGTCACTGTCCCCCCAGTGCAGCTAACTGGGTTATCAAAGGCCGGCCATGTCTCTCACTGTCTATGGTAAGAGGTTCATATAAAAGAACCATTACTGACTTTCATAAAGAGTAGGCGTGTTTCTGTCCCTTGCGAGAAGGGTTGTGTCAGGAAGGGCATCCAACGTAAAAACGTATGCCATATCAAACATGCGAATCATTCGCTGTGACAACCCCTGAAAAAAAGGGGAAAAGCCGAAAGGAAATCTCTCACGGTGAGCGCATGTACCAGTACTCAAATTGTGAAAGATACCCACATCTGTCTCTCAGCAAGAAGGCCCTGGGTTCGAGTCAAAGACTCAGCGGGGCACTTCTATGTGGAGTTTGCCCGTCCTTGTGCTTGTATGAGTTTCTTTCAGGTACGCCATTTTCCTCCCACAGTCAAAGGGTACACTAACTGGCAGTTTCAGGTTTCGGTTTGCCCCAACGTGTAAGTGTGAATGTTTGCGTGCATGCTTGCCCTGCAGTGATTTGTGGAGCTGTTTAGGAAGTACACCATCCTTGCCTAGAGCTGGCTAAGATAGGCGCCAGCAAACCAAATATGATTACGTGGTTTGGGAAGTGAATGAATGGATTTTGAAGCGTGAAGAATCATCTTCAGAACTACATTAGCCATCACAAAAGAGAACAATTTTCAGAGTGATACAACTCATAATGCAAAGCACTAGGCCTAACTAAAAATGAGTGAACATAGACAGAATTAAAAGTCCCTGCTTCTAAGTCCTTGATTCTTTGCACTTACACACACACACAGGATTTCACAATAGTGCACATACACTATTATGTTATGCCTAGCCAACACCAAAATCATTAAAATACTCAAATCCCTTAGCATCCTGCATCAAATGTACCATCAAATGGCCATCAGCCTTTGCCATGCACACCAGCTGCCATCAAAGGCCATCACAAGCCGCCAAAAGATTCTCCAGCAGCTGCTGCAACTTACCGCGGAAGTTAAAAGAGGATGGTCTGTGGATGTGTGAGCTTTGTGACTCCTCCACTTGTTGTCAGGGGAAGCCTAGCTTACAATTCAGCAGCTTCCACTGAATAAGCAGCTAGAGTACCAGAGAGTGAAGAAGGCTCAGTACTACAATGAGTGTGATAGAACCTGGAGGAACACTGATAGAATAGTCAGTCCCCGAATGATGTGCAGATCATCTTTACTTCATGGAGCAGTTCTGTGACTACTTTTAGTGAAGTTCGCACAGAGGTAAAGCATGGCAAAGGAATTCTCAAGCTGGTAATGCTGGAGTAGTTAATTATTTGGCTTCCAGCCAGAAACTCTGAATGTCCAATTAGCAGAGGTTCATCAAGAGACATCCACATGGGCATTGGGATACACAGAACTGGTGAGTTGTTTACTCAGGAAAGTTAATAAATATCTGTTGGTGCCCATGTTAGTACATATCTTTGGTCAAATATATAATGTTTTTATGGCCCTTGGTCCCACTGTCTCCTATCCACATACTTCAGGGGCAAACTGTCCAGAGATTTAGAAAGATCTTAGAAACCATGATGGTGGGAGTCACACTGAATGGGTAGTGTCAGGGTTATCATACCAGCAGCTCTGTCAGTGAATTGAGGAGGGGTAGGGCACCACCCCATTCACCCCTGTGGGGATTTCCCTTGGGAATTCCCTTTGGAGCAGATGGGTGATTCGGTTGTAAGATGAACATATGACCAAGCAAAAGCCACTTATATTCAAATATTGCAGAAAATACACTTGTTTACAAGCTTTGAATACGGACGCTCCTCCACTTACAAACATTCGTTTTACAAACATCCGGAGATACGAACATCCGATCCGAGGTCGAGAGTGAAAGTTAAAGTGAAATGAAATTGAAGAACACGTAGCAATAGAAATGGAATAAAATCTATAGAAAGATATATCAATAAATATAAGTATGAAATATGATTAAACATTATCCTGAGGCACACTGAATACTAGGCTCCGGCGAAGGGGGTGTGGCTGACACTGGAGAAGCAGAAGAGAAGCAGAATGATATATTTTTGAACTCACGTGAAAAGTTTCAAAGAAGAAACAAATTGACTCCAGTATTATAATGAAGTGGATAAGAGTGAAACTCTCTGTAAATCTGATCAGATCTGCTGTGCTGTGCTTGAGAGGAACCAGAAGTTTAAACACAGACATTGATAATTTGATGATTAGGAGAGAGAGAGAGAGAGAGAGAGAGAGAGGTTAAAAGTTTTCTAAGTGTTTAATGTCATGTCCCCCACTCGTATGAACTTCCCACCTGTGAGCCGGTAATGTGCGCACGCTGCTCGAAGAGGTCAGCACGTCTTGCACCGTTCCAGTGACGCGCAGCCTGAAGCGCACATGTGGCCGCAGCGGACCTCCAGATCCTACACAGATAACTTCATTATCTGTGACCGGGGACCAGGACCGGTGGGTTAAATGGTGTACCTTGGCGATGCTGAATGGTTTTGATGTGCAGGATAATGTCTACTGCGGTGTCACGGGAGGAATGGTGTCATTAACAATGATTTGTGATGGTCATGATTTAACACCATAAAGACTTTAAAGCTTCAGGCATGCAGGCAGCAGGTGGAGTCGAGTCGGGTCAACGTGGGGCTGATTGAGACACAAAGCATGCCTCATTTTGGGAAATGATTCACAAATAATCCACCAATCAAACAGAATTATCTAGGAAGCATTACACACACTTCGGGTAAATAGATAAATCAGATTACAGTATCTTCATGTCGAAGTTTGATTATAGTTCTCCGGTGTTCCTTCCAAGGGCAACTGGAAGCTGATCAGCTCAATTGTCCAGTTGTGGTGTCGCCTGTGTGTGTGTGTGTGTGTGAGAGAGAGAGAGAGAGAGAGAGAGAGAGAGATGGTATACAGTACAAACTCATATAGGTTACTTATACAAGGTTTAAACACATGTTCCCCTCTAAAGAATTCCCTGTAACAACTTACGAACAAATTCATCTAGTGAACAGCCACCTGGAACCTAACTCGTTCATAAGCTGGGGAGCGTCTGTACTCAGAAATGGGTTTTTAGCGAGTGACGAAGGGTACCCTCACAAAAAAGAGACATATTCGATGTATCTCATCAAACTTGGACATCGGGAGCATCATAAAACCTCAAATATACCAATATATATATATGTTGAGGTTCTCTCTCTCTCTCTCTCTCTCTCTCTCTCTCTCTCTCTATATATATATATATATATATATATATTAAAAAAAAAATATATATATATATATATATATAATGTGCGTGTGTGTGTGTGTGTATTGTCATGTAACAGCAACAAATTACACACTAGCCTAGGGTTACATGATTGCAAAAAAAAATCTTGCACAGACAGTCCTTTCACTGGTACTCTTGAACCAGGATGTATGTGTGTTCATGCAAACAAACAAACAAACAATCAAATTTGTACCCAATTTTAATGAATGCTGAATGGCACTGACAAAATACCACATGCAAACTCCACAGAGAAATGCCTGATCGTGGGACTTAAACCAGGGACCTTCTTGCTGTGAGGTGGAGGAACATTATATTTTAGACTAACTTTTAAAAAACATTTATTCTTCAAAAGACAAGCCTCTGCTGGGCTCTACCTGTCCTCAACCCTCTATTAGTGATTACTGTACATCAATGCACACCATTGCTCCCTCACCAAAGTGATGGATCAAGCAATTGAATCCATTATCTATCTGTTGTGTACACTGCTACTATCTTTCACGGTTATAAGGGTTGCTGGAGCAAATCCTAGCTTACTTTAGGTGAAAGACAGTGTACATCCTGAAGAAGCCAGCTAATTATCACAGGACTTTTACACATACAAACAACCATTCACTGTCACATTCACATTTATTGGCAACTTTGACGAACCAGTTCACCTAATCCGGGTGTCTGTTAATGTATACAAACTTTTCAAGCACCTCAGTTCAACTCGGAACCTTCCTGTGAGGTGGCAGTGCTGTCCACTGTACCTTTGTACTACTGTGTCATCCTTCATTTAATCAGAAATATATATATATATATATATATATATATATATATATATATATATATATTTATATATATATATATATATACACACAGATATATCCCCAAGTGTAGCTGACTGGGTTATCATAGGCTGGCCATGTCTCTCACTGTCCATGGTGTGAGGCATGTAAAAGAACATTGCTAACTTTTTTCAAGAGTAGCTGCATAGCCGTCAGCATGTTTCTGCCCTGCGATGGCCTGGCGAGCTGTCCATGGTGTACTCTGCCCCTGCCCAGAGTCAGCTCAGATGGGCACCCACCTCCCTGCGACTCTAATTAGGATTAAGCGATTCAGAAAGTGAATGGATGAAAGGATGAATGAATATATAAATACAATGGTTAAAAAAAAAGTATGTTCATGTGTGATCTTTTTTGGAATTACACCAAGTAGCGCAAACCATTGTAGTTCCCCAAAGGGTTTTTCCTCATTGAAATCACTGCATCAGCCCAAAGCTTGTGGTGTCATACAAACTACTGGGGAAAACTGAAAGGCGTGACCATTACCCAATAAAAAGGAAATTCATTATGTTCTAGAGTTGAGAGCAAACAAAGATCAACTTTGGGTCAACTTACAAAGGAGAACTTGTGTCAGATGCAAGAGCAATAGAGCCGACTGTGACAGAGGAACGTGTCTTGTATTACTACTCAAACTGAATACTAATCTATTTATGAGGTGGGATGAGCCCTTCAAACTTCAAAACTAAAAAATGTAGTTTTGAATGAGGCTGAACTGTTTGATATTGGAGTAGTCAGGGGGGTCCTGTGAATGGAGCAGCCCTGTGGTCTTAAACCAAAACCAGAATCAGCTGTAAACCAGCTCTCTGGTCTGAGTAGGGTTGTGGTGGTGGTGGTGGTGGTGGGGGTGGGGGTGGGAGTGGGGGGGGGGGTCTGTGGCAAAGTTGAACTTGTGTTAAAAATACTTTACTGGGTTTTTCGGGCGTTTGAATATTCGTTGAATTTTAGGTGTTTTCTGAGAATAAGAATATTTTGAGTGTATAGAGTAAGGGTGACCAACGCGCAGCTCCCGAGTCACCTGAGGCTCTTTGCCTGGTTTCATGCAGCTCTTCATATTGAAGTTTGTGTTTTTTTAATGTGTGTTTGCTTCGCTTGAGTTCAATATGGTATTTTTGTTAAAAGCGCTTGTGTGTGAGATGAAAATAATAGAAAGTTTCCCAGTATGGGCGAGATCATCGAAGTAAACAATTTGTGTCAAATTAGCTCTAATGTCAGAAAAAATGCACAGTAAAAAAAAGAAAATATGAAGATAAACACAGGACATTTTTAACAGAATGGGAGAGTTTATATTTTTTGTTGAACGTAATAGAAAGCCTTCCATTCTACCTTATGTCAGGCGTCATTAGCGAATTTCAGAGCTTCAAATCTTCAGCGCCACTTCAGCTCACGCCAGGCTAACTTTGACCAGGAATTTCCGAAAGGAACTGAACTTCGCAAGCACAAGTTATTCACTTTGAAAAGTCAGGAAGAAAAGCAGATACAGTTTTTTCAAAAATTTACAAAGTGCTTCAGAGACCATGACGCTTGAATCATATCAACTGGCTTGGAACATTACACGAGCCAGAAAGTCATACAATGAAGGAGAGTTTGTTAAAAATGCCTCAGTGATTGTGTTGAAATCTCATCTCCTCAAAACGACAAATTAAAATGCATGGTATCGGACGTCCAACTGTCCTGCCACACTGTTGGACAGATAATCAGACATTAACACGGCTATTGAATCACTATTACGCTCTTACTTTTAAAGATGTGTGTGTGTGTGTGTGTGTGTGTGTGTGTGTGTGTGTGTGTGTGAAAGGGATGGGTGATGTTCATGTGTGTCCTTGTGTATGATGTGGCTCTTTGTGGTAACACTGTATAAAATGTGGCTCTGGATCTCTGACTGGTTGGCCACTCCTGGTACAGAGGATGTGTGCTGTTTATCCGTTTGTCTCTGGGGTCGGTGCTGGGACCCCATGATTACTGGATATGTCTTATACATAGTCTTTCTTTGTTAGATAATTCTTCTACATTACAAAATAAGCAAAACACAAACTGCAATGAAAGCACTCTCACAGGGCCTTTGTCCTGAGGAGGGTCACATGAAAATGTTGTAATGCTCAAAGGCATGCATGACTAGCAAAATGGCAGCAAGACTTCCTTTTGTCTCTTAAAAAGTTTTACCTTCATTTCCTAATTTAAAATCATGTTTCCCAAGTTACAATAAAAAAAATAATAAAATAAATTTAAAAAATGTCAGAAGTTGATTGTTGGGGGGGGGAAGCAAATAGTTTACCATTGTGTCTGAGGTTTTGTTTTCTTTCCCCTCCATATTTGTATTTGTTGAAAGGTAAATTAATATTTAATTAATAAAGGTTATTATTTTATGGCCACATTGCTCTCTTGGATTTCACACTTTCAACATTACATACAATTACATTCAAAAGTTTGTGTGCACTTGGCCAAATCATATATTTTGTTAATTTCTGAAATAAAAAACAACAACAACCACAAACCTTCTGTATAAACATAACAACTTCAAAATATCATATGCATTAGGCCCTTGCACATTTGCAGTTCAGCACTCGCGCCCCCTCATACTCGCGGATTAGTGGCAAACCCGGAAGTTACTTGCACGTGAGTCAAATTTAGCCAATAGCTGAGAGCGTTTGTTTCTCCCTCCTGCTGATTGGTTGCACATGATGTGTACGCCTCTTTTTTCCCCCCTTCTCACACATTTCATCAACGTGATTGCTTGAACTGTGAATTCACATTTTTTTTTAGTGCGTTTTTAATGATTATTTAAGCACTGTGATGTCACTCAAATGCCATGCATCTTCTCTAGCTTCTGGTAAGGAGCCTAAGTGTTTTATTTATTAATAAATATTATCACAGTACAAAATTAAAAAGTTTTTACTTAATCATTACTACATGTTACTGCATTATCACTGTATTAATGAGTACGACTGTCTATAGAATGTGTTTAAGAAGCAGATTTTAGCGCCTGTAATATAATACATAGGGTTTTAAAACCGCATCAATGACTCACGGATTTTCAGGATCCGTGGGAAGGGGCGGAACGCAACCACCGCGAATAACGAGGGCCTACTGTGTCTTATAAATGCTAATGCACAGTCACTGTATATTAAGTTTAAATATTATGTTTATTAACTGAAAAATGTTTGAACAATTATGACAAGGAAAGCCCTGCGATGGCCTGGTGAGCTGTCCAGGGTGTATCCTGCCCTCACCCAGAGTCGGCTGAGATGGGTGCCAGCCCCCCTGCAACTGTTATTAGGATTAAGTGGTTAAAAAAAGAATGAATGAATGGCATATAAATGATGTGTTCACTCTTCCAGCTGACTGAGAAAGGAATAGAAATTAAATTTAAGTTAGGAACACCAAATGGCCACTGTGCAAAACATGATAAGAAAAGGCAATCAAGTAGAAATGTGGCCAATTATGATTAGGTAATGTTGTCTAATTACTTTTGCCCTTTAAAAAGAAGGGACCACATAATTACCTTCACTGTTTAAACAGGATCACTGTAAATTATTTAATATCTATAGAGCAGGGGTGCTCAATCCTGCTCCTGGAGATCTACCTTCCAGATGACTTTATCTCCAACCCTAATGTGGCCCATGTGACATGTAAGATCCAGTCAGGTCTTGATGAGATGATTGGATGGTTAGGTGGGCGTGATTAGGGTTGGAGTGAATGTCTTCTGGGAGGTAGATCTCCAGGAGCAGGATTGAGCACCCCTGCTATAGAGGCTCTTTCATTTTACGTGGCAGTATATAATGAAATGTGGAGTGATCCCAACCTTTTTATCATCGCGGACCGGTCAACGCTTGACAATTTTACCGCGGACCAGGGAGGGAGTGGTCATAGATTGTTTATATTGTAAATATAATGTATTTATATATTATAATAAATTATTATTATTATTATTATTATTATTATTCATAATAATAAACACTCCATGAATGTTATTTTTCAACAGCTGAAATAAAGTTGGTTGGAAAGTAGAGCTTGAACTTTTCTAAAAAAAAATAATAAAAAAATAAAAAAAATAATCCCCACTAATGTTTGAAACATGCCCAACTCGCCTCTGTTCACACGCTGTCCCCTTGTGGGTTACATTTTAGCGCTCAAATGACCGACATGTACCCGCGAGAATCCAGTCATTTTTCAAAATCAAAGATTTTTCAAAAATAAAGACTTTCAGACTCAGATAATAAGTAAAACAGAAACAATTACTTATTTCTTCTGCGGCCCAGTACCAATTGAGCCATGGATTGGTACCGGTCCGCGGCCCGGTGGATGAGGACCCCTGCTCTCAGCCATTGGCTGGACTGTTTTGTTCAGTGAAACGTTATCCCAGTTGAACTTAATAAGGGTCTGATTCTTGGGATTTTTCCAGGGTGGTGTAGGCGCCAGATGTCTTACTATCATTGCTAGTCATGTTACCTATGATCGGGGTGTAATGTATAATATGTTGGAAATTAAGATGAGCATCCTTACACTTCATTTTTCACCACCTGACGACCAAGCATGGTTAGTACTTCTTCCTTACAGCAAGAAGCTGCTGGGGTTGAGTTGTGTGCCTGCGGAGAACGTTTCAGTACAGAGTTAGCTTGTCCTCCTTGTGCTTGTATTGGTTTCCTACAGTCCAAAGACATACACATTAGGTTAAAAATTTTGTGTTGACCTTTGGTGTGAATACTGTATTATTGTGAACAGCTGTGTGTGTGTGTGTGTGTGTGTGTGTATTGGCCCTGTAATGGGTTCTGATTGTGCCATATGTTCAACCAGAGTCAGCTGGGATGGGCTCCAGAGCCCCCATGACTCTGGTACAGGATAAACTGGCTTGTAAAATTAAAGAAAGAAAGGCTGACAGTCACTCAGATCCACAACCTTGCTCATTTTTCCTACTTCCAGCACATCAACTTTGAGAACTGACTGTTCAGAATAAAATAATCAAGTGGTATGCACTTAACCTGTTAGAAATCATATCGGTTTTATCAGGGCGTGTTCGATAAATGTATGATATGTGTGTCTCTCTGCATGTATCCTGTATGCTGATTGGCTGCTTTTACTTTTGAAAAGTTTAATCGATGCATTCATTGATTTATGTATTTTTTTATGATTGAAACCACATCAAAACAACAACAAATTTAAATTATTTTACATCATACACTGTACTGAATAAGTTCAACCATATCGGCCTCCTATCAATACAGACATTTCCCAGGAGCTCCGATTTCAGACAGAGCCTGAATCCTATATTATTGTTACGGCTGCTCATGTCCAGAAAGGGCAGTGGTGGTCTAGTGGTATAGGGTGCTGGATCACTGATCCAAAGGTTGGGGGTTCGAGTCCCACTCTCCACAAGGTTGTCACTCCCCCCCCCCAGTGCGGCTAACTGGGTTATCAAAGGCGGGCCATGTGTCTCACTGTCTATGGTGAGAGGCATGTAAAAGAAGCATTGCTGACTTTCGTAAAGAGTAGGCTGCAAAGTCGTCAGCATGTTTCTGTCCCTTGCTTAAAGGGTTGTGACAGGAAGGGCATCCGACGTAAAAACCTCTGCCAAATCAAACGTGCGAATCAAGACGATTCGCTGTGGCGACTCCCGAGTAAAAAAAAAAAAAAAAGGGAAAAAGCCGAAAGGAAGACAGACAGACTGCTCATGTCCAGAAAGGAAGGTCTTATGTGGTGTTCATGATATGCAGTGGTAAGCAAACCAAAGGTGGTCCAGAGAAGGACAACGATTGAAGTGAAGAAAGTGAGACGAGTACTCGAGGCTCATGATGCACCTGGGGAGTAAAGACTAGTATATCAGGTCTGATCCCACAGATCTTCTGGAGCACAGAGGAACATGATAGAAAGATGGCAGACTTTAAGCACATTATAGTTTGCTACGCATGGGGGCGCCCAGCCACAGACCAGGCAAGTGGTGTTAATGTTATGGCTAATCGATGTATTATGTCAATATTATTAGGTATACCAGTATTATTAACTGTTTTAAATACATGATTCACGTGTATGTTATTATAAATTGTTAATGTAATAGTAGTTCATTCTTAAAAGGCTTTATTCATGTCACGTTCTTTTTTAAATAACTACGTGTGACGGAATTAAGAAAAGTGCAATTGGAGGCATGTTGCTGTTGTGTTAACCATGTCTACCTCACAGCAAGAAGGTCTTGGGTTCATGTCCTGGGCTTGGGTGTTTCTGTGAGGAGTTTGCGTGTTCCCTCCGTAATTTCCATGGTTTCGCCCAGGTGTTTTTCACCCCTAACCCTAAAAAATAATAATAATAATAATAATAAAAAAGTGTTCCTATAATTTGGGCAAAAACCAACAGCACCTCCCTCCATATTTGGGTAGGTTTCCTCCAGGTACATCAGTTTCCTCTGCTATCCAAAGACATACACATTCGGCTAATTGGCTGTTTCATATCACCCCTGGGTGTGAATGGTTATGACAGTTCACAGGTGTTCAGGGTGTACCCCGCCTTCGCCCCTTGTCAGCCGAGATGGGCACCAGTCTCTACACGATCTGAAAAAAATTAGGTCTCAGTAAATGAGTGAAACTGCAATACTTTTGCTAGTAAGAAGGTTCTGCTCAATTGCTGTTTAAAAAAATACAGGTTGCATTGGAATTTTTGACCACTAGATGGAAACAGCATAGTTTTTAAATCCAAAAAAAGTCAATGTTTGCACTGTTTTTTTTATATACTGTATATACTATCTGTAAAAATTGTGTTCACATGAAAACAATATATTCCGACTAAAAGCATCCCTTTATAATCGGAAAAGATTTCAATTTCAAAATATTGAATATTATACAGGTTCAATAAATATGAAATATAAAACTTCTTACAGAAATATGTAATTCAACCTCCTCTTTAAAACCCCCGAAAAACAAAGTATAAATAATATAATAAACAGATAATTAAATAAGCCTTGAGTCCAAAAGGTAACATTAGATATTTGCTTGTTTGTTTTTGTGAAGTGTTTTCACCCCGGATCGAAAGTTACGTTACAGTAGTAATGCCACTAGTTGTAGCGTAAACACGTCATGCAGAAAACGTAATTATATACTAATGCTAGGCCCTATTATACAACAGATATTGATATTATTTATTTATAAATAAAATATGACTAACTTTACATAGTTTTCCCACCACAAATAAAATTTGAGTTGCATGTGACGTGTGTCAGTTGATGCCATGTGAAGGGTCAGTGAAATGATGTTTACTCCTCTAGTCATAATGTTTTTTATTTTGACATACAGTATTCATCCCATAAGGGAAATTATTTCCTCTACATTTAACCCAGCCATAGTGAGCAAACATACACACTCTGAGCAATGGGCTGCTGCCCCCCCCCCAAATCACACACACACACAGGGGGTGCCTGGAGAACAATTGGGGGTTAGGTGCCTTGCTCAAGGGCACTTCAGCCATTTATGTGGAGAAAGGGAAGGTGCTGCTCAATCCTCTACCACCACACATTTTTCCTGCTGCTTTAGGAATCATACCAGTGACCTTTCAATTCCAAAGCCGCTTCTCTAACCTTTAGGCTACGGCTGCCGCAATCACATCTATCTCACATCAAAAAGGACTGAGTTCAATTCCCAGGCTTGGGCATTTCTGTGCAGAGCTCACCTTTTGTTTGCCTGATGTTACTCTTAACGCTGTTTTTAACACTCACTGTACATGTGAAAGGAGCTCGAGCGAAAACTTACTGCTTGTTAAGAATTATTTTATCTTACCTACAGAAATCAAATATATGATACAACCTAGTTAACCAAACAACTTTATCCGGGTGTGTGTGTTCCGCAGGCTCTGTGTGTTGCCTTGCAATGTTCGGGTGAGCTGTTTAGGGTGTACTCACTCACACCTTGGGTCAATTTGGAACAGCCAGTTAGCCCCCTGTGTACTTCTGTCGAAGTGTGCGAGTGCCCGCAGTACCAATGAGGGTTTTTTTTGTTCTCTTTCACAAAACTACTTCTGAAATATTTCGGTGTACAAGACTAATACGTTAAGAACAAGATTACGAACATGTTTAAGTTACACTTTTAATAATGAGAGCGATCATAAACAAAATACTTCTCACAGAAATATCAGTGAGTGACAAAAATAAAAATACACACAGCAGACAATGACATGATCATAAAAGTGCTGATTTTTTTTTTTTTTTCCACTGTACACGATCCATACTAATCAGAAAGAGATCGACCGAGACGTTTGCTTGTGCACTTCAGTAAAACACTGCGTGAATGTTGTGTCCATTGTGCAATGCACGTGAAACTGTAATGGAAGATGTCCAGTGTCCACGGTGTCTGTTTAGATCCAAAAAGAAAGATAAAAATCTATAAATCATGATTAAGAACAGAATAATATTCTTTGTGCGTGTGTGTGTGTGTGTGTATATACAGGCAGGTTGTGCATATGTAGATCTCAGTAAGGATGAAAATATCTTCTGGTTGTTCTTCGTGTGGAAAACTGCTTAAAAAAATAACGTGTCAAAATATTTGGAGTGAGGTCAGGGTGAGATGCACACCCAACATTAATTAGTGGGATTATATCAGTCGAAGGTCTTTCCAAAGAGAGTAAGACAAGTGTGTGTGTGTGATCATGTGCATACAGGCTCGTTACAGTGAAAGAGTAAAAGCGTGAGTGTGATAGGACATGCAGCTGCAGGGTGAAAGAGTTTCCCTGTCTCCTCTCCTAATGAGACACAAACACACTTATCCATTCATGACTTCACTGTTTGTCACTATGGCAACAAGGGTGAGCCTCACACCCGATAAAGGGTATTAAGACAGAGCACAGACAAACAGATGAAGACGCCATTATATAGAAAGTGCCAACTAGACTCACGATTTCATTATTTCATTCCTCCTCCCATAGTTTGGCTCCTATGCGCCGCCTGTGGGTGAAATACATTACTGGAGGTGTTACTGGAGGTGTGTTGCATCATGGCACTATATCAGTTATTTGTAATTCTATGAAATACTGTACTATTTTCTTGATCATTTTGAAATACAGTGGTACCTGACTTTACGAAAGTCTCACCAAACGAAAAATGCAGGTTACAAAATGAATTTTCCTACAATTTTTGTCTCTGGATACGAAACAAGTTGACGTTACGAAAACGCCATCTCAAAAATTCAAATGCGACATTCAAACATTCAAACAATGCACGAGTTGCTTTCCCATTGGTTGTCTCCCAATACCCCGCCCCGCTGGCCTCCCATTGGCTAGGAGGGAGCTGACTCTCCATAATACAGTGCTGTACCCATAATGCTTTTCGTGTGCCTTCGACCCATTGTTCGTCACATGCGTGAAGGAGAGTTGTAATGTTGGTTAGTGAGTTTCGTGAGTTTTTTTGAGTGTGCTCATTGCAACGTTATTTTTCGTTATTAATCATGAGCCCCAAGAAAGTGATTCCCGATAAGACTGAAAAGAAGAAGCGGGCTCCGTTATCAATAAAAGTAAAACAGGAGATGATAAAAAAAATATGAAAGTGAGATTCAGTTGAGTGAAATCGCAAAGGAGTATGGCCGAAACCCCTCTACAATCAGGATGATATTGGAGCAGAAGGAGGCCTTAAAAGCGACGACCCCTTCGAAAGGCTTCACTGTGATATCGAAAAAGGGGTCGTCACTGAACGACGAGATGGAGAGACTGTTACTCCTTTGGATAAAGGAGAAAGAAATTGCTGGGGATACAGTGTCAGAGGCGATTATTTCAGAAAAAGCAACCACCATATTTAAGGACCTTGTGAAGGAGGGTAATTTTCTTTTACTTTTAACACATGTTTCATACAAAATTTGTGTACTTTTATCATTTTTAAAGGATTTATGGGGTAGTATTGGGAGCCTTGGAACGAATCACGCGTTTTACATGTAAAACGCGGTTCAACTTATGAAAAATCCGGGTTATGAAAAAGGCGCTGGAACGGATTAACTTCGTAACGTGAGGTACCACTGTACAGTTAAAAGACAACATAAAGCCAAAAACAGCTGTTGAGCCATAAGTTCTGGCGACTGTGACATTTAAATAACGCAAATAATTGAGAAGACTAACGCAGTGCACACTCACACGTGGTACCTGAGAAGCTAGAAGCACTTTCCTATGTCTGTCTGGGATTCCTCCAGGGTCTTGGGTTTCATTCTACTGTCTAAAAGATATGTGGATTAGGTCAACTGGTACTGCTTCTCTAACCAGGCATGAATTTGGGTGTGAACACTTGTTCATCATTATGTTAGCCCTGTGACGGAATGGCGGCCTGTTCACGGTGTACCCTGCTTGCAGTCGGCTGGGAACGGCTCCAGGTTTCCCTGTGCTCCTGACGTAGCAGTTGTACAGATAATACATGGATAGATGAACCAGCACGTCATTATCACATTTAGCTCTTATACGTGGAGACGGGTGAAGCCGTGATGCACATTGTGGATTAATGCACGATTAATCGCAGTACACGCTTCCTGTCCTGAGCGTCATTGCTCTTATAGTCACTGTGGTGCTGATGGGAGGTCTGGGGGATTTTCTTCATACTGTGGCGGAGGAGTAAGGGGTTCGATGCTGATCACCGTAACATGAGGCGAGCTGCTCGAGCTCTTCCTCCTTATTTTAAGAGGAAGCAGTTTGAGTCCAGAGCGGTCTGTCCTTGGGGGGAGCACGTGGCTCGGGTATGTGTTCAGACTGTCTGCTCCATTCTTGTGCGAGCGTAGCCCAGAACCCTCCACCTCGTCCTGTGTTGTCTCAATCAGTTCATCGTAGGCTGGCAGGTGGGTGGCGCTGTTCTGCCTTGGTGAGAACTGGCGGATGGGGTACTGAGCACTTCCAACTACCTCCTCATAACTGGGTACTGTGTACTGCTCGGCTTCGTCCAGCTGCCTACAAAAAACAAATTTAATCATCATCATCATCATCATCATCATCAAGAACTGCTTTATCCAAGCCTGGGGACAAATACAAACATCTTAAAACAGCACAGTCTGTCACATTTTCAGTTTTTTAAAATCTTGACTTCTGTAAGAGCATCCTGCATTTTATTGAAGTTGTGAGTGAATAAATAAGGGGAATAAATAAACGCATCAGTGGTGCACCAATCACTTAACAACTTCAACCTCTAACAACCCCTCCTTGAATCGCCACCTTATCGTGGTGGAGGGGTTTGCGTGACCTAATGATCCTAGGAGCTATGTTGTCGGGGGCAAATTCCCCTGGTAGGGTCACCCAAGGCAAACAGGTCCAGGGTGAAGGTCCAGACAAAGTGCGATTGAAAAACAAACCCCTAAGACACGAGACAACATAGGAATCAGTCTCCCTTGCCCGGATGCGGGTCACCGGGGTTCCCTCCTGGAGCCAGGCCCAGGGGAGGGGCTCGAAGGCGAGCGCCTGGTGGTCGGGCTTATGCCCATGGAGCCTGGCCGGGCCCAGCCCGAAAAGGAGACATGGTCCGCCTCCCATGGACCCACCACCCGTGGAGGAGGAGTTTTAGGGTCGGGTGCAGTGTGAGTTGGGTGGCAGCCAAAGGCATGGGTTCTGTCGGACTGATCCTCGGCTACTTACTCTGACCTTCGGGACATGGAATGTCACCTCTCTGGCGGGAAAGGAGCCTGATTTGGTGCGTGAGGTGGAGAGATACCGACCAGATATAGTCGGGCTCACCTCAACGCATAGCTTGGACTCTGGAACCATCCATCTCGAAGAGGCTGGACCTTCTTCTATTCTGGAGTTGCTCATGGGGAGAGGCGGCGAGCCGGGTGTGGGTATTCTTGTTGCCCCCGCCCTCGGTGCCCAAATGTTGGGTTCTCCCGGTTGACGAAAGGGTAGCTTCCTCCGTCTTGGTGGGGGACGGGTCCTGACTGTTATTTGTGCTTATGCACCAAATGACAGTTCAGAGTACCCACCCTTTTGGAGTCTTTGGGGTGTTGGAGAACGCCTCCCTCGGAGACTCGCCGTTGTCTTGGGAGACTTCAACGCCCATGTGGGCAACGATAGTGTGACCTGGAAGGGTGTGATCGGTAGGCACTGGCCTCTCCAGTCTGAATCCGAATGGTGTGTCGTTGTTGGACTTCTGTGCTCGCCACAGTTTGTCTATCACGAACACCATGTTCGAACATAAGGGTGTCCATAAGTGCACTTGGCACCAGGACACTCTAGGTCGCAGTTCGATGATTGACTTTGTAGTCGTGTCATCGGACTTGCGACCATATGTTCTGGACACTCGGGTGAAGAGAGGAGCTGAGCTGTCTACCGATCACTACCTGGTGGTGAGTTGGCTTCGTGGTGTGGGAGGTTGCCTTCCAGACCTGGCAGGCCCAAGCGTGTAATCAGGGTCTGCTGGGAACGCTTTGGCGGAGCTCCCTGTCCGAGGGCCTTTAACTCCCACCTCCGGCAGAGCTACAACCACGCCCGGAGGAGGCGGGGACATGGAACCGAATGGGCCATGTTTCGTGCCTCCATTGCCGAGGCGGCAGCCCATAGCTGTGGCCGTAAGGTCGCCGGTGCTTGTCGTGGCGGCGGTAATCCCGAACCTGGTGGTGGACACCTGGCGGTGAAGGGGCCGTCCAGCTGAAGAAGGAGGCCTATCGGGTTTTATTAGCCTGTGGGACTCCTGAGGCAGCAAACGGGTACCCGGCAGGCCAACGCGTGCTGCAGCCGAGGCTGTCGCAGATGCAAAATCTCGGGCGTGGGAGGAGTTCGGTGAGGGCCTGGAGAGTGATTATCGGTTGGCCTCAAAAGGTTCTGGGCCACCATCCGACGCTCAGGAGGGGGAAGCAGTTCTTCACAAACACTGCTTACGGTGGAGGTGGGGAGCTGCTTACCTTGACTGAGGATGTTGTTGAGAGGTGGAGGGAATACTTTGAGGACCTTCTCAATCCCACCAACACGCCCTCCGTGGAAGAGGAAGACCCTGGGGTTCGGGTGAGGGTCCGCCCATCACTGGAGTGGAGGTCACTGAGGTTGTCAAAAGCTCCTCGGTGGTCGAGCTCCGGGTTGGACGAGATCCGCCTCGGAATATCTCAGGGCTCTGGATGTTGTAGGACTGTCTTGCTTGACACGTCTCTGCAACATCGCGTGGGTCATCGGGGGCTGTACCTCTGGATTGGCAAACTGGGGTGAGTGGTCCCACTTTTTAAGAAGGGGACCGGAGGGTGTGTTCCAATTATCGGGAATTACACTCCTCAGCCTACCTGGGAAAGTCTATGCAGGGGTACTAGAGAGGAGGATCCACCCGATAGTCGAACCTCGGATTCAGGAGGAACAATGTGGTTTAGTCCTGGCCGCAGCACTCTTGACCAACTCTATACGCCTCCACAGGATTCTGGAGGGGGCATGGAGTTTGCCCAATCTGTCCACATGTGCTTTGTGGATTTGGAGAAGGCTTTCGACCGTGTCCCCGAAAGATCTTGTGGGGCGTGCTCCGAGAATACGGGCGTTCGGATCCGTTGCTACGAGCTATTCGGTCGCTGTATCACCGGAGCCAGAGTTTGGTCCGTATTGGTAACAGCAGGTCGGATTCGCTTTCCAGTGGGAGTTGGAGTCCGCTAAGGCTGTCTTTGTCACCGATTCTGTTCATAATTTTATGGACAGAATTTCTAGGCGCAGTCGAGGCGATGAGGGTTCTGGTTTGCGGCCATCGGATATCGCTCTCTGCTTTTTGCGGATGATGTTGTCCTTTTGGCTTCATCAAGTCGGGCCCTCCAGCTCTCATTGGAGGCGATTCGCGCTGAGTGCGAAGCAGCCGGGATGAAGATCAGTACCTCCAAGTCCGAGGCCATGGTTCTCAGTCGGACAATGGTGGAATGCACCCTCCGGGTCGGGAATGAGGTCCTGCCCCAAGTGGAGGAGTTTAAGTATCTTGGGGTCTTGTTTACAGTGAGGGAAGGATGGAGGCGAGAGATCGACAGACGGATCGCTGCAGCCTCCGCTGTTAAGCGGTGCCTGTACCGGTCCGTTGTGGTGAAAAAGGAGCTGAGCCGCAAGGCTTAAGCTCTCAATTTACCAGTCGATCTAATGCTCCAACCCTCACCTATGGTCACGAGCTTTGGGTAATGACCGAAAAAGAACAAGATCACGGATACAAGCGGCTGAAATGACTTCCTTCGCCGGGTGGCGGGTTCTCCCTTAGAGATAGGGTGAGAAGCTCCGCCATCCGGGAGAGCTCGGAGTAGATCCGCTGCTCCTCCGCATTGAGAGGGGCCAGTTGAGGTGGCTCGGGCATCTGGTCAGAATGCCCCCGGACGCCTTCCTGGTGTGGTGTTTTCGGGCATGTCCAACCGGGAAGAGACCTGGGTCGACCTAGAACACGCTGGAGGGACTATGTCTCGGCTTGTCTGGGACCGCCTCGGTGTCCCCGAGGAGAGTTGGAGGAAGTAGCTCGGGAGAGGGATGTCTGGACCTCTTTGCTAAGGTTGCTGCCCCCGCGACCCGACCCTGGACTAAGCGGAAGAAGATGATGACCTCTAACAAAAACTATAAAGAAAAAAGATGCTCCCACTGAAAATAACATTTAATAACATGCCTATATAGAACACGCAGTCTGAAAGCCCCAGATTTACTAGCAAGTAAATGTTCGGCAACTAAAGTGCAATGGACAGACTGATGGAACCCATTTCTATAGCTCCAGTGATGTTTGTGTGTGTTTTTGTGTGTGTGTGTGTGTGTGTGTGTGTGTGTGTGTGTGTGTGTACGCTAAAAGTCATCCATTCATTCTTTTTCCGAACCACTCAATCCTAATTAGGATCATGGCGAGGATAGCGCCCATCTTAGTCACTCTGGGCAAGGGCAGAGTACACCCTGGATAGTTCGCCAGGCCATTGTAGGACAGAACCACATTGACAGCTATGCAGTCTACTCTTGTCGAAAGTCAGCAATGGTTCTTTTACATAACTCACAGCATAGAGAGTGAGAGACATGGCGGCTTTTGATAACCCAGTTAGTTGCGCTGGGGGTGTGTGCTAAAAGTATTATTCTTATTTGGAAAGAGAGAGAGGGGTGTGTGTGTGTGTGTGTGTGTGTGTGTGTGTGAGAAAACTGTTGCATGCATAAGCATAAGCGTGCAAGACCACGGCCCAGATAAGACCTGTCTTCTCCCTGCGTTCGCACTAGCAATTTAACATGCTATCTCTCTCAGTCTGCCTCTGCACCGTCAAACCCCCCATTATGTGATTTTAGTTTTCTATACTGAATTAATCCCGCTAGGGAAATTATTGCCTCTGCATTTAAGTCATCCAATGTGAGCACACACACACACACACACACACACACACAACACACACTCTCGGAGCAGTAGACTGCCATACACCGCGGCGCCTGGAGAGCTGTTGGGGTTAAGGTGGGGGATACAAACTCATTCCCCCCACTGCTACACATTTTTTCTGCTGGGAATCAAACCATTGGCCTTTTGCCCCTAAAGCCATTTCTCCGGCCATTAGGTTACAGCTTCCCGCCACATTCTTTTTTTTTTTTTTTGGGGGGGGGGTCAAACTTATGACCTTTGGATTATGAAACTGACTCTCTACCTACTGCACTACTAAGGGTGGCAATATTAACATTACTGTGGACAGCAAATGGAAAGACAGGGCAGTTTCTAAATGATAAACATGTTTTTGTGTAATTTGTGCATATCCATGTGTTCATAACATTAAGGTGCATTTCAATATGGTAATAAAATTCAGAACATGAGGAGATTTTTAATCACAGTGATTTATAGCTGACGTGAATTATAGCTGTGAGCACGATATCGCAAGAACTCTGAGGGGTTTTCTTCAAAATTTACATAAAATTCCACTCGGATTCAATAAAATGAACTGATAAGATTTTGCAGATCATAGGTCAAAGGTCAAGGTCAGTGCAGCCTTGCCACATGGTGGCATATCGCTGATTATTGCATATTAAAATATATGTTAATGCTTTTTAAATCGAAATTAATAAGGAAGACATTTCTATGATACCATGTGACCTTCGTAGCAAACATAGCAGCCCATGTAGTTGATCTCAGGAATACTATCTATGATATAAAGGGGGACTGGCCTGGTTACTTCAATAACTCCTAAGTCGCTGAGTTTATACAGGAATTTTTATGCTCACATATGACTTACCGAGTGCATGTTCCAAAGTTACTAATGATAAATAAACGTATAAACGTGGCAATTTTACGACTTCAGGAAACCCCGCTGTCCGCAAATCCCACCAACTAAATAGTCGAATGCCCTGAGAGCAGTAAAATTGTAACATTTAATTTTTGGGGGGATTTTCCCCCCATATTCTCCCAAATTTAATCGTATCCAATTCCTCTCCATCGGGTATTACCTTCCCTATCACACGACCACCACTGACCAGGAAGGGGTGAAAGCATGCACACGCCCACTCCACGACATGCAATGCTAGCCACCCGCCTCTTTTCGAGCTGCCGCATATGCGTATTTGGAGGCAGTCTAAGACACTCTGAGGGAAAGCGCTATCTGCTTCCTCATACAAATGAGACACCCATGATTGGCTGGCGATCGCTGTGAGTTCCAAGGAAGTGAGCGTATGCCACCCCTCCCCCCATGATAGCTCGGCCAATTACAGCCCATGGGCTCCTGGTCACGGATGGCTGTGTCATTATCCCGGAACCCTCGAACTTGCGATCTCTGGGTTAATAGCCACGCACCTTGTCGATGCACCACTCGGAATCCGAGGTAACATTTCATTTTACTCCAATTTTAGATGTGTTTGTGTGAGATGAAAGGATTCTCCACCCCATTTCTTTGACGTTTGTGTATCCTCACCTTTCCCCTTGCTGTCCCTGCTCCATGCTAGCACTACCGCTTGCTAGTCTCTGTGCTCGGTATTTGTTTTGTATGCTGAGGAACACAGAGAGCAGCAGCATGGCTATTCCTGTGCCCAGCAGAACAAAACCAACTGATGATGTGCTCCTGGCTTGCCCCTCTGTAATCTGGGAGTTGTTTGAGGTTGCATCAGCGGGCACCACACTCCACAGGATCATCACGATTCCCAGCACGATAAGCCCCACACCCAGGGCTGCCGTGGCATACTGAGTCACTGAGCTTGAGTTGCTGACATTGTTATTGGAGTCGGGTGGAGCCTGACTGCTGTACGACATGTCCAGAGATGAGCTATCTCCCACCCCCCTCAGATACTTCCTCTTCCAGTTCTTCACTCGCTGGCCAACTCTCCTTGAATTATGTTTAGATATTGCCTCCTGAGGTGGACCGCTTCCTCACAGTGGGAAAGGAGAGATGAGCTGGAATCAAAAAGCCATGAATTAAAACTACTTCAAAACAACATTATCATCAACAACAACAACAACAACGTTCACACACAGTTTACTTCAAAACAAACAAAGAGCCTAATTCACTCGGAAATGCATGTTACTTTGTACTGTATAACGACCCTCAGCTCCACATTGACCTCATCAAACATGCAACCCACGGACCAAGCCCAGTTTTTAAAACTGGTTACTGTTAGTATACACTACACAGGTATGGCATGATCGGTTTGGTGTGCTGTCTACAGATTTTATATACACAAAGTGGATGAATAAAAAAAAACCCAGACACCCACAGTTTGTCACAGTCACATGGAGCAGGCGATGTCACTATTATCACGCTCAAAACTGCAAAAATAAACCATAAAATCCTTGTTTTAATTTGTATCCTGCCTTCACCCAGTCATCAAAGATAAGCTCAGCCTCCCCACAGCTCCAGTAGGATTAAGCTGTTCATTAAATAAATAAATATATACTTGGTGGAGCGAAGACACGAGTTCACTAATCATTCGTCTGGCACCAATTAGTCATGCAGATTATTTTTCAAATCAGTTTTTGCTGAAATGTACGAAGGATGCATTTTTATAGAACAGGTGGGCACACAGGGCTTCCTCTGACCATGTACAGGATGTTTTGTAAACATTTTTTCTGTTTGTCTGTCTGCAGTCCACTGGGACCGAGTGGACATGCACAGTTTCCTGCAGAATGAAAATTGGTGTGTACGTACAGTACGTTCCGTGTAGCTCATGAGAAAGGTAACGGGGTACTGATGTTAGTGAATACTCAACATTTCAAAGTACCAGAGCGTCTCGTTAGCTTTTTGAAATCCCGAGCTTTAAATCCAACTCTATTCCCTGAAGTTCCCCCAGTGCAGCTAACTGGGTTATCAAAAGCTGGCCATGTCTCTCACTGTCTATGGTGTGAAGCTGTAAAAGAACCATTGCTGACTTTTGTCAAGAGTAAACTGCATTGCCATTAGCGTGTTTCTGCCCTGTGATGGCCGGTGAGCTGTCCAGGAGGGATTCTGCCCTCGCTACGAGACAGCGGATACATGCAAGGGCCAGTGATGCCAGAAGCATGTCAACACACCGACGACCAGTATTCCCTGAAGTTCATGTCTTTGTTCCTGGCTATTTTGGTTACCCTTCCACCACAGTTGGCCGAAGGGGTACTGTAATTGCCTTCACCGTCTGTCTACGTGTCCATCATGGTCGGACTAAGGCCTCTAATTATTGCCCAATTGTTCTGAAAGTGCCCCAAGTGGAGTAGTTCAAGTATCTTGGGGTCTTGTGCACGAGTGAGGGAAGGATGGAGCGGGAGATCGACAAGCGGCTCGGTGCAGCCTCTAAGCAGAGTTTGTACTGGTTCGTCGTGGTGAGGACGGGGCTGAGCCGCGAGGCAAATCTCTCAATTTACCAGTCGATCTACGTTCCAACACTCACCTATGGTCACGAGCTTTGGGTCATGACGTAAAGAGCTCATTTCAGCTGCTTGTATAGTGGTTATATTTGCAGGGATCACAGCGAGGTTTAGAAAAAAATAGAGGAAACAGGTTCAGAAATAGAGGAAATGAAATATACAAGAATAAAAATAATTATCACTTTGGCAAGAAAAAATAGCGGAATTCCACGAAATAGTGGCGATCTGAGATCCCTGTATTTGGTTACCAGATGTATCTTTGCAGCCTCCAGATTTAAAATTAACTATATAATTATTACAGGAATTATAACAGTTTAATTAATTAATATTAACAGTTACATTTTCATTGTGTTCCTTCCAGATGTGCGAAATCAACAGTGTACATTCACAACATGCTCCTCTTGTACACACACACACACACACACACACACACACACACACACACACACAGAGAGGTGTATTACTTTCAATTTTTTAACCTCTGTGTGCTTGCAGGTATTTTTCCAGTTCCTGCTACTACCAGTACACTCACCCCTGGATAATAAAAAAATGTAATAACAAGCAGATAAACCCATCTGCTTATGGCTTCAGATTTACTGTACTATAAGTATAATGGCAAATCAGGAAAGCTACAATCTACATATTTTATTCTAACACTGAATAACTCTCAAAGAAAGTAAAACACTGTCAAGTCACTCTGGTACAAGTACAGTACTTTCCTTACAAGAATGCAGGGGGTATTTTGTCTTGAGTGAATGGAGGCCTTTTTTCTCATGTCCCTGGAGGTAATGGAAAACTCAAAGCCTCTATAACTCATAGCCTATTACTGCCAGGAACGATTTCTGCCAAGATGTAAGATGTAAATGTCATAGATGAAGCACAGTCAGGATGCATTACTGCCAGGCACATACATACGATGAAATGGGCTTTTATGTGCTTTATTTCAATGTGTTACTGAATATAATACATTATTTTTTACTTCAGTGGCATCTACCAGTCCAGAAAAGTGAATGTTGGCATTCTGAACCAAGCACAAAAAGGCTTGAGACATGACTTCCTTATTCCCATGTCCTGTAAATTTCTCAAATTATATATGTGACCCTTCACAGCAAAGTGAGTATTAAGATGAAAATTATCAAATAGTTAGGTGAACTTTCAAAAATTGTTTTCTCCAAACTTGCATGTTTAAAAATCTGATAATTCTGGTTATGTCTGGAATTCTGGTAATTCAGTCGTTACTCCAGAAATAGCAATATTAGGAAATTTGGTATCGTTTTAAAGTGTAAGATTGATTGATTTTGATTGATTAACTGTTTGGGTTTTTATACCCGAGCCTAGCGGCTCATCAGGCCGGTGCTTATCCCTGGTTTCCGTAGCGTGAAGCGATCAGGAGTTGAACTCCACCTGGATGGGATGCTAGTCCATCGCAGGTTACCTTCCCAGTATATTTTTACTGGTACCCATTTATACTGCTGGGTGAACAGAGGCACAACTTGTGGTTGAGACCTTGCCCAGGGGTCTTAGCACAGTGAGAGTCTCAGTGGGATTTGAACTCACAATCTCCTGATCATGAGCCCAACACTCTAACCACTACACCACCGGCTCCACAAAGTGGAAAACTTTGCTCCACAAAGTGTAAGATATCAGCTACAAAATGGTACCAATATCCTAAAATAAACCATTTCAGATTTAATTCCCAATTTACTGTGATCTGGGTTATATATATATATATATATATAAATAAACACGCGCGCACACACACACACACACACACACACATAATACAGACACACACACATATACTGTACACACAAACACATTTTATATATATATATATATATATATATATATATATATATATATATATATATGTGTATGTATTGTATTATATATATATATATATATATATATATATATATATATATGTATGTATTGTATTATATATATATATATATATATATATATATATATATATATATATATGTGTGTATGTATTTTATATATATATATATATATATATATATATATATATATATATATATATATATATATATATCCTAAAATACATTGCAGTAGTAGTCCGCACACCACCTTACCGTAAGAAGGTTCTGGGTTCATGTCTTGGGTCTGGAAGCTTTTGTGTGAAGTTTGCATGTTCTCAGCGTGCTTGCGTGGATTAATTTCAACTACCGTACTCTGGTTTCCTCCTGTCCTCCATAGAAATACACATTACGCTAACTAGTTGCTCCAGATTGCCCCAAGGTGTGTGTAAGAATTTGACTGGCTGTGAGTGTTGGCCCTGTGATGTATTACTGAGCTGTTCAGGGTGCCCCCTGCCATTACCGAGAGTCAGATGAAATATGCTCCTGCAACCCCTGTAGGATTGGGGCATTCAGCAAAAATGGATGGATGGGCCATTTATAGAATAAAAGCATAGATCTTTGCAAGCTATCCCTTATATATAATTTCACATTAAAAATTTTATATAGAATTTAAAGGATTCCCTCCACCAGGTTTTTGGGTGCACTAGAATCTAAGCAAGAGAGTCTGTGCTGATACAAGTACGACTTACAGACTGAAAGTTTTCCCATAAGTCATTCCATTTAATTGGTCTCATTTAAGTTACAACAAATAAGCTGCTTGGTATTGTTTAAAACCTCCCAGGCATGATAGTAAAAGTGAAACTTTCATTATTAAATGTGTGATTAAAAATTAAGGTGCATATTGTGAGCACTATAGAATCAACATTTTCCAAATTACCATTTAATTTATTATTAATCAACTGAATGCAAACTGTAATGACAGTTTTTAATAACTCCTGACCCTGTGCTAAAAACAACCCAGATAAAGTGATTTTGCCCGAGACGGAATAAGCCATCAAAAAAAAAAAAAAAAAAAAAAAAAAATCCAGAGAATGCCAGGAATTTCATTAAAAAAAAAAAAAGCAACACTGCTTCAACTAAGCCAAGTTACACAAGCAATATTGCTCTTATATTCAATAGGACATTGTGATTCAGGCGTACAGACCAAGGAGAGTGATAAAGACTTTATTTTAAATTTATTAATTCTGTATAACTAACTAACTCAACTTTAACAAAATGCTCATAAAATGAGACTTGTGGGGATTTTTAAATCTATTTTAAAGCATGATGAAATGACATTATCCACCGAGGATACTGTTTTATTCCACAGACAGCAGGCCAATCAGCTCACACTGTTTGTGTATAGAATATAATAAGGTAAGTTACATAACAACCATTAACTCAAACTAGACATTTCAAAAATTTAGGGTACCAGTTTGTGGTTCTCGGGTAAGTGACTCTGGTAACCCAAAGTTCGTTCAGCTGAAAATGAGTTGGGTAACTCACAGGTTACGCAAAATGGTTCCCAGAAGTCCAAGTAAATTATTAAACAAACCTGCTATTGAATCAATTAGATTTGTGCTTTAAAGTTCAGTAGATGTATGTACTGTATAATACAGGGGTGTCAAACTCGTGCCACAAAGGGCCATGTGGCTGCAGGTTTTTGTTTCAGCCAAGCAGCAGAACATCTGACATGGCTCATTCAAACAACTGATAAGAGTCTTCAGGCAGTTGATTGGTCAATCTGTGTGCTCTGTCCAGAGACTGACCAATCAAATGCCTGAAGACTCTTCACAGTTGTTTGAATGAGCCAAGTCAGGTGTGCTGATGCTTGGTTGAAACAAAAACCTGCAGCCACATGGCCCTTTGTGGCACGAGTTTGACACCCCTGGTATAATATCTTATGTGTTGTTGAATTTTCCAATATTAAAGGATTAAATAATTGACAACACAGCTAATTATTTTGAAATATTAAATTTTAATACATAAAACTGCTGGAATACTTTTAATATCTGAGCATGCAAAGTTTCATCAATCAGCATAAATGTCAAACACCAGTAACACCAACTTGAACCTTTAACTGGCTGAACTGGAACGTTCACTAATTAATACCTGTAACTCTATTTTGTTGCTATAACATTATTTTGATAATTCACAAGGTATTAATTAATAAACGTAGAATCGCTTCTTCCCTAATTTGTATGATATACTTGTAGCAAATCTTGCATCTTATTTTGGTAACATAGCCATCATCATTGATGTTTAGTATTTTGAAGTCGTCTTTAAACTAATATTTTCTGAACGTTTTGGCGTGTTACCAATGTATCAGCTGTTTTTGTTTTTATTTATGACATACGAACCCACTTTCGGCAGTGTGCAGTATCACACACTACATTACGGAAGTGTATGTTCGTCGTTTGTGGGTTTCAAAAGACCGCTAGGTCGCGTGAATTTCCGAGGCTTTTTAACCACGTAGTGAAAGGCATAAAGTCATTCTTTGTCTCCCACAAAAATCTTGGAGAAGCCTGTTTTTATGTCTTGCAGGTACACTGTCAGGCTGGAACATGTTTGGCTGTTTAGTGCCAGAGAACGGAATCTGTAAAAAGACATCAGTTACAAGTGTGTACATACTTCCAAATTTTGTAGGGACAGTTTGAGGAAAGCTCATCTTTCGTATGGGTATACTGGTCATGTGACACGTGTTCATGTGTATTTCACTCACTCACTCATGTGCTAATTTGCCAACCTGCTTAATCGTGCTAAAGTTGCAGGGAGGCCTGTATATCAGACAACACTGGGTGAAGGCAAAGTGCACCATGAACAGATCCCCAGACCACTTGCAGGACAACAGAACCAGCCCTGAACTAAAAAGCCATCCAAGACCTCTACACAAAGCGCTGAAGAAAGAAGCTCGAACTAATCTTCTCTGATCTCAGTCTCCACAGCCACAGACCCCTCACATGCCTGTCATTGGGCAGACGGTACACGAGCATTCAGATCCGCACTAGCAGATTCAGGGACAGTTTCTCCACTCAAGCGAACAGGCGACTGAACTGCTGTAATACTGGACAATTTACACACTCATTGTTTACAATGCACATGTACACACCATGACCTCTGCACGACACGATTTATTTAGTACACTGTGTTTCCTCCCAATGCAGCTAACTGGGTTAACGAAGGCCGGCCATGTCTCTCACTGTCTGTGTGTTTCTTGCTCTGCAATGACCTGGCAATCCGTCAAGGGTGTACCCTGCCCTCGCCCAGAGTTGCCCGAGATGGGTGCCAGCCTCACCATGACCCTAATTAGGATTAATGCTGTATTTTTTTCAACTTTTATATTTTAATGTTATATTCTATTTCTTTTATTTGTGCAGTTTATACTTTATCTAAATCAGTGGTTCTTAACCTGGGTTCGATCGAACCCTAGAGGTTCGGTGAGTCAGTCTCGGGGGTTCGGCGGAGGTCAAGACACACACTCAACTCATAGTCATGACGACGCGTCCCGCTTGGCCATCACTGGCTGCAGGTGATCACGTTACATTGCTTGGTGGCATTTGGTGTGCTCAGTAGTCGAATTGTGACTGTTGTGATGGTACGTCGTGTGATTTCTTTCTTACTGTTTTAATCCATACGATGTTGAGCAAAAAAGAAAGTGGTCGGACGAACATGGATTCACATATATAACGGAACGTGATGCTAGTCAGCGTCCTATCTGCATGATTTGCAAAGTCGGATCAACCCCCTGCTGATTGACGTATATGTACATGTATGTGTGTATATGAGAGATGTATATAATATCAATAAATACATACTCAATGCTATAAATGCTTATAACCATTAAACATTCAAAAATAATGCATAAGATGTAAATAAAATATAAATACGTACTCACACATACAGACGTGGCACGCACACACAGATGTGCACCTCACATAAAAATGCAAGTAATTTTGATGTGGGGAGTTCATGCATTCTATTGGTTTTGTTCTTTGTACACAGTGATATTAATGTACGGTTCATTTTGGTGCCCTAGTAAAAACATATACAGTACCTATGTCTTGAGTTTGGAAAAAAAAAAAAATTCATATTTTATTTTTCAATAAAGGAGGGTTCGGTGAATAAGCATACGAAACTGGTGGGGTTCAGTACCGCCAACAAGGTTAAGAACCTCTGATCTAAATATTATTTGATGTGCAATATTTATTTCTTTATGTGCAATACTGACGGGGCTCTGAGTCCAAGAATTTCATATCTTCAACAGGAATCTGCTTCTCATAACAAGGTTCTGTAATACAGGGGTCCCCAATCCCTGGCCCACGGACCGGTACCGGATCATTTGATACTGGTCCGCAAACAAAATCTTTCATGGTACAAATTACAGTGGTATGTCACCTTACGAAATTAATCCGTTCCAGAGCTTTTTTCGTAACCTGCGTTTTTCCTTTGTGATATCACTCGAGCCCGTTTCATCTTCTCACTGTGTGTGTGTGTGTATATGTGTGTATGCGCGCACGCGTGTTGACCATGTCTTCTTAGCGGAGTTATAATTTTACAAATGTTTATGGAAGGTTAAAAGCCTGAGTCAAGAAATAAAGCATAAAACAACAGTAACTCTGTCCTTCCCACGAAAAGCATCATGGTGGATTCAGCTCTATAATAGGCAATGGGAGGTAGATGCGTCATTCTTCCGAGGCAATGATGACCAAGATGGCGTCCAAGATGGCGTCAGGTGGCCCCATCTACGATGGTGCTCGCGTGAAGGCGACATGAACGACAACTCAGTCGTTAGCCAATGGGAGGCCAGCGGGGAGGTATGTTTGAACGTCATTGACGGGAGAGCAGTTCGTGCATTGTTTGAATGGCGCGTTTTAATGTTTGAATGGGGCGTTTGAAATTTTAAGATGGCGCTTTTGTAATGTGAACTTGTTTCGTATACAGAGACAAAAATTTTAGGAAAATGTTTTTCGTAACCTGCATTTTTCGTTTGGTGAGACTTTCGTAAGGTGAGGTACCACTGTATAGTTTTTTTTATTCGAGCTTTTGGATCTAATTTTTTACATTGTTACAGAACCACTTAAAGCCTTTCTTCCATTTTCAACCATATGTCTTTGTGAGGCGGGTTTTTCTGTGATGTCAGCCACCAAAACATGAAAACCGTGGAGTACTCTAAGCGGTCCGCTGAAACATTTTCATGCATAAAACTGGTCCCTGGTGCACAAAAGCTTGGAGACCACTGCTGTAAAATATTACAGAGTTGGTGTCCCCATCAAAAACATTTGCTTCTGAAATAGTCAGCATTAACTTGCTCATTTTCCTCAAGTTCAAGGTGGAATACGATGCATTTTGAAATCACTTGAGGCTTCACAGATAAAGTGATACGAACCATCACCCCCCCCCCTCATTCCATCACACTGTTAAAGGTTAACCTTTATTTCAACCGTACCTTATAGATTCTAGTATTAACTAACCCATGACCTGGAATTTACAACCACATTGGTATGTTTAGTTGTCCCTGTTTCTATGACAGATTTATTCTAATTGGTCAGCTATGATGGCTTAATTTGCTGTTACAGAAGCATCACCAACCTTCAGACACCACCAGAAGTTTAAAATTAACTTGAGACTAATAATCCAAAAACATACAGCACGATGTATACACTTCGACTCAGCCTGTAACATCGTCGTGTTTATTACTAAACCTATACACATTTGGAACATAATCTGAATAAATGTGGCCTCTTAATATTTTCCCTGGTGGACTTATTCACTACCAGTCAGAGGACATTGTTCAGATTTTATTGTTCAGCTTTTTGCTTCTACAGAACTTGAAATGTGATCTCCTTCACTCATGTAAAACTGCCACTAGTTCTGGCTGTAATCTAGAGTGTAATCTCAAAGTCTTTTTACAACACGTACATCAGGAATGTTCAAATCTCGAGCAAAGATTTTTCATGCGTCATGCTATGTATACATGTCTATCCCATCCAAATTTTGCCCCATTAGATATACCGTAGTGTAATTAGAACACACCTGCATAACTCTTACATCAGCGTGGATAAGAAAACTTGTTTGTCTGGGGGCATGTGTGTGTGGGTGTGGGTAAGGGTACAGGTATTTGTATGTCATATTTGTATGTCGCTTTTGCACGTTATCTCTGTGCTTGTGTGGATTTCCTGCAGGCACTCCAGTTTGGACACAGTTCAAAAGATATGCAATTTAGGCTAACAGGGTGTTCCAATTGGCCCCAGGGTGTGGATGTGAGTGTACATGGATGTGTATGTTTAGTGTTGGTAACTAAATTTGGGTGAAACTCATGACATGGCTTCTTTAACTCTAATACCTCAGAAGGATTGAAGAATATGAGGCAGTGTTTACGGTTCAGTTACTTTTCTTTCGAAACGCCTACATATGCTTTTCACCACAACAGGGTTTTCAAAGCCACTTCAGAAAAAAACTTTCAACATTAAAAAGTTACCACAAGATGTCTTTTACGCTCTCAAAACACGATACCTCAGCACTGGAAAGTGATACCCCACTGTTGCATGTAGCTTCTGGTTTAGCACCTCCACTGCTGTAGGAACAGTATCCGAGACCTGAGAATCAATCATGCGGTGCCGAAGGGAAATGTATATAAAACTTTTTATCCTCACTTAACTCTTCACCTCACACTATAAATCCATTTAGAACACGATCGTGTCAGCATGTAACTTCTAAATAGATTTTATACTTATATTTTAGTAATACAGGGATCCCTCGCTACTTCGCGCTTCAATTCACGTGGAATCAGTGCATTGCGTTTTTTTTTTTTTTTTTTAATATTCATTGAATTAAAAAAATAAGGAAATTTTTGCAAAACAAGGCCAATTATGCAAAAAAAATCCCAAACAAACAAAAACTAAAAAAAAAAAAAAACAACCCAACCCAAAACCCCCCACCAAAACTACTTACATTTTTATGTGAGTTTTATTTACATCTTATGCATTATTTTTGAATGTTTAATTATTATTATAAGCATTTATAGTGTTGAATATGTATTTATTGATATTATATACACATATATATGCCAGTCAGGGGGGTTGATCCTACGTTATGCAATTCGGAAATTGGGAGGGGGGGGGTTCCCTCGGTGCTAATTAACTGAGGAAAGTGAGGGATCCCTGTATTACATCATATTTATGTATTTGTTCATTTTTAATAAATGTCATCTGTTTCCATCATTTCATTTTCTGATGTTTCACAAAGAATGCCATAGAAATGCCTTTTCTTGTCCACTACAATTACAAAACACATCCCGCAGTCAGTTTTCCTTCCATTATCTCCATCAGGATGCCATGTTTTCACCTGTGATGGATTTGAATGAAGGCCTTTGGTCATGTAGGGTCTGCTGCAAGTAACCAACCATTATAGATCAAGTAATGAAATGAAGAGCCAATTTTTCTAAGAATCGCCCGGATACATAACCACTTCTGATTCTCATCAATGTTTTGCCGATGGTAGGTATATTGCCAAAACTAACAAATCCATTATAGGCGGCATGGTGGTGTAGTGCTTATCACGTCTGCCTCACTGCAAGAAGGTCGTGGGTTTGATTCCCAGTTTGGGTGTTTCTGTGTGGAGTTTGCATGTTCTCCGCATGCTTGTGTGGGTTTCCTCCCACAGTCCAAAAACATGCACAGTAGGTTAATTGGCTGTTCCAGATCACCCCCTAGGTGTGAATGGTTGTGAGTGTTGGCCCTGCGATGACCTGGAGGGATGTCCAGGGTGTATCCCTCCCACGCCCAGAGTCGGCTGAGATGGGCGCCAGCCTCCCTGTGACCCTAATTAAGATTAAGTAGTTCAGAAAATGAACAAATCAATTTAAAAAAAATCACTGGAATCCCGAAGAAAGAAATTTATGGCTGTCTTGAGAGCAGAAGTCCTGAAGGCCAAAGCTGCACCAAACTAAGAGAAAAAAAAAGTCTTTTGACTTTGATTATCTCTGTGCAGCCTCATTCAGTCTCTGTGAGTACATGGAATATGAATGTATCAGTAGACTCTTTCAATCAGTAGAGTATTTTCATGGTTGAATGAGGGGCCTCAAATTACAACTTTCTCCTTTTTGGTTTTCCACTAGAATCTGGAGCTCTCATTCACAGCAAAAAGAGAAGGATGCTGGACACTGATAGTGGACAAAAAGGCCTGGTGCAAATTCATCCTAAATAAACGTGGTCAGTGACGTTGAGGTCAAACCACACAAGTCTTAGCACATCAGATCTTTTTGAAAATCACTTGGTACGGAAGAGGGTTATTATGTCGGAAGAGGTTCGGTTCCCTCAGCTCCAGTGAAGGGAGCTTCTTAATGTTACAGTAACAAAGACATTGATAAGTGTGCACTTTAAAATTTGCTGTATCGGTTTGGGGTGCATATGGGTTTTGACAAACCTCTAAGTTCTTTGTTTCCCCTCTGCTCGAAAAGCACATGTATCCAAAGTGCATAACTTTTATTTTCGACAGGCCAATACTGAGGAACATGGGCAGGAAAAGAAACAATGGCTACAAATGATTGATTTGATAAGGTCTGGTATACGGAAGTGCTCAGCTGCATAATAAACATTTACACTGACGGCCAGTGAGTTGTGGACCATGCAGACTATTACAGGGTGCTGTATCCGCTACAGGCAGCGTAATGGTGTAATCACGAGCATGTACCATGAATTTGGAGAGGATGTTTCAGATTGTTGTATGGTCTCCCCTGTGCTGGTGTGGGCTTCATCTGGGTACTCCAGTTTCCATCCACATGACAAGAACATACACATTTGGATAGGAAAGTGGTTGTTCTAAATTTCCCCTACGCATGATTGTGAGGGTGAATGGTTGAATGCTGGCCCTGAAAAAGACTAGTGAGCAGTTCAGGGTGTACCTCACCTTTGCCCAGAGATAGATTACAGCCTTCCTGCAACCCTAATAGGATTAAGCCATTTGGCAAATGAATGAATCTGCGACAGAGGCACTAATACTCCAAATATGTCTTGACATCACCCTTTTTTGTTGTCTCAAAAACTTGAAGAAACAAACACACACATGCAGATACACATATTGAAAGCTCTTGGCTGCATACAGATATATTTTTAATCCTGCTCTGTGGAGAATGCAGGACTCAAAAACACATCCAGGCCTAAAACACACTGTAAAGAACTCTCACGGACGTGCCTGATTTTGAGTCACACCAGGGGAAGTTTAGGCATGTTAAACCTACACATTTAGCCTTTGCTTTATAATACAGTAAGATTCTGAATAAAAAAAACACTGTGCTTTTATTACTACACTTGTATTTACATGTTCAGCCAGGGCTTGTTTTTTTGCTGTATTCATACACTGCTAGCAGTCAGCCCATGAAGCAGAGAAAGTCTTCGGTGACGTATGTGCTTCCGTTTACTAAAATATCAGGCTCGACATGGTGGAAAACCCCCACAGCATCAGCACCGGTTTATGAATATTTCTTCACACCACATACCAGTTACTTATACTATACCCAAACTTTTCACTGGTATTTATATGACCATGGGTCGTCACTGTACCAGAACTTGCATACTGAAATCACTGAAAATCTGGATGGACCAAAAGACAGGGAGACATACAGACAGGCAGAAGGATAAAACAGTATTTTATTTATATTAAGCAGGCTTGAATTATTGAAATAACATCAGACAAGCTGGATATTGAATAAGTTCCCAATTTCCCAAATTAGGAGTTGAATAACCGTTCCATCGCCATTTCATCGCAAATCGTTGACTGCGAGACGTTTTTCAGAGTTACGGGTAGAATGAATTGTAGCACGATTATATTTTTTTACAATTATATTGTAGACAAGTCTGGTGAGGGAACAATTGTTTATAACAGCTTCTATAACACAGTACAGTACCTGTTAAAAAACGTGACACATCCACTCATTCTAACGGAATTAGAAGGTATGTGTCAAAATCTGTGATGGGAACTTTGTCTTTGTTACAGTAATTACTCATCGCCAGCCAAAAACCTTCAAATAATTGACTAGATTATCATCATGACACCAACATAATGCCAATGCACCCAACTGACTGCAATAAGTTCGTGTTTCCTTGTGCTAAACTTGGTGTTCAGTTCATATGTGAATGTTTTACTGGCTACCATCTGAAGCCGCAACGTTTCGACAAAATCACTTTCACTTCCCATTCAATCAAATCTTACTGTTGGAGACTTTATTATCATGGAGGGTTTTTTTTTCCAATGATTGTTTTTGGGGTTTTTTTTGTCTGGGTGGTCACGAAGTTGCCACAATTGCATTTTTGGGCCATTCACACCAAGGAGCAAATAGGAATAGTTAAATATTCCTGAATGTGCATGACTTTGGACCTGAAGCACGTGAAAGAGACCAATCCAAGCACAGTGAGTACATGTAAGCTCTAAACAGAATCGCCCTTCCCAACCAGAGCTCAAACTCAGAACCTCCTTCCCGTGAGGCAAGCGTGCTGACCATTCCCCTGGACAGATTCACGTTTTGTCACTGGAAGGGTACCACAGAGGCGCATGCATCTTGACTGGACAAGCAGTGCCTGCATTGGAGGTCCAAGTTCAAATCCATGCAGGAAATATGGTCATGTGGTTTATTAATAATATAAAAGTCGCTCTAAATTTACAGATGAGAACATACAGAGGCCAGCCCTGTGTCCTAACATACATGGGATGGTGTAGCCACAGCTTTCATCAAACAGGCTAATGATTCTTGTGAAATTGCATGAGATGAAAACTTCTGAGCATGACTAAAGGGATGATGATTATATCTGTTCAAATATTTAGAGGCTTTAAGTGATTTGTGTGTGTAAAGCCCAGGGTAGGTTATCAGTTGTAAATATCCGGAACGTGCGCATTCATTTTTTAATTTTAATATTTGTTTGTTACAAAGCTACTCTAGCATTGCATTGCTGTTTTAAAACCAAGATTCCCTGGAATGGTTAGCACATCCGCTTCACAACAAGAATGTTCTAGATCCGGGTTCTATTCGCAGGCCTTTCTGTGTGCAATTGACATGCTTCCCCTGTACTTGTGCAATGGCACACTGCTTGCACATTCTCAGCACACAAGAAAATCTATGCAATGCATAAAATAAAATTCAACAGAAACATATTCATTAATATCTAATATTAGACCAAATCTAATCTAATTAATTACACCAATAATATTGTTTTCTGTACTATTTTGCAATGTAACTCAGTGAGTGACAGGTGTCCAGCCAATGGTACCATACAGTTCGCTTACGCTACGCAGCCAATCATAACATTGACAGTGCTTACATATGTGCCCCGCCCATACGCGACGTGCAGTGCAGGTGTGCGTGGTCACAGTGGTCCTCGGTGTCCTCAAGGAGCTTGTGCGTGTGCCCAGACACACGAAAACATAGCGGGAACATCCCGCTTGTGTGTGTTTTCACCTCCAGGTACTCAGCTTTCCTCCCAACAGTCCAAAAACATGCACATTAGGCTAATTGGCTCCCAAATTACCTACAGAGGTATGGAGGAGTGTGAATGGTGTGTGTGTTGGCCTCGCGATGGGCGATTGAGCTGTTCAAGGTGTCCAATGGTGGATGAGATAGGGTCGAGCATCTCCATCACCCCAATAAGAGTGAATGAGTGAGTAAATACAAGTGCAATAAAAATGAGTGAGTGACCCTTGACCTCTTTGGCCAACCTGAAAAACTTGGACCGTCAGCGTCTGACGTCACCAAATGACGAGGGTATTGACGGTTATGTAGTGTAGTAGGGAAACTAGTACAAGTCCAAAACATTAAATAATGAAAAAAATAATAATTAAGGGGGAGGGTGGGCGGCACAATCCAGTAACACTTAACAACCTTCCAGTACAACAGAAATAAAGTTACACACGCGGATATTAAGTTATTTACGGTAATAAACACAAGGTTTCATGTCACTGAAGTAACCGCCCGAACAACAGGCTTGTTACAAACACCATGTAAAGCATTCACTACCTGAATAATCAGTTGTGCCCACCAGTAAATCCAAGTTAAAACGAAAACCAGACGGATTAAAAAAACTCTAGAAAAAAATAACTTGTAAATCATAAAAACCGTTAGTTTGTTGTCTTACTTACCCGTAACTGAAAACACTCCAATTACCTCAGGGAGCTCAGTGAAGAGAAGATGCTAATATTTCCTCACACAATACACCACCAAGTTCATTCTTAAATTAAACAAGACAGAACACATAACGAGAGAGAGACTGAGACTGCTAACCGCTAACGGTCTTCCTGCCCCTCCTCTCTCTCCTCAGTGGGAGTGTGGTATAGAACCACGCCCACTCAAGCCCACTCACGCCCACTGAGAAGTGTTTACTGCCAGAAGCGGAAGTGATTTAGTGCCATATCTACAGCTCAACTTGTTGAAAACCAGCGACAGGAAGTTACAGAATAACTCCCTTTTTATTTGGTGTAACATTAATGGTCACATAACCACTTACTTTTTTTGGTTTTATAGCTGGGGGCCACAGTATGTTAAGTACTTAGGCTCAACATTTTAAGTATTTAGGCTCAACAATCCAGAGCAATGGAGAGTGTGGAAAAGAGGTGAAGAAGCGAGTGCAAGTAGGTTGGAATGGTTGGAGAAAAGTGTCCGGTGTGATGTGTGATAGGAAGGTATGGCAAAAATGAAAGGAAAAGTGTACAAGACGGTGTTGAGGCCGTATGGTTTAGAAACAGTGGCTCTGGGGAAACGACAGGAGGCAGAGCTGGAGGTAGAAGAGATGAAAATGTTGAGGTTCTCTTTGGGAGTAACGAGGATGGATAGGATCAGGAATGAGCACATCAGAGGGACAGAACATGTAAGACGTTTTGGAGACAAAGTCAGAGAGGCTATATTGAGATGGTTTGGACATGTACAGAGGAGGAATAGTGAGTATATTGGTAGTAGGATGTTGAGGCTGGAACTAACAGGCAGAAGGCCTAGAGGAAGACCAAAGAGACGATTCATGGATGTGGTGAAGGAGGACATGAGGGCAGTTGGTGTAAGAGAAAAGATGCAGAGGATACGGTGAGATGGAGGTAGATGATTCGCTGTGGCACGAGTCTGGATTTTCTCCAAATCCTCAGGGTTCCTTTCACAGTTCAAAACAATACAGGTACACCGAGTGCCTGTGCTAAATTGCCCCTAGGTGTGAACATACAGTAATCTGCTGCAACAGACTTGCATTGTGTCTAGCCTGAATTCTCCCACCATGTGTCCAGTGTTCCTGGCACAAGCTTCCCTACAATCCTGAGAATAATATTTCCATTAAGAAGGATGAAGCTATGAATCATTTCACCCGAAGTTAGGAATGCTTCATATGTCTGGGTGAATTGCATAGGAGCAATACACCTCCGAGAGATGTGATATGAGGCGTGAGGGTCTCAAGAGTGGCATCTTCTGTTAAACATGAGCCAAACCCAGTGCATACATTAGCTCTCTCTCTCTCCAACCATGACACCTATTATGCATAATAAGTTATTAATAGTTATTTATTGTAACCTTGGCGACAGTGAAAGTAACATCTGTGAACACTACCCTCTTGTGACCAACTCAGGATCAATTCCAGATGTTTCATTCAGGGTTTTAACCATGTAAATGGTTAACACCTGTGATCCACAAAGACCCAACCTCCAAATATGCTTCTGGAGTCTACAAATGCAAATAATTTAAAATATTCTCATTTTCATTATGAGCTTTCCCAGAGCAGAGGGAGAATGCTGCAATATTTAACCAGTTATATAAGCAGTTATAGTGTCGCACGTCAGCTGTCACATGTGAACAATTGTTGGTCTGCCCATTTTTGGCTCTCCACATTATTATTATTATAGTTAGTATTATTATTAATAAGCATAAACATGGGGATATGATATCTTACAGGGACCAGCTGTTAAACAACATACAGTACTTTCAGAGAAATGTCTTTTCTGTTAGACAGAATTAATTTACTAGTCATCGGGGTTAGCGAAAATGATAGTTTCTCTCAGTTCTTCAGGGTTGTTAGAAGACTATCTGAGGTGATGTAGAGCAAGACATGACTCTATATTATAACACAGCCTCAGATTTGCTGATTAACCAGTTTCCTTTTTTTTAATTTTCTGGTTAAATCTTGTCCAAGACTATTCTTAGCCTGCACCTTCAGAACAAGGTGTGTCACTCAGGGTCAAGTTTATTTATGTGTATTTTTGGTATTGCATTATCATGAAAGAATTTAATTGGCGGACGTGATAATGGAGCGGTGAGCCGCGGTGACACCTTACAGCAAGAAGATCCTGGTTTTAAGGTTATGGGCCTGCCAAGGGCATTTCATGTGGTTATTGCATTTGCGTGTTTTTCCGCAAAAAACCGCCGATGAAACCGCCGATTTCCGAGAAGTAGGATCGACATCCCCCTGACTGACGTATACGTACATGTATATGTGCATATAATATCATTAAATACATATTCAACACTATGAATGCTTATAATAACAATTAAGAATTCAAAAATTATGCATAAAATGTAAATAAAATATAAATACACACTCAGATAAAAATGAAAGTAGTTTTGTTGGGGGGGTTTTGGGTTGTTTTTTTTTTGCATAATTGGCCTTGTTTTGTGGCATTTTCCTTAACTTCTCCCCTATTTCTCCTTATTTTTTATTTTTCGATGAATATTTTTGAAAAATCTGTGATGCACTGAAGCAGCAGAAACTGAAGCACGAAGTAGCGAGGGATCACTGTATTCCGATTTCCTCCCACAGTCCAAAACCATGCACATTTGGCTAATCGTCTGTTCCAAATTTCCTGTGAGTGCTGGCCCTGAGATAGTCTGGTTAGCCATTCAGGGTGGAAAAATGCCTTCACCCAGAGCCAGCGGAGATGAGCTTCAGCCTCCCTGCAGCTTGTATAAAGGATAAAAAAAAAAAACTATTCATTCATTCGTTTGTTAAACCTTGTAATTCTACTCGGGGTGAAGAGTGGCTGGAGCCTATCTCAGCCGACTTTGGGTGAAGACAGTCTACCCTGAATAGCTTGTCAATCCATCGCAGGCAAAACCTACGCGCAGAGTTGCAATATTCTGAAACGGCCAATCGGACATATGTGCAGATCTTTGGACTGTGGAAGGAAACCTACATAAGCACAGAGAAAACATACAAACGCCACACAGAAGCATCTTCACCAGAGCCTGGACTTGCACCCTGAACCTTCTTGCTATGAGGTGGACATACTAATCACTATGCCATCATGCCATGCAGAAAATGAACATGAATAACTCAGTCTGACAGATGGGCAAGCTTAAGGATTAATTAACTGTATTTTCATAACATTACACACAATGTACACATCTTTCGAGCTATTTACAAAGATCAATATTTGTTTATTTTACGAATTTGACAAAACAATTTTATGTGCAAGATTTGCAGAAAAATTAGTGGTGTTTCTATTATAGGGTTCATTATAAAGGCCCCAGATGTTTCTCATGTATTATGGTTTATGGGATGGTATTTGAAACTCAATTAGCCACCGCAATTTTGCCGAGACTAACTCCAAGTCTAAACCTTACTACAGAACCAGTGTTAGAAATACAAAACATACATTTAACAAGATTTAACACATCATCAGGAGAATATCCCATGAAAAGGTTTTGACCGACCAATATAAATTCATGGTATTCAATGTATTTTCGATCAACAGTGTTTGACTACAGCTGAAATATGGGGCAGCCATTCCATAATGGTTAAAGCATGTTTAGACCAAAATATTACTGTTTCAATTCCCGAATTGGCAAGAGAACTGTGCGGTGATGGTGAGGAAAGTGAGTAGCACTTCCACTTCTTCCACCTTGATGGCTGAAGTGCCCTTGAACAAGGCACCTAACCCCCAGCTGCTCTCTGGATGCCATAATGTGGCGGCCCACTGCTCCGAGTCCGTAATGCAAAATGCCTGATCAGGCTCATTCTGGATTTGGACCATGTCTCAGGATTATTGAGTTAGAATTACATATTAGTAAGGTTAGCAGTAGAGAGGTTTCTGGCTGGACTGTTTTGTAGCTGGAGTGAGGCATCCTCACAGCTCGGGTTCAGTGACGTGATGTTCAGTCCTCCATGACTCTTCACACTGAAGCCTACCTCAGGCTGAAAGAAGGAGGGTGAGTTTAAATATTCACATCCAAATGACCCATTTAATACAATCACTGAAAAAGTGGTTGTTGACGCATCATTCTATCAAAACTACTCACAGATATTCATTTCAATGGAATTTTAAAACTAGTTAAAATATATAGTATATAAAAGGATCCTTCACTTTCCACGGTTAATTGGGACCGAGATCCCCCCGCGACCGCCGAATTGCATGAAGGAGGATCAACCCCCCCTCCTTGACTGACGTATACGTACATCTATATGTGTATATAATATAAATAAATACATATTCAATGCTATAAATGCTTATAATAACAAATAAACATTCAAAAATAATGCATAAGATGTAAATAAAATATAAATACATACTCACATGCGCACCTCACACAAAAATGTAAGTAGTTTTGTTGGGGGGTTTTGGGTTGGGTATTTTTTTTTGTTTGTTTTTGTTTGTTTGGGGGTTTTTTTGGGGGTAATTGGCCATGTTTTACATCATTTTCCTTAACTTTTTCTCCTATTCTTCCTTAATTTTTAATTCAATTAATATTTAAAAAAAAAAAAAAAAAAGTGATGTCCTGAAGCCATGAATTGAAGCGTGAAGTAGCTAGGGATCCCTGTGTTCTCTATTGTCATGCTTAGTTTTCACTCCTGAACACTTTGAAGAAGTAAATGTCTCACCCTGCCTTTAAGCTGTCTGAAAGAGTATTGGCCATCATGACAGCTTATTGTGGAGTGTCCCAGAGAACTCTGACGAGACATAGTGGGCGGAGTTCCCCTGGTCTCAACTTTCCGTTCGACGTCCGGTCTGCGCAGACACAGTGACAATATTTAAAGATACTATAACAACAGGAGGTTACATGTATTCGGGCATCACATACTATGATATTGAAATGTGAGTCATCATGCTGAACACACAAGTCCACAAAGGAAATATCCTGCAATGCATATTACTATCAGTCTAATTGTTTTATACTTGAGACATCAGACAGACTACGGTGACAATCCTGTAATTTGACTTGGACTTGCCTGTCTGTGATTCAGTAGACAAATTTGAACTTTGAACTGAGTTCAAAAAGGTATACTCGAAATGTTTAATGTTTATATACAAACCTGTAAATAATTGATTCTAAAACAAGGTTAACCTGTCATTCATTCATTTCCTTTGGTCTGGTGTTACAGAAGCATCAGGATGAGAAGGTCAGTTCAGACTTTTTTTTTTTCTATCTCCAAACAAACGTTTCAGCTCCTCTTGGCAGGTCTCCAGATTTTTGTCAGCCTATACTGATATGCAATTTCATAGTCAGGTCTTGGATCTTGGTCCACTCAAGGTCTCCCTCCAGTATAAAGTTCCTGATAGCGGAGAACCAAATGGCATCATTGTATGGTACACAAACCAACACAACTTACTCCTGTAATTTATTAAGCCAGCCTGGGTCCACCTGTCCACCAGAAGCTTATTCATTCCCTGACTTGAGTAGAAGCTAATGGATTTTTGACCAGCAGCACGAAGGCTCTGTGGTTAGTACTGGTGTTCTTCAGCATGATAAGGTTCTGGGTCAATCTTGGTCAAAGATTTCTCTGTGTGGAGTTTGCATGTTCTTTCCATGCTGGTATGGGTTCCCCCCAAGTGTTCCACTATCCTTCCAGAGTCCAAAGACATGAAGTAGGTTAACTGGTTAATTTAAATTGCCCCTAAGTATGAACATGAGTCTAAATGGTTTGTTTGTGTTTATGGGAGCCCTCACTCCAGTAGACTGGTTCCAGTTCATGGTTTACCCACCTCTTAGATGAGGTCAACTGGGATTGGTTCCAGCTATGGGAGCCCTCACTCCAGTAGACTGGTTCCAGTTCATGGTTTACCCACCTCTTAGATGAGGTCAACTGGGATTGGTTCCAGCTTTCCCTGTGACCCTGACAGATAAGCGCCATACTGTAAATAATAGATGGATATATAGTGGAGTAGAAATACCTTCAAGATTCAAGACCTGGCCTGGCTTGATTGTTGGCAAGGAAATTATTAACTTCTTTTGGATTTGATGGCAAATGACTACATGGCACTCAGCATATAATGATAATAAGTATGGGGATATTTATTTTACTTTCATGCAGTTTCAAATGTAGTGACACACTTAAACAAAAAAAACAGGGACATGTCACCCCCCACTTTCACCTTGCAGCAGCAAGGAGGGCATTTATTTCTTCACTCAGGTGTTGACGGACCATGTGCTTGCTTGTAGAGATCCCTAATGCTGTTGCTATGGAATCTGTATTAAAGGAAGGATCAAGCACCATGACAGCACCGTGAATACCACTGTTTTGAAGACTGCCAGCAAACTCCTGAAATGACACATGCAGAAGATTTCACCACTGAACTTTCAATCTACAATCATGTCTTCATTTGAAAGGACTGTTTTTTTAGTGACTGTTTATTGTCAAATTATATTAATGCACCTTTGAACGAAAGCATAAATTATTATGCTTGGACCTCATTTACTCCTCAAAGACACAATAATGAATTTTATACAAACTAAACATACCGTGATGACTTGATAAGCGCCCAGGGCACTTTAAAAATTGGAGTGAGTGGGCGCTTATTAAAATGTTTACCAGCGGAGTGGAACGGTAAGTGCTTATTACCATAGAGGGGGAAAACATGAATAATTACAGAACAATAAATGAGTTTTACTGGTATTTGTGTTATTCAGTTTGTAGCATCAACCAAATTACTTACAATGAAAGCTGAAAATAAACAGAAAACAGCATAAATTAAAAAAAAAAAAAAAAAAAAGACCCCTTACTTTTCGCTCTCTGTGCCATTCCTTTAAATATTTTCCTCGATGTAAAATCGAGCCAATCAACATGGATGTCAACTTTACCACATGGCACATTGAACCAATCACCACAAAAGTCAACTTTAGCACATGTCACGTTGAAAAGCACTTAAATTTACGAAGTTAGTGAGCAGGATAATCGGGTGAAAAATACTCGTCATCACTTTCTGATAGGTCCGTATCTGGCTCATTGCTCCATTCATTCAGAGCATAACAGTTTTTCTGTAGCAGTTTCTAATGGTTCATCTTGTTGGACATTTACCAAGAGAACAAAGCAAAATATTTTCCTGTTTTTTAAAGCACGGCGGAACAATCAAATGTGTTCTTACAGATGAACATTATAGATATTCCCCAGTGCCAAGGGGTCTTGAAATATCGTGTAAATTCACTTTTACAGGCAGTGAACTTCATTTTACAGTTACAGAGACTGATCGAATAAAATTGGTAAGTTTGATCTACGATTTTGTTCCCAGTACACATGGGCAGCTATTAGACATAAGATCAAAAACACGGGGGGCGGGGCGGCGGCTTATTGGAGCAGGGCGCTTATTATGTCGGATGTATATTAATATTGTACTTTCCCCTCCAAGTGTGTGTTATACCTTCAGGTCGATGTCCCTGAGCCATTTCATAATGCGTTGGCATGACCAGACCAGAGGGTCCGAGTTCTGGTTCTCACAGTCTGCTCGCCTTGCTTGCAGCAGCTTCAGAAATATAAAACATATTATAACAGTATTAATAATACATATGTATACGCATGCATGCACATGCTCTACCTCTTTGTTAAAGTTAAGCATGTGTAAGAGCTGGATTCCCAGCAGCAGGCTGTTCTGGTGGGCTTTTTTGGACACATGCAGGTGCTTTTCCAGGTCGGCTCTAGTGAGCGTGCTCAGTAGGCGTCCATCGATCATGTGCGTATGGAAGAACTGGGAATACTGTGGCAGACCTACATCATTTAGCCATGCCTGTGCCACCCAGTGGTGGTCAAGATCCGCAGCATTTGATAGTCTGACAGCACACACAGACATAAAATATATTAAAAGGGGGCAGTGTTATGGTTGTTTCAAGAAAATATCATCAGTCGATGTGTAAAGAAAATCACTGGGGATTTTAAAGAAAGCAAAATGTTCCAAATGGTACACCATATTTGATCTCACTCAAAGGGTCAAAGGTAGACCTTTGCATTGCCATAGACCTCTCTTGGCCTTGAGTTATCTATACCCTTTGTCCTCCCTGAAAGTGATCCTGATTAGAAATACATGCAAGAGGTGTGTAGAGCACTGTTTACACAGTACACAGTAGATACACTGATTACACTGGTGAATTATTTTGCTTTGTTTGTTTTACCTTTTTTTTTTTCTTGTGGCTTCTGTGGAATTAGTTTGGGGTCGTTTGAGTTTATGATTTTCTGACTGCTCACCCGTGTCCTGACTCTGCCTGTCTGTAATCCTCTATGGCCAGACGCAATTTTCTGCGATGCAGAGAGTTGCTGATCCCCAAACCAGCTTCCAGATCTGTGTCAGTTAAGGCTAACATTACCTAACACACATACATAGACATGGCTATAACAGTGACCAGCATTATGCTTACACTCTATAATGTTTTATTTACTCAGTATATCAAGTGTATTGTACATATTATGAATTGTGATTCATTTGTCCATCCACCTCAGCCGACTCTGGGCAACGAGCACACCCTGGACAGCTCGAATTGTGAATTCAATCAGGTTAAATGCTAATGTATAAGTATATGCTTACATTAACAGTCCTGACAGCGAGATCTTTTGTTTAAAAGGGAAAATGTACAAGTCCCCGAGTGGAGCTAATTGGGTAATCACAGGCCGGCCATGTCTCTCACTGTCTGTGGTGTGAGACATGTAAAAGAACCATTGCTGACTTTCGTTAAGTGTAAGCTGCATAGACTTCAGCATGTTTCCACCCTGCGATGACCTGGCAAGCTGTCCAGGGTGTACTCTGCCCTCGCCCAGAGATGGTTGAGATGGGCGCCAGCCTCCCTGCAACACTAATTAGGATGAACTTGTTCAGAAAATGAATGATGAATGGAAAATGTGGAAGTAATGGCAACCTGATGACGTTATACCTCGCACTCCGAACAAATAGGTGGCAGTCTATCACAAGAAATAGGGGTATCCTCGTCTAGCTTTCCTATCTTAAGAAACAAGGATGCGCACACACCCTCTTTCTTCCCCTTTCTGCCCCACACAACTACTCTCATACAATCACCCCTTACTGAATTCCAAGCAAATCTACAGTATTTTAGTCGATCCATTACTGGGTTCATACAACCAAGCTTTACAGTCACCAGTGATGAAGCCACGGGTGTGTCAGTAGTGCATGAGAACACTATAGCAAGCATATATATGACATGTAATTTTATATATAACAGAATAAATCTGATTTTCTTATGATTCATATAACTCACTTAATCCTAACAGGGTGGCCAGAGCTCATCTCAGCAGACACCAAGCGAAGGTGGGGCAACACCCTGATCAGCTGTCCAGATCATCGCAGATCAAACACACACCTACATAATCATTTACACTATTCATATACACTCAGTAGGGCCGGTGGCGTAGTGGTTAGGGTGCTGCACTCATGATCAGGAGGTTGTGTGTTCAAATCCCAGTTGGACCCCTACTGTGCTAAGACCCCTGGCCAAGGTCTTAACCACAAGTGTGCCTTGTGTCTGTAGTCTGTTCAACCAGCAGTTTAAATGGGTACCAGTAAAAATATACTGGGAAGGTAACCTGCGATGGACTAGCATCCCATCCAGGAGGAGTTGCACTCCTAGTCGCTTCACGCTGTGGAAACTGGGGATAAGCACCGGCCTGATGAGCCACTAGGCTCGGGTGTAAAAAGCCCAAGCCCACATACATTCACACCTACGGTAATTTGGAATACCCAGTCGGCCTGCTGTGAATGTCTTTGGGATGTGGGAGGAAACCAGAGTACACATGCAACACAGTGACAACATGGCGGTCCTTGGCGGTCGCAAGACTCAAACCCGGGACCTCACTTTTAAATGTTTTTGTGAGTTCTGTATTTTGTCTGGTTTAATAACTGGGCCAAGAAGAGACAGGTTATCTCTGTGAGTATGACTGTGCTCTCAGTATGCTGCCTTGTATATTACCATTTGCATCATCTTGTAGTCAGCCACTAAAAATTGTTCATAAGTGTCCAGGGATTTGGAATTTTAAACCCAGATGAATGCACTAAATGTTTATTGTGCTTACTTTGCCCAAATATGTCGCTTGGCATTGCAAAATAATTTTTCCCAGTAGGCTCCCTTTTCTTTTTTCCTTTCTCCAATAATGCAACATATCCAACATGCAAAAGTGAAACTATAAGTGCATATTTTGAGCTTGGATTTCGGTTGTGATGAGTTTATAAACTCGTCTCATATTTTTGGACCCGACACGTGTGCATATTGAACAGAAGCGATGAAGTTAGTTAGAAGATACAGGCACTAAAGTGTGTATAAGGATTTATTATCTACAGGGATCCCTCACTTTCCACGGTTAATGGGGACCGAGACCCCCCCCCCCCCCCGCGATCACCGATTTCCATCAAGTAGGATCGATCCTCCCCCTGACTGACGTATACGTTCATGTATATGTGTATATAATATTTATAAATACATATTCAATGCTATAAATGCTTATAATAACAATTAAACATTCAAAAATAATGAATAAGATGTAAATAAAATATAAATACACACACATACAGATGCGCACCTCACATAAAAATGTAAGTAGTTTTGTTGGGGGGTTTTGGGTTGGGTTTTTTTTTTTCTTTTTGCATAATTGGCCTTGTTTTGTGGCATTTTTCTTAACTTTTCCTATATTTTTCCTTAATTTCCTTATTTTTTTTAATCTTTCGATGAATATTTTTGAAAATCCCACGATGCACTGTGAAGCCGCAGAAACTGAAGCTCAAAGTAGCGAGGATCACTGTACACTATACATCAGTGCATATAAGGATTTTGTTCTGTATAATACAGCGTGACAAAAAAAAAAAAAAAACCCAGGAAAGTAAAAAAGTTCTTAAAAGATAATTGTTTTATATATATATATATATATATATATATATATATATATATATATATATATAGGATTTTCTGAGTAGATCCTTCCGTAGGAGAGTGCTCAATACTTTTTGGTAGAGCAAATAACAAAAGGACAGGACAAAGACTTTCTATTGAAACTCCATTTATCACTACAGATCTGTTTCGAGGGGTGGTGAAACCATCCTCTCTCTTCAGGTGATTATAGAAGAATATATATATATATATATATATATATATATATATATATATATATATATATATATTTTTTTTTTTCTTTTCGGCTTTTTCCAGTTGTTAAAATTAACTACGGTAATCTAAAATATTATTTGCACACATGAAACCTCATTCAACGATTTTTATTCATCATGTTTTAAAAATGACACCCTGCACATTTTGCCAGTCATTGCCTGTACAATCTTGCAGTTTTTTGAAGGCTGCCATGGCACGGTGGATTCTGACAGGTCGAACAGCAGGTACCTCATTCTGAATAGTAATTTTAAGGGGGTTTAAAAAAAAATGGGGACACCGAGTATACACTTGTAATTTAAAGTAGCCCAACAGAATTTTTTTTTTTTTTAAAGAAAATCACAAGATCAGGGGAATTGGCCGGCTGCCCAACTGTGCCCAACCTTTTTGGAGATCACCTGTTCTAGAAACGTCCAATGATCTTCAGGCGGTGTGTGCCCTACCTCCAGCTTTCTGAAACCACACATCAAGTCCTTCAAGCTCAAGGTGTTCAAGTTGGGGTTGCACTACCAACAGACCTCAGCACCACCTTTCCTGCTTCACTAAGTTCCATGTGAGCAAATAATAATTTGATTATTTTTAACCTTTTTTTTAAATTAACTTTGAAATGTGGGACTCTTCACTATGTACTGTTGTTTCCAGTTAAATTTTACAGTATATCTCATATGTACACATTAGCTGTTTGTAATATTTTCTGACCTTGCCACTCTTGATGTTGTCTGCACAGACCCGGCTGTACATGGGCATGGCCATGATGACCTCCAGCCAGGCCTGAATTGTTCCAGCCCGCCACCTGGACATGGGCACTGCTCGCGCGAGCTCCACCTGCTGCAGTTTGTCAAGCTGCTCCTCATTGTCCGACAGGCTCGCACTCAGACGACACGGGCTGGACAGGCTGTCCGAGTCTGAATCGGGGGATGAGGGGAAACAGGCAGGGCTATATGCAAGAGACTTTTTTTTTAAAGGCAGCGTTAATGATCTGCAAGTTCATAATTATAATAAATCATGCACAATTATAAATATATACTTTGCCTGGACTTTGTTGGGAAGAATTAGTAGGCAGGGGGGACGGGGAGGGGGGACGGGGTGGGGGACAGGAGGTACGAGTTAAGACAAAAATTAGCATTTACAGCATCAGAATATCATTTACAGCCAACCAGATGAAATAAGTGAGAGATCAGCACTAGTGGGCATATGGTTAATAAATGAGAGACAGATGGACAGAACATCCCCATTCTAAAAACACATTTCACGCTGTCATGGTTACGACGTTAAAGAAAAACCTCAAATTTAAACACATTAAATATGCAGATAATGCAGTATTTGTGACTTGCTTAATGATGTGACTGCCAGTCTGTTGATTGCACAGGATGGCAGAACAGAATGTCACCAGCAGATGGCAGTACATATTTATAATGGCCTCAGTTCTAGACACTCAATCTTTTTAAGTGCTAAGATGATGTCAGCTTACAAAGATATTCAAATAGACCAAACGTGCAGAACCTCATTCCCTCCCTCAACCAGGCTTATTCTCTGAACCATTACATTAGAACATTAATGCACAGGACAATTGATCTGGTTAAAAAAACAATCTGACAAATAAATACAGGTATTAATGAACTAGCTAATCCTATTACCATCAGTCTAGAACAGTATTGCTTCTGTGACTATACTGGACACTAAAATTGTATTTCATTGTGCAGTTGAGAATGTTAACACGCACACACACACACACACACACACACACACACACACACACACACACACCATTTACAAAGCATGATTGACTAGCACTTACACCAGGGTGTATAATAGAAGTGATAGAGCCTTGAAATTAATTATTAGTAAGTCAAACTGAAAGCACCCTGAAAATGGAGGGAATGGGGCGGGCAGCAAGACAAAAATCATAACTATAATTATGGCATTTGGCGAACACCCTCATCCAGTGCAACATTTCATACAACTGAGCACTTAAGGGTTAACAGTGGTAACCTGGTGGTACTGATCAATAGCCTGGACCCTTAACCACTGAGCCACCACTGGCCAATAATAATAAAAAAATATTTTTCTGATACATATCCTAATCTACAGGTTTTACTGATGAACTGGTGGTAAAAAGACTGCTGCTGTTTGACACAGATATGTGAAAAGGAACTGGGGGGGGAAAAGTGAATTTTAAAGATTCATTCCAAAAATAAGCATCGATTCAGCGCTTTCCAAATTTCCATTGTCTGTATTTATTTCTAAATTGATTCATTAAAAATAAAAAGAGAATCACACCCTGTAATATCTTAGAAAAGTGTATTGCGACAAAAATTACTACAGTATTGTGCTGCACTATTGCCCAACCCTAAAAAGAACTGCTGCTAATGACTTGAGGAGCTTGAAAGCCCGACATAAAACCACGCACGCAAGTCTGCTCAGCCTTTACCATTTGTGGCATTGGGTTTTATTTCAAAATAATTACTTCTATAATAGTTTTAACATTTGTTTCCATGCTATTTAAATCTCTATGATTAAGACAATCCCAGACAGCCATGAAGAGGTTCTTTACTGTTAAAAGCTACGATACTCCCTCAGAGAGAGTTAATTTAGTATTCACATTTTCACAACATCAAGTTTTAGCCATGGAATGAAAAGAATGTTTAAAACAAACAAACAAACAAACAAACAAACAAACAAACAAAAAATCCACAAAAGGCAAGAAGTGAGTCATAAGCCTTGTATGATATGTTGAAACCTGGGCTTTGTTAAATAGACACAATCCTATTTCATCTGCAAAGGAGCAAGGCCAGCTGTGTTTCCATGACACCCCTCTCAGTGTTGGAGGAAGACAGGGAAAGCTTGTCTTAAGCCATTGATCTCACAGCAGATCTGGATTTGGGGTTAAAAAAAGGATTTATGATGACTTGAGCCGACCAAATTGGTCATGGATCAACGTTCAAGAGAAGTCTATATCCAGTGTGCCAGGTTAAGAACATTCCTGGAGGAGTGGCACGCAGGCCGAATCAGCTTAAAACGTATTCTTTTTTTTTTTTTTTCCGATTTCCGTGTGATGTGATCTCGGTCGGAGGTGTACGAGGATTACACTGAGACTCTGAAATCGTGACACGTCTGTGTGTGGTCTATTAATGAGAGACTCCGACCCGGTGTTGTGTGCATGGTCTAAATCTCATCGTTCAGTGTGCTTGGCCTCAGAATCCTATCTGCCTGCCACTTCTCAGCAGGAACACATAGCAAACATGGTCAATGACCCACACACAACAGACAAGGTTAAATTAAACAAAAACGCATTAAGAGACGAGACATTTACAAGCACAGGATGTACTACAATGCATTTGTTATTTACAAATCCAGCAGGTCCTTCAAGTTTCCAGAGCAAGTACAGCAAGATTCAGTGTAGATGAGGGATGAAAAGGTTAGGAGATGTAGAGCAGGCGCACTGCAGGACCGATCCGAGTTTGTGCTTCTAAACTTGTGCTTTTGGAGTCAGCAGCAAATGCAAGGAGCAAAAACACACACACACACACACACCTCGGCGGCTCATTATGATAACTGTCTCACTCTCGCACACAAACACACACGGACACACAGAGGTCAGAGAGGCTGTGTGGCTGGATCACCAGTCAGCGTCCTCCTCTATGTAGTACTCAGGTGTGTTGGTACCGTCGAAAAGGCCAGGGTCGAGAGACTTCCTCTGTTTTCCTCGGGCAAACACGCGGGACAGCGAGCTCAGACCCATCTTCTCCTTCTTCTTCCTCCTCTTCTGGTCCTCCAGATCTTCTAAAGACTGCAGGAATCAAGAGAGTGCAGGGTTACATTTTTATAATGCATTTTCAAACAAAGATTTTTACAAAGATGTGTTCAGGCTAACTCCAGAAATCATCGGGGACACCTCGATATTTTTTATTTTTATTATTTTTTTTTAAGCAATGCACGTGTAAACTGTATTTAAAATAAATTTATACACTGGCGTAATACTGACCAGTCAAATTTGACCAAATGTGGTTTATTTTTTAACATAGCTGCGGTCGACACCCCTTGCATCGGTGTTGCAGAGCTTGGAGCTTTGCTATGGAGGCTCGTATGATCTTTGTGCTCGTTTTCTTTATCATTCCAAATTAATGATTCTAACAATGTTTTAAAGAATTTTAAGCAATGTACTCTGGAATGATCAGTAGAAGCAATAGAAACCTCCTTTTGTTTGCCAAAAATATGCTCGTGATACGAGGATTCTGCCATCAGCATTTTTAGCTCTGCAAGGGAATTCTTCTCCCGTGAAAAAAAATATATCAGCCATTGATTTTGGAAGCAGTAAGCGTTTAAGGACCACCTAAAAAAAAAATAAATTGGATGACGAGGGACACGATACATATGAAGCAACTGATTTGATCTTTAGTGCAGTTTCAATTTTTAAACAGAACTTCTTGGTCAGTGGGCACACAAGACCCAAAGCATGAGAGTCTGCAGCGATACACATATGAATACAGGGTTGTACAAGCCAGGAAAAGCAAAATATGGGACACAACAATCAAGGTAAAGCGCCACAGTGAAACCAAAAAGACACAAATAATAAGGTTCAGTCATGTCAGGCACTTAACTCAGCATTTCATTCACAAAGTCCGTGTACCCCAAGTGTGCTTATGTAGCGTGAGCTGGTAATCACTAAGTGGGTGACTGTGAACATGACAGTGAATGGTAGTGTGTAGGTGTTGTAGTCTCCAGTGTATACTGCGAAACTCCATCCACCACGAGAAGCTCTCTGAGAGAAGATCTTTTCCTTTGAATGCACTTGGGACGGAGCCCTGGTTTCTCAAGATACTGGGTATAAAACATATAATGGAGTCTCGAGGTTAAGAAATCATGAACTGGAATCCAAAACCATTTCTATAGTCACAGTACTTTTCATTTGATGAGGTAATGTAGCCATCTTTCGTGTGGGAGGATGATTTTCACGATAAAGTCAGGTTGGGCGGCTGTTGAGGGTTGTCTGAGGCTAGGAGTCCCAGAGTGACAGATTTAGGGCACATAGGCTGACATACCTGCCATTGAGCTTCCTATACAGATTATTATTGTTCTGAGATACTTTATACACAACCAGACATAATCACCGAGGTTGGACTGTAGGGTTTCTCCACTGTAACAGTTATTGAACTGAGATGGCTGCCTGGGTCACCTGTGCCACAAAACTGATCTGCTGCAGATGCTCATTCTATTGAAACAGTTGTTGGGCGGAGGTGATTCAGTGGCATTTTCTTTTGAGAGGAAGATGGCAGGCCATTTGTAGGTACCTCAAATCATAAAGACTGTAACAGACTTGACTTACAAAAAACATTCACAAATTCAATCCAATTGTATTTACTTTTCACTGGTGAAATTGTCACAAAGCGGCTTTATATAATAACCAAAACAATTTAAACTTGTGATTGTATGCATTTCTTTAGACATTCTCTACATCGCTATAAAGCAGGAGTGTGCTGAGGTTCAGCTGACTGCTTTATGTCTCAGAGTTCCCTCATGTCTGTGCTGCCTTTTGGCTCACACATTTAGTTTTGTCCTCATAAGTAATCTTGACAGACTTCTTATGTGCGCTCAACCCTGAATAAACACTGTCCGTGACCATTACATCACTGTGGCTATTCGGTTATCGATTATTGTGTGTGAGCCTGA
>CM045749.1:19929228-20039228 GCA_024760905.1 Plotosus lineatus | reverse complement strand
TGATACCCGAACATGAGACTTGAAGAGCATACACTCTAGAAGCAATTTGCTCATGACTCATCAGATGCACCATTTTGCTTTCGAAAGTTTGTCTCTAGAACCATGCACATGTAAAGCGACTCACTCATCGCCTGTACATGAGTCTTGTACATTACCCGAACAGGTCTAAGTGAAACTAGAAGTAGCTGGCTGAGACTGTTCAACCGGAGATCACAAGGTCGAATCCGGGTTAATGCCACAGACATCGGTAGCTGGGAGTTCATGGGAGCTAATATGCTGAGCTCTCATGGGAGGTCACACAGTGATCTCAAGCTAATCATGGGTGATTGTGAGCTCATTCGTACGGGAGTGTGGATAGCGATTTCCCTCCAAGTGTGTTGGACCACAAAAGTGTGTTGGAATCCAAAAAGAAGTGGCTGGCTAGCACCCTACAAAACCATAATTACAATGTTAGTGTATGCATATGAAAAGAGCTATGCTTCCACAGTGACAAGCCGCTACACTTAATTTCACAGACAGTACAGTTTATATCAAAGCTAAACTTTTCAGATTTTAAATGCTTTGTTAAAGCACATTTTTGGTTGTCTGCATTGTTGAATGTAGGGTTTTCTAGCAAGTGCAATGAGTGGCTATATTTCTGATTCCACCTGTGAAAAAAGGTGAAATGTCTTTATAAAGAACTTGCTGAAATGTAAATGGATGTAGGGTCATGTCCCAATAACACTTGAATGCAGGTTCCAAACAAAGCAAAACTGGATGATGCTTTTTTTTGTCTCCTTATTCCACAATATTGGTAGTGTAGTGGTTAGGGTGCTGCACTCATGATCAGGAGGTAGTGTGTTGACCCCCCCCTCCCCCCCTCCACTGTGCTAAGACCCCTGGGCAAGGTCTTAAACACAAGTGTGCCTCTGTTTAAATGGTGTAAATGGGATTCAGTAAAAATATACTGGAAGGTAACCTGCGATGGACTAGCATCCCATCTAGGAGGAGTTGAACTCCTGGTAGCTTCACACTATGGAAACCGGAGATAAGCACTGGTCCGATGAGCCACTAGGCTCGAGTGTAAAAAGCCCTCATGTTATTCCACAATAATAATATCTACAGTTAAAAAAATAAAAATAGCTTCATAAAATTTGGGGGCAGTGGTGACCTTAGAGAAGCGTGCTTGGGTCAGAAAATCGACAGGTTCAATTCCTGGACCAGCAGGAAAAATACCTCCTCCTCCTCCTCCACCTTTATGGCTGAAGTGCTTTTGAGCAAGGCACCTTACTCCCGCCTTCTCTTCGGACACTGCAATGTGGTTGCCCACTACTCCTGTGTGAGCTTACTATCTAAATATGTGTGTGTTCACTTTCGATGGGGTGAAATGCAGAACCAAACTTTATTTGCGGGATTAATATAGTATACAAAATTTAAAAGCTTAAAAATAAAGACATTAGCGAACACCTACAGGGCAGTGGTGGCCGAGTGGTAAAGGTGCTGGATCACTCATCCTAAGGTTGGGGGTTCAAGCCCCACTCACCACAGGTTATCACTGTTCCCCCCAGTGTAGCTAACTGGGTTATCAAAGGGCGGCCATGTCTCTCACCGTCTATGGTGAGAAGTTCATGTTAAAGAACCATTGCTGACTTTCGACAAGAGTAGCTGCATAGCCGTTAGCATGTTTCTGCCCTGCAATGGCCTGGCGAGCTGTCCAGGGTGTACTCTGCCCTTAGTCTGCCCGGAGTCGACTGGGATGGCCGCCAGCCTCCCCGTGACCCTAATTAGGATTGAGCGGTTACAGAAAATGAACTGATGAACTAAGCGAACACATACATTTGCACTCGTTCGCTAGTTTACAAATATGATGAACTTTGCATATAGCGATCATAACATACACCAAACATTCATTACATTAACACCACCTGTCTGTGGCAAGACAGAAATCTGCAAGATATTGTGTGTTCTGATCCAGCGTCAACAGTTTCAGCAGTTTGTGCTACAGTAACTTTTCTATGGGATCAGCTCTCACTTGCTTGCTTTTGCTTCCCAAGGACATCAATGAACATTGGGTAAACCTGACAATCGTTTCAGTTAAGTGGCTATAACGCCTTCGACCAACGTCAGTATGAACTTACCATGGCATACCAGGAATACCCATAAGACCTGCTGTTGTGAAGATGGATCGATCCAATCATTTAACCATCACAATGTGGCCCTTTTCAAAGTCTCTCAGATCTGTACGCTTGCTTATTTTCTTGCTTTCAACACATCAACTTTAAGAACTGACTGATCACTTTCTGCCTAGCACACCCATCTGCAAAAAGATTATCAACATTTTTTCACCTGAATTGATCAGAATGTTATGGTTGACTGGTGTATACAAAACTACGTACTCACTCACTACATTCCCATTCAACACCCATGATGCATTCGGTCACTTCCATGTTTTCTGTTGCAATGCTTTCACCTGACAGCATGCCCCCTTTCCCACTAGTATTTACAGGAAACAACACACTATTCAGAAGGTAAACTGTGTGCCACGGTCACTTAAAATACACTCAAGGGCTTCCAAAATAAAGAAACACACGGCCAAGGTGAGTGCTTCTATTACATATGCAGTCGGTCGTCCAAGCAAAGCGAGACAAGGTGTAGGGCCTTTGAGAAGCGGTCAATGACCATAATGATTACTGAGCTTCCACTACACTTGTGATGATCCATGGCCTTGGCACACAACATGCAGGAAGAAATGTATTAGTGAGTGTCACTCAACATGTTGGGCCAAACATATTTGGTTTTCAGCAGGTAGTATGTATGTTACATGACAAGGTAGCCGGTGGCTGAGTCGGTGTGTCCAGGTTATTGTGTAGAACATTAAAAAAAAAAAAAAAAAAAAAAAAAAATCAACCAGTTGGGCCTGCAACAAGAACTGGTGCAGGAGCCTTACCAGCTTCTTACCAAAGTGGCAGCTTAAAGTGAAACAAGAGGGAAGTAGGATGAACTGGGCTTGTGGTTATTGTTCAGAACAGTATGTAATGCAAGGGCTAGAAGGTCAACCTTTACATTCTTTGAACTTGGACAACATGATATGGAAGAATGTAACTGGATGGTGATTGGGCTTGTTTCCAAAATACTGCAATATAGCTCCCACCCCTGACTCAGTGAATCGATTTCAATCATGAAGGACTTGGAGGGTTCAAGCTAGTTCACGACGGGAGCAGTTATGAAAGCTGTCTTGAACTTGGTGAAAACCTCGTCAGCTTCAGGATTACATTCAAAATGCTTGGGTCCATTTTTGAGAAGCGTAATGAGGGTATGCAGTGAATCTGAAGAACTGAATTAGTCTGCTTAAACACTGGAGTAGATAAGGTCGAGTGTTCTGTGAGTGAGACAGACTGTCATAGCCATCACTCTGACATTATCCAAAGCCAGACCTTGGAGGCTTATAATAGATGTTACGAACACAATCTCTGATTATGAAATTCACTTTGTTCACCTTTGACATAAGCGATGATTCTTGAGGAGACAGGGAGAAACTTGGCTTATGTGAGTGACATACGACCGATGACACTAGTAATAAATGAAATGACCTTAACATAAGTGATTACATATTGTTAACTCAGACACTTCCTCAGCACATTGTTAGACACAGAAATGCTGAAGGGTGCAAGAATGCCCATAAGGCACAACACAGTATTCATAATGGCCAGAGGTAGTGCTAAAGGCCACCTTCTACTCATCACCCTGTTTACCAGAAGGAAGAAAAAAAAAAATCCACCCGATGTGAGAGAAGTGGACCGCCAATTATGGCCCTGCATGATCCTCCATGGCTTGTTGTTCTGTAAGATATAGAGGACTGCTACATGCATGATGATCCTTGGCAGAATGGACTTATGGAACAGTCTTCTGGAGATCTATGGCACAATCGTAAGGTCTGTGAAAAGGCAAATTACTAGCCACGGAAATACTAAACACCATACAGAGGTTATAATAAGCTTCCTGAATTGACACTGTGACAGGGACAGTGGAAGTTCATTTAACTTTGTAATTTCCTTGTCAGTGGGTCGTGAGTGCTCATCAAAGAGAATCCCAGGATTATCAGGTGCTTAATGCTGATGGGACCTTCACTGATGGTCTGGATCTTTAACGGGTGCTGTAGAGCTTGTCTCAGGATATTGAGTTTCATCTTGGTCAATGAATTTGCCTGTTCCTCCAGATTCAATCAGGGCTTAGACAGCACAGACAGTTCCTGAGTGCCTTATCTGAACATTTAAGGTGAATGACTGATGAGACAAAACTGAGATGTACTCACCAAAGGGTTACTTGAGGAGGTTGACAAGCATTTTCTAAGCCAAAGGAAGAGAAGCAGGTTTCTTATGACAGTTAGGATATTTGGCAACAGTGTGATCCATGGTACTACAATCAAAGCATAACCCCTCTTTTGCTTCCTTTGCTCTTCAGTTAGCTTGGTGGTTTAGAAGTAAATTGTTGAGGCAAATGACAGAATCCAGGGATGCCTGGTTATCTCGACATGCAAGCTCAAAGAGCATTTGCACATGCAAACCCTGGCAGAAAGTCGTTTTTCCCTGTGTGATGGTGAGCAGCTGTTCTGATATCTTTGCTTTGCATTGCGATACAAGACTCTTCGAAACCGTTCCACAAAGCAATCCTAGCACCATAAAGGGTCACATTCTGGTTTCCACATTGGTAGAGCCCCTCTGAGGGCCTTTACGGAGCCATAAGACATTGGTGACATCAAGCCTGCCATCTGGCTTGTCCAAACATTGCAGTTGTTCTTAGATGAGCTTCTCTTCTTCCACTGTGAGTGTCTGACTGTGACTATGTAGTGTGTAATAAAGAGACCAGGTGTGTGTATTTAGTAACCAGGTGACTGTGAACATGACTGTGGTGCAGATGTTTCAGTTCATGGCAACCATGTCAGTTGGCCATGACGTTTCCTGGGCAGTGCGCTGACATGACACAGTTATTGAAAATTTTAATTTTTCCTTTTACAAGCATTTTTAAAGTCATTGGTTACACTTTATTTTCACTTCATCTGTATTTCAAAATACAATAAATAATAATAATAAGAAGAAGGAGAAGCTATAGCATCTTGACTATTTCTGTTTTACTTTTCGGAATAAGAAGTATTTCACACTGAAAAAATTATTGTTAATAATATTGTGCTTTTAATCAAAGTTAAAATTTTTACCTGGGACAAAGAGCAACAAAACATTATAACCTTTGCAAAATATTGACTGTCGTGCAGAAAAAAAATCTACGATAAAATTAAGTCAAAAGTTTAATGTTTTTATTTGCTATGTAGCGTTACCTGTATGTTTGTTAGCAATGTCTGCATACTATACCCCCGTGGTGCTAATATACCTTTGTTACATCTTTGGCCATGTCCTTGAACCAATATCTAATAGATATTTTTTTGTTTTTTTCATACACACATTAAACACACTGTCCAACCCTATTAAAACTACCCGCGTACTGTCGCGTAGATCCTACATGCGTCACGGACGACACTAACCCTTCAAGATTCCATAAGACCTCTGAGGGTGTGTACTGTGGTGTCTGGTATTAAGCGGTATGTAGCACATACTTTAATTCCTTTCACTTGGAAGGTGGGACCTCCATGGTTTGGACTTCTCTGTTCAGCACATCCCAAAAATAAGGAAATTTGACGACACTTTTCCCCTCTCAAACCTTTTCTGAACCGGCAACTGTGGTATTCTTGGTGTGCAACACTCCTTAGGTAGGTAGTACATGTCAAAGTGACATCCACTTGAATTCCCGGGCCCAAGATTTCCAGAAAGACATTGCCCAGAAGCTCATACCGTTTCAAGGCGATTGTCTTCTTCGTGTAGTCCGGTGTGTTACACAATTTCCGTCGGGATAAATAAATTATTATGATGTAGCCATCACTTCCCTCTGAAAGTGACACATGCACCCAGATGTCCATATAATGTAAAAAGAAATGTTATTTATTGGATCAGTCAACCTTCTTCCATTGCGTTCAGGTTTTGATGCCCAACTGACCGTTGTAGGCTCTTCTGGTTGTGGGCAGGAATCAGGCATGTGTACTTTGACTGGTCTGCAGCTACACTGTCACATATGTAGAAAACTGCAATTCACTGTGTTCTGACACCTTTCAGTCGTACCCAGAATCCTTTTTTCCCCTTTCTTTGAGTAATGTATGTCCTTCTGTGGCACCAGACAATAAAGGCCAGCCGGCACTCCGCACTCTTGTCAGTGAGCCCTAGGTTCACTGGTATTCCTTCCTCATACCACTTTTTGTAGGTACTAACCACCAAACACAGGAAGCTCTGAAATGGCCTGTGGTTCTGGAAATGCTCTGCCCCAAGCCAAGTCATCAAACCTTGATGATTTTGTCCTCATTAAAGTCATTCAGATTCTTAAGCTTGACCATTTTTCTTGCTTCCAACACGTCAACTTCCATAACTAAGTGTTCCCTTACTACCTAATTACATCCGACCCCTGACAGATAGCAATGTAATGAGCCACTCACTGGTATTCACTTTACCTCGCAGTGATTTTAAAGTTATGGGTAATTAGGGCGTATATACAGATGTATCGATCACAATCTTAGCACCACCTGAATGGTCTGTGGCTAGGTATACCCATACACAGCAGGCTGCAATGAATTGTTTATTCTGACATTTTTGACATAGCATTAGCAGTTCCAGCTGTTGGTGCTACAGTACACCTTGTGTGGAATCAGAGGAGACGTACTGATATTCAATCCACACACGCATTAATGAACCATGACATGCTTGCCAATTTACTGGTCGTCCTTCTCTGGACCATCTTTCCAGGGCTTTTATCACAGTGTACCGGAAACATCCTACAAGACCTGCCGTTCTGGAGATGAATAAACTTAGTTGTTTGCCATGACAATGTGGCCTCGTGTGAAATGAATACAGTTGATTATCTTGTTACAGTGGCACGTACAAAGTAGTGAGATGTATTAAGCATAAAGTAAACAGTTAGTTCTTGAAGTTGACGTATCGGAAGCAGATAAAATGAGCCGGCATGACTCTGACAAGGGCCACAATATGATGGCTGAACAGCTGGGTCCATTTGCCCCCAAAGCAACAGGTTTTATGGAGTGTTCCTAGTTTGCAGTGATAAGAACAACCAGTACACTCTACAGGCAGCAAACTCTCATGCTCAAACGACTACTTATCCACTTCTATTTTTTTTTTTCCCACTCTCTACCAATATCAGATCATTGTTCTGGCCCAGTATCAGCCCAATACCATGAGTCTTAATCAGGATCTCCCTAGTATTTATACATATCTTCTATGTGTGAGTGTGTGTTCGGATATTTGAGAGAGACTGCGTTTGATGTGCATGTATGCATTCTGTAAGTGTGTGTGCTCACATTGCAGAGTGAGTGTGTTCTGTGTCGTGGTGAGTTGAGCTCGGACGGCGTGGATGATCGTTCTCCCTCCAGCGCAGAGGCATCTGACATCATTGACGGTTGCCGTGAGTGACAGGGACTGAGGCGGAGGCTGCCTGAGGCGTGTGCCACACACACTCCGTCAACATCACATACACACTGGGGCACAGCCTTTAACACTGAATAATACACAAACACCGAAACACACACACACATAGAACCATCAAAGTAGTTATTATAAGAAAATAAGACAGGATTCAGCTTGTCACGTCCTGCGATTTACAGAATCGTGCCCGACTAACAGTTTTTTAATTAGTTCGGCTGTTTCTGTTTTGACTTGAAACTGGGTTCGAGTTCGTTTTCAGTGTGGCTTTCTCAGCTGTATTTAGGTTGGCTATGCTCTAGCAAATTTAGTTCTAAAGGCAGTTTTAAGGGTGAGGAACATTTTTTGCAAAAATCAGTTTGATGAATGCTTGTCAGTAAATGGCTGTTACAGCAACTAAAGCTATGAGCAGCAACTGCCATTTGTGTATGAGTGAGTGTACCATGTCTGTCGAGTGTATGGTAAAGGCTGTGTTGACTCTGACGGATGGCTGCAGTAAGAGGCATCTCCGCATGCATCACCCACTCCTGGTTGCCATTGACGACAGCCTCTGAGGGCATGGCCAGAGAGTGGCGCTTAGGAACATCCTTAGTGAGCGTTGCCAAAGACTGCTTAGCCTGCAACAAGGAAAAAAAAAAAAAAAAACACACTCACAGAAAGTATTTAATCAGAACAAGTGCTCGTGTCTATAAAAAAACACAAAGCCATCCACAGAGTGTTGACACCCCCATCAGTGTGTACAGGTGCACGTGTTTGTGTGAAAGTGGTTATGTGTGGTTTCTGGCGGTTGCTGTGGTTTAATTTCTGATGTTAAACCCAAACATATACCACTTTGCCACTGGATTTCATTTCCATGAATTAAAGTACATGTGCAATACACTATTTATCAGCAGAGTTAAAACTCGTGTGATTACATTGCCAATAATCCCAAAATTCTGTTTCGCATGAGATAGAAGATTTGGATTATGTGAGCTCTAAGATCAACTACCGTCACTGCACTTGTACTTTAATTGCTTTCCTCTACAGTCAGGTCAGGCAGCAGGCAACAAAACAACTACTACATACAGAAATATGGAGATACAATGCCACCAGCTATAATCACTCAAACACACACACACACACACACACACACACACACACACACACACACACACACACACAATCTTAGCCAGTTTGTCTGTATTTTCATTCGTGTGGACTTGTGAAAGTTCAAGAGTCAGAGCCCAAGTACTGTTCCAATTCAAATTTAAGTAGAGTCCAAACACCCTCATGTGTACTAGCTCCTTCTAGTTTATCAAGGATGTATCGGGCAGTGACTTCTGTGAATTCAGAATACAACCAAGAAGGAATTTTGCACCAACCAGCGGCAAATGATTCAAAATTTATTATATAAAACTTCTGGAAACATGGTGGGGTAGTGATTATCATTTCTGTGCGGAGGTCACATGTTCTCCCTGTGCCAATGCACATTAAGTTAATTAGCTGCTCGAAATTGCCCCGAGGTGTGAGTGCGGTTGTGAATAGTTGTGTGTGTGTGTGTGTGTGTGTGTGTTGTGCCTCTAATGGTCCAGCGAGCTATTTAAGGGTGTACCCCACCTTCGCCCAGTGATGACCGAGATAGGCTCCATGCCTCCTCAAGACCCTGGCATAAATGCAAATTATTTACTGTGTAAAGTAAATGAAAGGAAATGGACACAGTAGTAAGTACTGTTCAGTGCTGCTTAAAAAGACAAATAACCGAAAAGCTTCCTCCCGTCCTCGGAACTGAACTTGATGATGAACTTGGCGAAAATGGTATTGATATCTTCATTAACGTTCCCACTGCAGTAATAAGACTTGTTCTTACATAACAGATTTTCCTTCTCTTGTTTATGTCTCCTTTCTTTATGACATTGAAATGCCTTCTTGCATATACAGTACACACTTTTCATTTTTTCTGTAGAACAACTGTGTCCATTGCCGAGCCTAATTATTATTGCTAATTGCCAATAACTGTGATTCATTGTGCTGTGAGTTATTATTTAGCATGGCTTGAAACAGGCCTGATAATTGTAAACGTATGGCATAAGAGACCTCTCTCTTTCCCCCCCCTCACTATCTGTACAGAGGCAGTTTTAGATAAGGATGAAATGACTTGCATGCTGTCTATCCAGGAGGTGCAGAGAAATAAAAGAAAACATGAACTGTGAGAACAAAATATGCACAAACTGCTCCAGGAAGGTTGATGACTGATGACACCTGCTTTGACTCAAATGCTCAGTTGTGTTTGTATTAGGCATTTTTCTGTATATAAAGCTATTTTGTGCTCTGGCAGCAAAATTATAACTGATGAGAAGGATTACAACTACTCAGAGAGCTGCGTTTGGTGTATACTTCTTAGAGGATTTAACGTGAAATGGGCAATGATGGTTGAGCTCAACCCCCCCACCCCCAATGTAAACAGTCTCTGGCTCGAGCATAGGCAGTCAAGGATAAATTAAATGATGATATAGATTTAAACACTGCCTAAAACTGCAGATTCCGATATGTGTGTCTGATGAAAGGTGTCCGTGCCTGGGTTCACTTTTCAGCACCTTTTCTTTTCATCCATTTTCTGCAACCGCTCAATCCTAATTAGGGTCGCGGGGAGGCTGGCACCCATCCCAGCCGACTCCGGGCAAGGGCAGAGTACACCCTGGACAGCTTGCCAGGCCATCACAGGGCAGAAACACATTGGAGTGGGGGGGGGGGGGGCAGTGACAACCTGTGGAAAGTGGGGCTTTAACCTCCAACCTTAGAATCAGTGATCCAGCACCTTTACCACCAGGCCACCACTGCCCACCTTTTCTCTTACGAGCCAATTTCAGTGTAAATTTATAGAATCTGTCTTGTAGGTTGTAGTATCTGTTTAAGAAACTGGTGTTCTGTCGAGTTCCTGATTTCAGTATTCACTCCACAAACATTTATTTACTTATATGCATGTCCGCTTACCTAAGTCAGATGTGTTTTTACATTCTGTGCAAGTCTGAGCAGTGGTGTATGAGCCTTGTTTGCATCAATTTTGACATTTATAATAAATATCTGCTTTTTTTAAACATTTATTGCTGCCTTTTGTCATACAGGTCAACGACACATAACAGCCAATCAGCATCAACTTAATGACACTACAGCCTTGTAGGCAGTATTGACAGTTTCCTGTGGTGGGCACACAGGGACACTGAACAGACTTGGAACAACCATCCAAGACGTATTCCATGGCTATGATGCTCGAATCAAAAGCACCACTAAATATATGAAAGGACTGAAGCAGTCACATTTACCTCATGTATTTTACCCACACACACACACACACACACACACACACACACACACACACACCCCACACAGTACTTATCCACAACATACAGTATGTCTTATAAAAGTTGCTGTTATCGTAGTAATAATGTACAGCAGGAATTTGGATGGGAGCACATGTCTAAAACACAAACACTGGCATGTACAAACCCACACACACACACACACACACACACACACACACACACACACACACACACACACACACAGAAACATACACACAAATATCCACATGCCCCCGGCCACATACTGTATTACAAATACACAGGAAACAGATTTGTTCTACTGTATGTTGGTGGATTTAAAGGGCTTATAAAACAGACGTGCAGCCAATCAGGTCACAGATCCTCTAACTTAGAACTACACACAGCAGAGGGAGGTGGGGTCACTGCGGGCCAATCAAAGAGGGAGTCTGCTTGGACTGGCAGGCCTGGCTGATCTTACCGACATGTTTCTGGGGGAGACTGGCTTTTCGGGAGCTCGAACAAACAGCTGACACTCGAGTTTCTGGGCCACATAGTTACTCATCTGTTAAAGAGGCACACACATATACACACATACACACACCACCGCTGGAAAATTGAAACATGCTGATCTCTTTACTTAAAGCCACACACACACTTTGCCAGCAACACATGCATACACTTAAATTCAGAACGTGATGTATATTTTTGTGATTTGACGTGCAGGATAGCTCCTATATTGTGAATATGAATGAATGAATAAATAAAACATCAAGAAAAACACACTTGCTAATTTCCCCCGAACTTAAAATAGGGTTACCGTCGGTATATAATACAACACTGCTCCTTTCTGCACTCCTTTATATCGTTTATTTTGTCTTTATTTGAATAACAAAGTGAGACATGATGCGTATTTGAGTAAGATGGGATGTGTAACAGTTTTATGTGTGTGTTTGTGTGGAGTGCGTGTGTGTGTGTGTGTGTGTGTGTGTGCGTGCGCCTTACCATGGCTAGTTCTGCTTCCAGCTCCTTGATTCTGTTTTCTTTCAGCTCTTGTGCAGATCTCAGTGCAACTGCGAGTTCAGTGGCTTCTTTAGTCTGACGCCGCAGATCCCACTTCTCTCTCTCCAGCAGGTCCTTCTCTTTCGCCAACACTTTTACTGCATCCTCACTCTCCTGCCACACATACAATGTGTTGAATTGGCAGATTACCTCAACATATTATAATGTTACCTCAGTATAGCGTACTGTACATAATAGATACGCAATCAATTGCAAATGCATTAATTGGAATACAGGTAGTGTCTGACTTAAGACTGCATTTGGTTCTGACCAAAACGTCATAAGATGGTTTGGATGCAAGTCGGGTCTGTACATGTATTACTACTAGTATGCACTGTATACTGTATCTTTCTACAAGTTTGTGTCAAAATTTTGCTTGCAATCTTTTTACCTTTCTTTAGACATTAATATATGGAGGAGGAGGATTGTGTACAACCTAATGCGTCTCCTGACAAAGGAGGGGGGGGAGGTGTCACTTGTCGTGAATCAGTTCATATATATATATATATATATTTATATATATATATATATATATATATATATATATATATATATATATATATATATATATATATATATAGAGAGAGAGAGAGAGAGAGAGAGAGAGAATAGTTTAACCCATATGATCCTCTAAAATAGGTTAGAATCAGCTCGTCTAGGTTGATGATATTCACATACATGATACCCAAGTACACAAGCTATTTATTAGTTTTTGTTTTTAGTCATGGGTGGTCATAATGTCGAACAGTTGTAGGTCACGCAGGTCATAAGTCATCGACTGCCTGTAGTCATCAGTTGTTTGTTATTGTCAGAAAGCTTGCCAGATATCACAGGGCAGCTGGCTGAGATTATATACATGGGCACAAATTTAATGGATGTGAGTATGAAGCTCTTAATAGACCCAAAGCCCAAATATACTGTATCAATGTTGGAAATATATACTACTTGTTAACCCTGTGTCAGGTCAGGACTGGGGCTGAGGATTTGTTGAATTAACTGATCAATAGTGAGGTCAATGGACCAAGGCTGAGGTGTGAACTTTCTCTGTACTAACTGAAATCAAGAGATTAATAACTTATTATATAGAATTTCTGTAACCCCCCACCACCAAAACAGAAAAAAATACATATACCTATACTGTATTTATATATATATACATATATATACATATATATACATATATATATATACACACACATATATATATATATACATACACTAAACACACACACACAGACATATACACATATTATATATATACAGTATATATAAATTCCTCCCACATACACATTTTCCCCTAATTTAGTCATATCCAATTCCCATGCATCAAGTATGATCATCCCTATCACATGATCACCATCAACGAGGGAGGGGCAAAAGCATGCACACGCCCCCACTGTGACATGCAATGCTTGCCCATCCCCCCTTTTTCAAACCGTGGAGCATGCGTATTTGGTTGCGGTCTAACACACTTGGAGGGAAACTGAAATCTGTCCCCTTGTACGAAAGAGCTTACAGACGCTCACGACCAACTGGCGATCGCTGTGAGTGACAGAGAAGTGAGCGTATGCTATCCCTCCCTCCAGTCAGAGCCCGGTCAATTAGCTCTCATGGGCTCCCGAGCACAGATTGCTGTGGCATTAACCTGGATTTAAACTTGCAATCTCTTGGTTAATATGTATAAATACTATTATTATTATTATTATTATGTACAGTCATTGCATGTTATAATTAATGGCTATTTGTTTTAGGATTGAAAAATGGAAATACAGATAGAGACATAAGGAATCGAACAGATTCAGATGCATATTGTGTTACTGCATTCTATATACATGTGTAGGCACTGAGCTTCCAATTTAAGCTGTACACCCTGGTATACTTGTCATGGATTAAGGAGAATAGTACTGCTGTCAAAACGAGCAAGAGAGGTTTTTCTCGGTCTGAAATTCTGTACTTGAAGCAGGAAGGCGAAAGCTGTTATTACTGCAGATTCTCTTGAGCATCATATATTGGGCTCATTTGGTGCAAACCTCAAACAGAATGAAGTGCAGCTTTGTTAGATTCGATTCCAAAAAAAAAAAGAAACTGTTCCTCCCACAGTTTAAAGGCCTGCAGTCAGCTGGCCACTCAAACACCTAAAGATTTGAATGTAAATAATAAATGGCATAGATAATAAACAATTTACTTCTACTTATAATTTACATCTAACATTTAATGAGCGGAAATTAATTTTTTTCCCTTACCGAACATCCATGTAAAGAGCACGTCGACCCATGCTTTTCCATGCCCCATGGCCCCTGCTTAAACCCAGACGTTTAAGGTCTTGGCCCTTGGCCCTTAAGACGTAAGGTCTTGCCCCTTAGAACTGATCCTCAGCAGGTGTCTTATTTTTCTGAAGCAAATTGTCATGTGCAGCTCGCATTAGCTCAATTGATCGACGAATGACAGTAACGTGCAAGTTTAGATGAAAGGATTTAATTTTATTTGCAGAATTTCAGACTAATCAAACATGACTACAGTATTAATTTATATTTAATTAATTAATTAAATTAATTAAACAAACATTGCATTGCTGAATAAAATTTCACTTTGACTGCATAAACATGAATAAATTTACATACATTTTAAACAAAAGATTGGAATTAAAAACTACCGTAGAATCATATCAATGTGTATAATTATATTAGCATTAGCGTTATATATTAATGCACTGAATTCTTTCATGTTTATAAAAATAGTTCTTTCAGTGTTCATGTAATTTTTTTTTTACTCCTTAAATATATTAATGTGTGCAACTTTATTGTGTGAATGAAATAATATTTGTAATTATTTTTTATATGTTAACAATAATTACAAATAATTCATGCACACTACAAAAGTTGCATACATTCATATAGTTAAGAATAATTATTGCAGTGTATTGTTCTTGTTTGTTTTTTTTTCAAACAGCTTGGTTGACATTTATTGGATGGACTCAAGTTTTATGTAACACACAAAAATTTTGTTGGACTGGTTTTACCTTCCCCTCCCTGAATTGCCACCTGATTGTGGTGGAGTTGTTTGTGTGACCTAATGATCCTAGGAGCTATGTTGTCGGGGGCTAATGCCCCTGGTAGGGTCACCCAAGGCAAACAGGTCCTGGGTGAAGGTCCAGACGAAGTGCAATTCAGAAGACCCTTATGACTGAGAGACATACAAGGAAGCAGTCTCCCTTGCCCGGATGCAGGTCACCGAGGTTCCCCATTGGAGTCAGGCCCGGGGGAGGGGCTCGAAGGCAAGCGCCTGGTGGTCGGACTTCTGCCCATGTCCAGGCCTAGCCCGAAAAGGAGACACGGGTCTGCCCTCCCATGGACCCAGCACCCGTGGGAGGACTTTTAGGGGTCGGGTGCAATGTGAGTTGGGTGGCAGCCGAAGACATGGGTTATGTCGGACCAATCCTTCCGCTACTTACTCTGACCCTCGGGACATGGAATGTCTCCTCTCTGGCAGGGAAGGAGCCTGATCTGGTGCGTGAGGTGGAAAGATACAGACTAGATATAGTCGGGCTCACCTCAATGCATAGCTTGGGCTCTGGAACCACCCATCTCGAGAGAGGCTGGACCTTATTCTATTCTGGAGTTGCTAGTGGGGAGAGGCGGCGAGCTGGTGTGGGCATTTTTGTTGCCCCCCCCGTCTCGGGGCCCAAATGTTGGGGTTCTCCCCGATTGGCGAAAGGGTAGCTTCCCTCCTTCTTCGGGTGGGGGGATGGGTCCTGACTGTTATTTGTGCTTATGCACCAAATGACAGTTCAGAGCACCCACCCTTCTTGGAGTCTTTGGGGAGTGTGTTGGAGAACGCTCCCTTGGGAGACTCACTCGTTGTCTTGGGAGACTTCAACGCTCATGTGGGCAACGATAGTGTGACCTGGAAGGGTGTGATCGGTAGGTACAGCCTCTCCAGTCTGAACCCGAATGGACTTCTGTGCTCGTCACAGTTTGTCTATCATGAACACTATGTTCGAACATAAGTGTGCCCATAAGTGCACTTGGCACCAGCACATCCTAGGTCGCAGTTCGATGACTGACTTTGTAGTCATGTCATCGGACTTGCGGCCGTATGTTCTGGACACTCGGGTGAAGAGAGGAGCTGAGCTGTCTACCGATCACCACCTGGCTTCGGTGGTGGGGGAGCCTGCCTTCTAGACCTGGCATACCCAAGCGTGTAATCAGAGTCTGCTGGGAACGTTTGGCGGAGTCCCCTGTCCGAGAAGCCTTTAACTCCCACCTCCAGCAGAGCTACAACCACGTCCCGGGGGAGGTGGGGGACATGGAATCCGAATGGGCCATGTTTCGTGCCTCCATTGCTGAGGGCAGCCCATAGCTGTGGCTGGAAGGTCATCGGTGCTTGTCGTGGCGGTAATCCCCAAACCTGGTGGTGGACAGCTGAAGAAGTCGTCCAGCTGAAGAAGGAGGCCTATCGGGTTTTATTAACCTGTGGGACTCCCGAGGCAGCAAACAGGTATCGGCAGGCCAAACGTGCTGCAGCTGAGGCTGTCGCAGATGCAAAATCTCGGTCGTGGGAGGAGTTCGGTGAGGGCCTGGAGAGTGATTATCGGTTGGCCTCAAAAAGGTTCTGGACCGCTATCCAATGCCTCAGGAGGGGGAAGCAGTTCTCCACAAACACTGTTTACAGTGGAGGTGGGAAGCTGCTTACTTCGACTGGGGATGTCGTCAAGAGGTGGAGGGAATACTTTGAGGACCTCCTCAATCCCACCAACACGCCCTCCGTGGAAGAGGAAGACCCTGGGGGTTTGGGTGGGGGTCCGCCCATCACTGGAGTGGAGGTCACTGAGGTTGTCAAAAAACTCCTCGGTGGTCGAGCTCCGGGGTTGGACGAGATCCGCCCGGAATATCTCAGGGCTCTGGATGCTGTAGGACTGTCTTGGTTGACACGTCTCTGCAACATCACGTGATCATCGGGGCCTGTACCTCTGGATGGCAAACTGGGGTGGTGGTCCCGATTTTTAAGAAGGGGGACCGGAGGGTGTGTTCCAATTATCGGGGAGTCACACTCCTCAGCCTACTCAGCCTACCTGGGAAAGTCTATGCTGGGGTACTAGAGAGGAGGACCCGACCAATAGTCGAACCTCGGATTCAGGAGGAACAATGTGGTTTTCGTCCTGGCCATAGCACTTTTGACCAACTCTATACGTTCCACAGGATTCTGGAGGGGGCATGGGAGTTTGTCCAATCTGTCCATATGTGTTTTGTGGATTTGGAGAAGGCTTTCGACCGTGTCCCTCGAACAATCTTGTGGGGCATGCTCTGGGAGTACGGCGTTCCCGACCCGTTGCTATGGGCCATTCAGTCGCTGCATCACCGGAGCCAGAGTTTGGTCCGTATTGGCAACAACAGGTTGAATTCGTTTCCGATGGGAGTTGGAGTCCGCCAAGGCTGTCCTTTGTCACCGAATCTGTTCATAATTTTTATGGACAGAATTTCTAGGCGCAGTCAAGGCATTGAGGGGTTCTGGTTTGGTGGCCATCGGATCTCATCTTTGCTTTTTGCGGATGATATGGTCCTTTTGGCTTCATCAAGTCAGGACCTCCAGCTCTCATTGGAGCGATTCGCAGCTGAGTGCGAAGCAGCTGGGATGAGGATCAGTACCTCCAAGTTTGAAGCTATGGTTCTCAGTCGGACAAGAGTGGAATGCACCCTCCGGGTCGGGAATGAGGTCCTACCCCAAGTGGAGGAGTTTAAGTATCTTGGGGTCTTGTTCACGAGTGAGGGAATGATGGAGCAGGAGATCGACAGACGGATCGCTGCAGCCTCTGCTGTTAAGTCCGTCGTGGTGAAGAAGGAGCTGAGCCGCAAGGTGAAGCTCTCAATTTACCAGTCGATCTATGTTCCAACCCTCACCTATGGTCACGAGCTTTGGGTAGTGACCGAAAGAATAAGATCGCGGACACAAGTGGCTGAAATGAGCTTCCTTCGCCAGGTGGCAGGGTTCTCTTTTAGTGATAAAGTAAGAAGCTCTACCATCTGTGGAGAGCTTGGAGTAGATCTCCTGCTCCTCCGCATTGAAAAGGGCCAGTTGAGGTGGCTTGAGCATCTGGTTAGAATGCCTCCCGGACGCCTCCCTGGTGTGGTGTTTCGGGCATGTCCAACCGGGAAGAGACCCCGGGGTCGACCTAGAACACGCTGGAGGTACTATGTCTCTCGGCTTTTCTGGGAACGCCTCGGTGTCCCTCCGGGAGAGTTGGAGGAAGTGGCCGGGAGAGGGACGTCTGGACCTCTTTGCTTAGGTTTCTGCACCCGCGACCCAACCCTGGACTTAGCAGAAGATGATGATGATGGTTTTACCTTGTGAAAATTAAGAATTCTGAAAGAAATGTACTTACTCACTCATTGTATCATTTAATCCTATTTTGATTGCGAGGCTGAAGCCTATGTCAGCCGAATCTAGACAAAGGTGGAGTGCACTCTGAACAGCGCAGTAACCATCTCAATGCACACGCACACACACACACACAAACGCGCACACACACAGGGACAATTTAGAACAGCTAATTATTTTAATGTGTTATGTCTATGTCTGTAGAAGGAAACTGGAGTAGCCAGAGGAAACCCATGCAAGCACAGAGAGAACATGAAAACCCTACACAAGGAAGGAATCGAACCCAGAACCTTCTTGCTGTGAGGCAGGTGTGTAGAAGACTATGCCACCATGCCGACCTACAGATAAGCTACTAGCTCCTACTTCAGATAGGAGTTCACATTACTAGTGTCAATGATTGCTTCTTGCTGTTTTCCAAAGTTCAAACGAAGTTAATGAATCTGAAGGATTTGCATTCCTAAATGTGTTGGTGACTTTCAGGCACACCTCAGAGTGCAGGACTGAGTCAGGATATTAATTTATGTACATTAATTTACACACCCACACCAGTACCTTAGCATCTTTTGTGCGCATGTGTGTGTGTGTGTGTGTGTGTGTGTGTGTGTGTGTGTGTGTGTGTGTGTGTGTGTTACTTTGCGATGCTGCTCATAATTGCGGATGAAGTCTCGGAGCTGGTCTTCCCGGCTCTCCAGCGTAGCATACAGCTGCTGCATCTGGTTCACCAGCTCGGCTTTCTCCATCTTCAAACGCTTACGGTCAGCCTTCATTGCTGCTCAGAGCAGAGAGAGAGAGAGAGAGAAAGAGAGAAAGAGAGAGAGAGAGAGAGAGAGAGAGGATAAGTTAGAGTGAAACAGGGTAAACTTGAACAATGTATTGCATACAGTTACAGACGCTCCCCAACTTACGTTTTAGTTAGGTTCCGGACGGCCGAACGTAAGGTGAAAAAAAAAAACGTAAGTTGTTACTGTATGTTCCAGTGACGTATGATGTTCATACTGTACTATGTATCCATAAACACCATTACCGTATCTCATAAAACACCCCTAAATCAATTATTATAAACATAACATTGTAAAATAATCTCAAATATATCAAATAAGATCAACATTAATTTCAAATAAATTAAATTCAACTCTGTGATGCGATCTTTCTGCTTGTCAATGGTTCTGATGGTCGACGGATGGTCACTTTACATGAAGCTGAGCCGAGTCACTTTACATTAAGCTTAAAACAGCCAATCAACGCCAATCAAAATATGTGAGGCGCTCCACCGAAAGTAGTTCACTTGCTTGTGCTTGAGACAAAGCGCGGGTTATCTGGACTTCCGGTCTTTCAAGTGAGCAAGGGCGCCGTTGAATACTTGTTTAGTACTCAGCCTGCACTCATGTGAATCACCAGCAGACCGGCGAGTTCTCTGTTGTTTCTGGATTCGAGTTTTCATTCATTTTACAACTCTCTTTGCTTAACTGAGTATGCATGGTAGATTGCGCCGATCCGAGCAGATAGTTAATTCAGTCTTGGTAAAACCGGAAATTCCGGCATATGACGGAAAACTTGCACCCATGCTAGTCGGCTTACGCTTTTGACCAACCATATTTGCTTAGGGTTTTCAAAGTCCGCCAAACAGTGTCAACACAAAGATCACAGAGAAGACGTCTTCATACAAGGGTAACATGCGGTGACCTGGGAAGAAGGAGGGCACGTTCAGTCTGTCGTTTGTAAACAATGGACACAGCGTCATTACGTCAGCGTACTACGTAGGTAAGTCTCGTACTACAGCACGCTAAACTCAAAATTTGACATAATTTTTTTTTGGGAGAAAAAAACCCCCCAAAAAAACGTAAAATGAATGAACGTAAGTCAGGGAGCGTCTGTACATCCTAAATCTAGCAGAAAAGCATTTGGAAACAAATGAATAACAAATACTACTGTAGTGTAGCATTCTATCTACAGTATTTGCTTGTAAATTTGTTGACACTTGCCACATATGTGGAGGGAAGGGGGATTAACCCCATGAACAGGCCTGAAAATGGAGATTGCTGAAAAACTCTGAAAATAAACCAGGGGTTCAGGGGGCTGTAGGCCCCTAGTGAGATGTAGGGGCAGTGCCCTGTCAGGGGGTCTTTGGGGGCCAGCCAAAAATGCATTTCAGCTTTTTTAACCTGAAAGTGGCCTTTTCCTGAGAGGAAAATCTGGATAATAGAAAATAAATCAATTGTTTGTTCACTCTACATTCACTATTCATTTTCAATAGAACTATATCAATGACTTGGGATAGAAACGTGTAATTTATGTGACTGGTCAATGTTTGCAATCGATGATTCAACTTTAGAGTTTTACCTTTTGCTAATATGTTCACCAACTGATTTGATCCCGGCGCCTTCATAGTGACGTTTCTCTCCATCCATGCCCATCTAAATCAATTCTTCACACAATCTCCTCTGTTCATGTCCCTGCACAATTCTTGTCAGTTTTAAGAATTTTTGCCATCTCAGGTTGTCAAGATATTAGCTACTGTACCTCACGTTTACATTTCAATTAGCTCCGTGTTCACACATGGTACTGCAAATGCGTCAAAACCACATCATAAAATATTACCGTAAACGAAAACTCTATCTAGTACTAGTAGCCTAATGCCATAAAACTACACAAAAAACAAACTGAGGCATTCACGCATGGCACGGTTTTACCTGATTCCCGTGATGTGTACTGAGCCAGCTGTTCTGCATAGTGCATTAACGCGGCGCACACAGCCTCACCTCACAAGACGAACACTATACCGTGCCTACACCCCAGATATATTTTCTTAACAGATTTACGCGAATCTCAAAAATTATATTTTTGGTTGGAAAAACTCGGAAACAGCTTTTGGACTTTTCGGATAACAGCTTTTGGACTTTTTTAGCATCTCTTCACCGGCACATGTTGCATGAACCGATCCGGTTCTACTGAGTGACGTTTTATGCTAACAGCATCATCTGTGAAACTGAATCATCGCTAACAAAGCAGAAGGAAAAAGACAAGCTCTTGTTTTGTTTCTCAGAACTAACAGCAAAAAATTTAACGCTATGAGATGAATGAAAAATTATCTCCCGTTTAACAGCCTTTGTAACTGTGCTCAATTTCCTGTCATCTGGCAGGAAGCCCTCATCCGGGGTGACTGACATTTCCATCATTAATATATACAACTGAGCTGCTGACGGTTAAAGGTCTTAGTCAATGGCCCAGCACTGGAAGTTTGCTGGTACTGGGATTTGAACTCTTGACCTGTCGATATGTTGTCCCATGTCTTAATGACCAGCGCTTCTCATAATCACTAGAGGAATTCACAGAGAAAACCGCACCAAGCAACAAATCAACAGCTGACTCACTCGGCACGTCCCAATTCTTTCAATATAAACACGTTCATTGTGTTTCAGGATGAAGTTTTCCTTTAACTGAGCTCCAAGGCTCCATGAATAAGAGAAAAATGTGTAAGCAGTATAAACAAAACCAGCTGCCGAAAAAGGGTCATCATTTCACATTCTTGGAGTATTATTTATTATATTAAAAAAAAAAAACCCAAACAGCCTGTAAAGAGTATTAACAAACACTTATAGCACATATGCATTAAAGATACATCTCTCTCCTTCTCCTTCTCTCTCTCTCTCTCTCTCTCCCTCCCCACATCTCTTTCTCTCTTTCTCAATCTCTGGCTCTCTCGCTCGCTCAGTCTCTTTCCCTCTCTCTACCTCTCCTCACATCTCTCCCTCTCTCCCCACATTCTCTCTCTCTCTCTCTCTCTCTCTCCCCCTCTCTCCACATCCCTTCATCTCTCTTTCCGTCTCCCTCTCTCTGTCTCTCTCCCCACATCTCTCTCCCCTCTCTCCCTCAGTCTCTCTCCCTCTCCCCACATCTCCCTCTCTCAGTCTCTCCCCAATCTCTCTCTCCCTTTCTCTTTCTCTCTCTCTCCACACATCTCTCTCTCCCTCTCCCCCACATCTCTCTCCCCCTCCCCCACATCTCTCTCTCTACCTCTCCCATCTCTCTCAGTCTCTCTCCTGCTCTGTCTCGCTCCCTCCCCACATCCCCCCCAGCTTGTAGTGAAGTTAGAAAGGTTTTACCTGCTCTGACTTGCAAATTATGTACAACTTTAACTTTTCACAATATACTTTTCCAAATACAGTAAAAGACTCATTATGTAAAAGTCAAAGGGTAGCCTGTCTGACACACACACACACACACACACACACACACATACACACACATACACACACATACACACACACACACACACACACACACACACACACACCTGGCGGAGGAAGTGGAGACATGGGTTAGCCCTAACCAGCTGTTCTGCTACCAGATGCAAGTTGAAATAAAAATTTTAAAAATCCGACTAATCTGTCTTTGGTGTGTGTGTGTGTGTGTGTGTGTGTGTGTGTGTGTGTGTGTTCTGAATAAAGGACAGTGTACTTTAATTTTTTAAGTAAAAAGACTGCAATTAAAAACTCATTAGAAATGGTAATTGGAAAGTCATTGCATGTTCTGTGGGTTGGAACCGAGGATCCTTTCTAAGAGGCTTTTAGTGGGACTTTTCTTTTCAAGATGAAGGTTAAAGACAAAAATAAAGGAATATTTCCAGAAAACTGAGTATTAACAGGCATAACCAGCCGGAAGGAAGACACAAAATAAACAAACAGTACCAAAGCAAAAATGATTTGATAAGCAGGGAGGACAGAGCAAATGACTCATTATGAGAGCGGAACAAAGCTTTATTTACACTAGCAAGCAGGTCAATAAATAAAAACAACCCCTGCGTGCAAGCAATATGGGAAATAAAAGGTGCAGACACACTGTTGCAGTGATAAAGAAAAACTAACATTCGCCATTATTATAAGGTACGATAATGACTCTAGCCTTCCATTCCTAAATCCAGTTCAATAAAACACTCTTTAAATGTCTTTTCATCTGCATAATAAATAATGAATCCCAGAAAGCCTCAGATGAATGAGGTCATGGCTCTTTATGATTTTTAAATGAGACAGATATTATGCTCAGAGGATGGTATGAGCCCACGATAATTTTTCCTGCTCGATATAAAGTGAGAGTGACTCAGTAATGTTAACACACTTCAGAATATTGAAGCACATCAGCACGCTGGTTAGTTTGCCATAAGCACGATGCTGCAACAACCACCCTATGCACAAAAAAACCCATATTAAATAACTGACATCTCAGATAAAACATGCACAAACATTTGGCTTATTTTTACCCAGTCAATAATAATGATCCATCAGAGGCTACTACGGCATGGACCCTGCAATGCACAGACTGAGCAACAGCCCATAGTTTATTAGGTCTTATAAACTACTGCTTGGATTATAGCTTTCAGTTAGACTAAACAGTAATATGTACCAGTGTTGTTATAATAAATATAAACATTATTGGAACATTGCCCAAATTGCCCTTGAATGTGTGTGTGTGTGTGTGTGTGTGTGTGTGTGTGTGTGTGTGTGTGTGTGTGTGTGTGTGTGTTGCCCAGTGATAGACGGGTGACCTGTACAGGGTGTACCGTACTTTTGCCTAGACTCAGCTGAAATATACTCCGGCTCACTCAACCCTTATAGGATTTAACAATCTGAATAAATCAATGAATGGAAGGTTGTTTGTCAAATTAAATCATTGAACGAACAGTTACGGAAAATGTTTTGATATGAAAAAAACACAAGAAAAAGGCACAGCTAATATATAAATACTCAAGAAAGGTTAAGCAAGCTTAAACATTGTACATTTTTCATACTGATATCAATACAGGAATCCCTCACTTTCCGCGGTTAAATTGGGACCGATATCCCCACGCGACCCCCCCCACTAACGTATACAGTGTATATAATATCAATAAATACATGTTCAATGCTAAAAATGCTTATAATACAATTGAACATTAAAAAATAATGCATAAGATGTAAACAAAATATAAATACTGCACTGAAGCCGCATGAATTGAAGCACGAAGTAGCGAGGGATCACTGTACTGACCCTACTGACTGTATATAGGACAGGATGCCATACAAGTGGTGCATCCCATTCAGTAGAAATGAAGCATATTCGATTCACCACTTTATCAAATTTGCAACTCGAACCTACGCATTAGGGATTTCCTTCAACTCGAGATGTCCAGACGGCATGGGATGTCGATGCATCTTGCTGGACACACCCATTCTCTCCAATGCAGGTGGTCAAACAAATTCTCTTTACGGTATTTATCTAAAGACTTAAACAGTTTTAGCTGGAGATTTTTCATTCATAGGCATGTGTCTTGAGAGGAAGTTCTTTTATTTTGACATCAGCTGAAATTAATTCGCAGGTTACTGTGGCTATGAGAGCAGCAGCTGTCTGATTTAACGCAGTAGTAAGTCAAGGAAAATGAGTTTGAAACTCATAACTTGGGATAATGATTTACAACACACGTCCTAATATTATTGGTAGTGCTGCGTTTAATACTAGAAACAATGGTTGCTAGCTTAGGGCTAATCGGCTAGCATGAGTCTCCTGTTTTTAATAGAAATGGGTACCTGTTTGTATGGGGGTACACAATGGGTACACAGATCCATAAATATTCATATAAGTAAATACATAACATTGGATTTTGTGGTGCAGTTAGAAAAGTTCATGTACGTCTGTAATGACTAACTAGAGAACACTGATGAAACTGAGGTCTGTCTCTTCCAGGATTTCAGCCTGTCAGGTAAATCCATGCCTTCTTACTTTATAAAATAAGAACATTTTTTAACTGATCAATGGGAGAGAATTTTTAAAAATGTGCAAATATTGGCATAGGGAAAACAAGCTGAGTTTAAAATTAAATGAGAAAATATGTTGTTTTGTTCTTTAAATTCATGGAGATTCGAGGGCTAAACATTTTTACTGCAAGCAGCCAGCGGGAAGAGCAAATTTGTAGTGACTTCACTTTTACGACCTGATCTGGGGTCCATGGTCACAGTCATTCTTCAGTACTGGCACTGCAACTGTAAACAAGCTGGCATTCACAGCATAAAGTGTATCATCATGTTGGAAAATATACCCAATAAAAAAAAAAAACCAATGATTCACATCAACATCTGAACAAATAAAAAAGCTCTTAAATGAGAATATACTGAAGAATTCATCTATAAATATATTTGTACTGAAAAATAACTGGAAATGTGTTATCACAGAACATTACATGTCCCCCACATGGTCTTGTTATTTATTATTATTAATGTTAATGTGCATATATTATTTGTGGGGCCGGTGGCGTATTGGTTAGGGTGCTGGGCTCATGATCAGGAGGTTGTGAGTTCGAATCCCACTTAGACCCCCACTGTGCTAAGACCCCTGGATAAGGTCTTAACCACAAGTGTGCCTCTGTTCACCCAGCAGTATAAATGTGTACCAGTAAAAAAACTATACTGGGAAGGTAACCTACAATGGACTAGCGTCCCATCCAGGAGGAGTTGAACTCCTGGTCGCCTCATGCTAAGGAAACCGGGGATAAGCACCGGCCTGATGACCCACTATGGCTCAGGTGTAAAAAGCTCACATTTCCTTACATGGTCTTGAGGATCAATCCGACAAAAACTGCACACTCGAGATCAGTGCTTCTCAATTATTTTTCTGTTACGCCCCCGCAGAAATAAGAGAACATTGTGCACCCCCATTCTCCGCCGTGACTATAAATAGTATCATTTGTCTATAAAATTGTTGGAAGTACCTCTGCTTAATAGCTTAATATTGTATCCTTATTAACATAAAAAAGAACGAAAAAGAAATATAGATCAACTTACAACAAACGACTTTATGAACACAGAATATCTTCTGTTACAGAATAAAAAAAACAAAGTGCTGAGTATACACACCTTGTCTCCCACAGTCGTCACACTGAAGGCCAAGCGCTACATTTGCTTCGTCATACTTCCTCGCCTTAGGTTTCGGGTGACTTTTGTTTGTTTCATTTTGTCAGTCTTTCTCTGCCTTTCTTTTCCTCCCTGTTAAATATTTCTCCATGCTGTCTTGTGAATGTTTATTTACTGCACTTCATATCCACCGCTCTGTGCTACATGTGTGCCTGCGCCCATGCAAAAAAAAAAAAAAAAAAACCCTACAGAGCCACTGTAGTGAACCTGCAATTACATTTTATTCTGATATGGCAAAAAAGCATGCTCCCCAGGGTCATACCGCCACCGCCCTGGCATTGCATCACACCGGCCCACTATTTAAGAACTGCTGCAGTAGGCATTTTTGATTTCTTTGACCTATGTGACCTTGAAAAATAGGTCTAGGTGACCCAGTCTTGATAGGCTATTATGGTGTGCCGTTGGAACCATTACATATAAATATGAAATAAATCCATTAAGAACCGGCACTGCTAGAGTGGTCACAGTACGCATCTACAGTTAGCAGCCTGTGAAAATATAGTATCCCCTGTGCTTTACGAGGGACACAATAATAATTTTACATTTAAATGGCGATGCAAAAATTGGAGTCAACAATATGTAATCTACCTCGTCAGAAGTTCCAACCCACAAGAAGCCACCACCCCCCCCCCACACACACACACACACACAAAAAAAGATCTGAGTGAATGTGTTGTGCTTCAATGAGACCCAAAAAGACGTCACTGGTTAATTTCGTTGAGAAACGGTATACTCAGCATCAACCCCCCAGGTTTGGAGTTGATGTGTGATGGAGAACAGATGACTGAACGGGGGATGGCGTCAGGATTGCAATACTCTCTCTCGCTTGTGAATCGCAATGACAACAACCAATCATGGGAGATCTCATGTATGCTGAAGAGGGTGGATTTGATAATTATTTCCTCCAAGTGTGTTGGATAATGCCGCACTGTGGTGCAGCATGAACAGCAGTTTGAAAAGACATGAATGGATGACGTCATTTTTCTTGCGCATGAATGTGTGATGGAGCACATGGTAGCCTTCATGATCCCATAATGGTGGCTGGTGGATGGGAATTACGGGTGGAAAAGAAAGTCAAATGTGACCCCTGATTAATAATAAGTAGTATTTCTTTTGGTGTTGGCAACACAGACTAAAGTTCCAGCTTAGTTTCTGTATTCACATGGTGTACTTGAGTAAAAGTTACTGTTTCGAAAGGGCTTTCATATCCTATAGCCCTTTAGCAAATAGCTTTTCCACCAGGTTAAGTTTATGCTGCTGTATTTGCTGCATCACAGAACATGAGCAAAAATAATAAATGCCATGGCTAAAGTGTAAAACATTTGCAACATTGGTGATGCATGATGAGTCTTGCTTAGGTTGGTTTAAATGGAGTGGAGGAGTCAATCGGGTCAAGATTACAGTCCGAGTCAACTGAATTAAGCATAACGTTCTATTATCCCTGCTGGACGTAAATGGGTTCCTCTCACAGATACTCAGGTTAGCAGGAATGTACTGTACTAGAAATGGAGCAGCAATTAACTACTATTTACATTTCTCCATGTTTTTCATGAATTCACATTTTGATATGAAATAAAATCAAAATTAAGAAGTACAGGGATCCCTCACTTTCCACAGTTAATAGAGACCGAGATCCCCCGCAACCGCAGAATTTCGCAAAGTAGGATCACTCCCCACCCCTGACTGACGTATACATACATGTTTATGTGTATATAATATCAATAAACACATATTCAACGCTATAAATGCTTATAATACAATTAAACATTCAAAAATAATGCACAAGATGTAAATAACACAAAAATACACACATACAGACGCGTGTGCGCACATAGATGCGCACCTCACAAAAAATGTAAGTAGTTTTGATGGGGGGTTTTGGGTTGCTTTTTTGTTTTTGTTTGTTTGGGGTGGGTTTTTTTTTTTTTTTGCATACTTGGCCTTGTTTTGCGACATTTTCCATAACTTTTCCCCATATTCTTCCTTAATTTCCTTATTTTTTTAATACAATTAATATTTAAAAAAAACCGCGATGACGCATGAGCCACATGAGTTAAAGCGAAAAAGTAGCGCGGGATCCCTGTATAAAAACTGGATAAATCATGTGCAGCACGGTGGCGTAGTGATTAGCACATCCCCTTCGCAACAAAAAGGCTCTGTGTTCAATTCCCCGCTTGGGTGTATCTGTGTGAAGTTTGCATGTTCTCCCCGTGCTTGTGTAGGTTTCCTCCGAATACTCCGGTTTCCTCCCACAGTCCAAAAACATGCACAGTAAACTCATTGATTATTCCAAATTGTCCCTAGGTGTGAGCGTGAATGCTTGGGTGAGTGTGAATGGTTGTGTGAGGGTTGACTCTGCAATGGCTTGGCGAGCTGTCCAAGGTATACCCCCCCACACACCTAGAGTTGGCTGAGATGGGTGCCAGCCTCCCTGGGACTCTAATTTGGATTAAGCCGCTCAAAGAAAATGAATGAATTAATAAATCATGTTAATTTTACTTAAATTTACTGCTTCATTTCCTCAATTATTTGTTCTTTTTTTTTGCACATCACAGTGGCCTGGTGGTTAGCATGTCCGCCTCACAGCAAGAAGGTCCTGGGTACCTGGGTGTGAAATTTGCATGTTCTAACTGTGCTTGTATATTATGCTAACTGGTCATTCCAAATCAACACTAGGTGTTCACCTTGCGATGGTCTGGCAGGATGTTCAGGGTGTAACCTGCTTTCGAAGCAGGTTGAACAGCATCGAATGATGAGTGAGTGATTTGCACATTTTCAGTAAAGACTATGGTGGATCAGAACCCAATACTAGGAGTGCGAGGTAGAAAGTGGGAATAGACCCTGGAGGAGATGCCATGCAATTTATCTACTGGCAATTTAACAAGCTACACCTGGCATGTTTTTTTGGAAGGCAGTGAAAGACTAGAGAACCTGGTGGAAACCCATGTGGAAATGAAAAAATCTGTCATGACGGTATAATTTTTTGTAAATCCAACCACTGAACACGCATTTCATATTTTCTCTGTAAGGATTATTAGAAGTGATTTCTCCTCAGGGTGCATTCACGTGATGAAATAACAGCTTTAGAGTTTTTTGGGGTTTAGTGTAGCGCATTGGCGGAGTCTACCGAGTGTGGACTCACCCTGCAGTGCCTCACTAGCACGGTCCAGGTCTCGTTGTCGGTGGGAGAGCTGCACTCGAAGCTCAGCGGCAGAGAGCAGCTCAGCGGAACAGCCTCCCCCACACTCCTCCAGCTCCTTGTTCAGCATCTCCTTCATCCGCTTCAGCTCAGCTACCTCCTCCTGTAGAGCCAGCACCTCCTCCCGCAGCAGCACTACCAACAGAAAGAGGAAGTGAACCACCAGTGGGATACTATTTGGTAATGACGTACTGCTCATTTTGTAGCACCATTCTCCAAACTTCCTATTCATTCCTTTATCATTAGTAAAGAACCGCTTAAATGGCAATTAAGTGGTAACAGAGCATCAGCACTGATAACATTAGAATCTCACGGAGGAAGTCAGGGTTAGGAATATTTAACACTGTGTTGGTGTGTGTTTTGGATTGGGTTCAGGACTGACCGCATGTGTGTGTGACAGGTCCATTAAAGGATTTTGTAATAGCCATTAAAAGATGAAAGAGATGGCGATTGTGACTGATGATTACTGAAAGCTAGCTACTTAATGCAAATTGCTTCAGTCTGCTAAGAAGTGGAATTAGTGAATACATTAGCAATGGCGCTGGCTGTCCTGCATACCCACAGCTATTTAAATACACATCTCAGTACAGACGAGCTTCCCCCCCCCCCCAGTTCATGCAAAAATGATCTTTTAAAAACATACTTTGAATAATATGGAATAATATTTTGAGATTAAAGGTTAGGAGTTAAGGTAAAAAGTTTTAAGCGTGTGTGCTTGCATGAACGCGAACAGGGCTGTACAGAAGTGCTCTCTGCTTCAGTGACGCATCAGCAATTTCTGTGTGTGTTTGTCCGTAATTGATGTTTTAGACACATCCATTGCTAGCACGCACATAGCATACAACCATTCAAACGCCACAGACAAACGCTGGCAGTAGAATGGTTCATACTGAAGAGCTCACTTACTATCGTCATTGTCATAGGATGCCACCTTTGTCACAAGTCAGCTATGTAAAGATTTCTACCCAGCCCGATCCACCGCAGTCAGTCCATACAAACACGGGGTGGGGCGACTAAGTGCTCATTCACTCACTCATTTGCCACATCACTTAAACTCTATAATTAGGATTGTGGAGACGCTGGAGCCTTGGACCAGCTGACATGGGATCTGGCATCTGGAACAGCTAACCAGGCCATCACATGGCCAACACACACACACACACACACACACATTTACATCTACACCTAAGAGCAATTCAGGACAGTTAATTAACCCGATGTGGGAGGAAAATGGACTGCCCAGGGAAAAACCCATGTAAGTACCAGGAGAACATATAAACTTCACACAGAATTGCCTGAGCCCAGGATTTAAGCCCAGGGCATTCTTGTGTGAAGCTGACATGCTGAGCACCGTCACTCTGCTGCCCCTGCCAAGTGCTAAAATGTTTAAATCAGCTATCACCAGTTGTATCTCTAGAGTTCCTAAATGCCTCTGGAAGCAACATCAACACTGCGCTTTGGCAGCAGCCGCGTTCCCATGGCCAAGCAGCTACACATTATGTGCAATGCTGGGTGGAGTGGTGTGAAGCACACTTGGACTCTGGCTCTGGTGGAAACATGCTCTCTAGAAGGACGCATCGTGTATCAATATCTGACAGTCTAATGGATGAATCTAGTTTTGGTAAATACTAGAAAGCATCACGTGCCTACACTTTTGATGATTCACGTATTATCCATAATCCACAACTGAGCATCTTCTCTCTTGCACATAGTGCGAAGAGTAAAGTTTTATAAAGGAGAGACAACATATAAGGGTAATTGCTTTTCAGGGTTTGAGCCTCTTAAGGGCAATTTTCCTCAGAAACATATCCATCTTTTTCTCTCATCTGTCTGGAAGCCATCTTTCACTTCAGTTCGAGAGACATTGTAATCTATACAGCAATTTACATCTGAAGTGGACCTATGCGCATATCACGGCCGTAAAAGTGAGACGGGAGAGTACTTCTAAATTTCAGATCCATTTTTTCACCCATAAATAAGCATCTTCTGTACCCTTCAGGATGTATCTAGTAACTGTGTCTATGTATGATAAGCTGACAAGCTCAAATTTGTTGGCAATCACAAAAAAAATACATGAGAAATGAGTTTCCTTCTCAATTAACCTTGGCTACATAAATCATAAACGGGTGAAAATAACTATTACTATAATAAAACAGAATGTCATGGTTGATATTACATTTAAAACAATACATTCAAAGTTAGTGACACTGGTGATGCTCCTTTAATCCAGATCTGCTTCTTCGTAGATGAACTGGCACTTTGGTCACACAATAGCAGTTTTTAGTCAGGGATGAACCTGCTAATCTCGAGTGGAATTGTGACATTAGTGTATAGTTCCAGTGAAGGGTGATATTAAAGGAAAAAGAAGGTATTAGAATATTTTAGACAACTGCATGGATCGAAATTTGCAGCAACCCTCTGTTCTCTGTTTCAGCAAGACACTGATCCCCTGCACAAACACGGTCCACAAAGTCAGAGATTGACAAAGCCTGGTGTAGACCCACTCCTGATGTTTGAACGGAGCTCCAACCTTAACTCTACTGAACACCACCAGAATAAACTGGAATGTTGACTGCAAGCCAGGCCTATCCAATATCAGCACCTGACCTCAAAATACTCTTAACTGAATGAACCCAAGTGCCCACAGACACACTTATAAAATATTTGAAAGCCTTCTCGGAAGCATGGAGTCTCTTATAGATGAAATGAGGTAAGGCAACTCCATATTAATACCCAAGCTGCAGTTATAATGATAAGTCATACAAGCTCAAATGATTTTGATGACCGAGTGTCCACATATTTTTGACCACACAGTTGGATAAGACTCAAAGTACCTCAAAGCATTTGAAAGAACTGAAGTTAATCAGTTGGTGATTTGTGCAGGTACAAAAAAACCCCACGTAGTTTTTTTTTTTTTATTCAGGATTAAACAAACAATAACAACAACAACAACAATGGACTCCACCCAGTGCAGCTAACTGGGTTATCAAAGGCCGACCATGTCTCTCACGGTCTATGGTGTGAGGCATGTAAAAGAACCATTGCTGACTTTCGACAAGAGTAGGCTGCAAAGCCATCGGCGTGTTTCTGCCCTGTCCAGGGTGTACTCTGCCCTCACCCGGAGTTGGCTGGGATGGGCGCCAGCCTCCCCGCGACCCTAATTAGGATTAAGCAGTTACAGAAAATGAACTGAATTGATGAACAATGGACTCTTGACCAGTGCACCCGGTATGTGTTTCTTGATAGTTGGACGCCTGGTTCATTTTATCTTTGCTGTTATAATAAATTTCTCTCTTCTGGGAAAGCTCTTCAATAGATTTTCGCGTGTGGGCTGTGGGGATTTGTAATAAGTCATTCACAAGAGCATTATTAATGTCAGGCATGAACACTTGGGGCGGTTGGCATTCTAGTTCATCCCAAACGTGTTTACTGGGGTTGAGCCCAGTGCTCTGTGCAAGCGACTCGTGTTCTCCCAGTCGAACCTTGGCAGAGCATGTCTTAATGGAGTTCACCATGAGGGTGGTGGGGAGACCCACCACAATTGTGCTAAAACAAGTTTGAGCCTCTTAGTTCTAGTGAAGGGATAGTGTAAACCAAAAGCAGATAAAGAAATACAGTACTGCACAAATATGTACTTTCAACTTCGTGTTATTAGTTTTGGGAAGAAGCTACATATGGGTCTGATGGCCAAGTCTCCATAAACTGTTGTCTATTTAGTACAACTACCTAGTTAACAGAGCTATGAGGTACACTGAGAAAATGTGATGCAGTGGTGTATGCTGAACTAAACATAGTGAAGTGTGTTCGAGGGAAAAATCGATTACAAGTACAAATAAAATTTATAATTTCTCTTAGGCACAAGTACAATAACGCTGATGCTGCATCAACTATTTGGTTGTCGGAATGGTGCGCCCACGGAAGGATGAAACTTCTTTGAAATACTCTTTGCACCATAGGAAATGTGTGAGAGTTAGTGGAAGATGTTTCATAATATTATTTTGGAGAAAAAAAAAATCTTTTAAAGTCGAAACAGAAATTGGAAAGTGTGGGTATAAGTTGATTTATACAATTACATTACCGTATAAAACAATGAACTGGGGGGGGGGGTTGCTTTTTTTATGTAAGGCTACATTAATAAGCCAAAACACTGCATGAAGTTTCAGGTAAGAGCCGATTTGTTTTTCCTGTGTTCTCTACAGGCTCGTTCCTGTTCCTTTCAAAAAGACTCGAAGAAAATTACAGACAGTTTAAATACCTTATTAGCAATAACCAGGTTAGTTTATTCCATTTTGGGTTTTTTTAATAAACACAGAAAAAGTGTTCCCATTACAAACCCATCGCCTTAAAAACAAAGCAAAAAGGTTAAAGAACACCTTCCAAGCACAAGACAGCGAAATGGTTTGAAATAACTGCTCCACCTCAGATCCTGACTCTCTGAGGCTCCGTGACAAATCAGGCTGAATGTGGTTTACAGCACTGGCTGGCCACACTGATTCATGATGTTACAAACCTTTCCAGAAAGCCCACGCAACATGGGAATTGTTATTATGATACCCTGACAGCTCAACACTGACAAATACACAATGAACAAGTAGCATAAATCTCATCAGCTTTACAGCACTGCCAACCTGCCATAACATCACTCTTATCTTGGACGTACGTGTGTGTGTGTGTGTGTGTGTGTGTGTGTGTGTGTGTGTGTGTGCGCGTGCATATATATACACACACACACACACACACACACACACATATTGGTACCTCACTTTACAGAGGTCTCACCAAACGAAAAATGCAGGTTACAAAACGCATTTTCCTAAAATTTTTGTCTCTGTATACGAAACAAGTTCACATTACGAAAGCGCCATCTTAAAAATTCAAACGCGCCATTCAAACATTAAAACGTGCCATTCAAACATTCAAACAATGCACGAGCTGCTCTCTCATCAATGGCGTTCAAACATCCTGCCCCACTGGCCTCCCATTGGCTAACAACTGAGCTGTCGTTGCCTTCACTCAAGCGCCATCTTAGACAGGTCCACCTGACGCCATCTTGGACAGGGAGCCCATTGGCTAGGAGGATGACGCAGCTACCTCCCATTGCCAATGAGCTGAATCTCTCATGATGCTTTTCGTGTAAAGGACAGAGTTACTGTTTTTTTAATGCTTTATTTCTTGACTCAGGCTTTTAACCTTCCATAAACATTTGTAATATTATAACTCTCCTAAGAAGACATGGTCAACACACGTGCGTGTGTGTGTGTGTGTGTGTGTGTGTGATTTCCGGTGCGAGTGAGAAGAAGAAATGGGCTCGAGTGATATCACAAAGGAATATGGCCAAACCCATCTACCATCGGTACGATATTGAAGCAGAAGGTCTTAAAGGGTATGCTTTTATAATTTTTAAAGGGTTTAGGGGGTAGTATTGGGAGCCTTGGAACGAATCACGTGTTTTACATGTAAAATGTGGTTCAATTTACGAAAAATGCAGGTTATGAAAAAGGCTCTGGAACGGATTAATTTCGTAAAGTGAGGTACCACTATATATATATATATATATATATATATATATATATATATATATACACACACACACACACACACACACACACACACAAGTATACATGTAACACATAAAATGTCTGTGTGTGCGCGTACATGTCTACTTGTGTGTGTTTAGAGAAGTGCTTGTTGCTCTGGTGACATCTCAGCAATTTGGCTCGAGAGAAAACTATTTCTCTATTGATTGCTCTCTCTCTCCCTCTTTCGCTTTCTGTTGCATGCACACACTTATAAACAATGCCTCTAGCTACACGCCTTTAATGGGCTGTGTGTAATTCGAGGATCACTACTTACATAGGCTGAGAACAGAGGACAGAGCAGCTCCAACCTTATTTATAAGACGAGATAGTGCTTTACTCAAGAAAATACTCACTACCAAGATCAGTTAGATAAGTACCATTCAGTATTCACTACTGATTTGTCTGTGTCACTTGAAAAAAATCAACATAACTCAAGACTAAAATTTAATTTGCATTATTTTCATCACTATTATTGTTATTTTTATCATTATCATCATCATCATCATTAGGTCCACTACTCTGCAAAGAATTTTCTGTTTACATGAAAGTGACAGAGAAGGTGTCTGTGTTTATAAGTACCAAGGGGGCAATCAAAACAAGAGCACTCAGTAAGTGCAAGCCTCCGCCAAGCCTACCAGAATGTCAACAATCTCACAAGGGCCATCTCTAAAATCTAATGGAGTCTTCATTGTATGAACTTTCATAAAAATTCACACATAGCTTATTTGCATATTCATGCTCACACAAAGCAACAAGAAATCATAACCCCCTTGGTGGAAGTAAAAGCAAGATGTATTAGGATGCAGCATTCCGCCATAAGTATTCGGAAAAACAACATGGCGTCAGAAGAGTGAGTATTTTTCCTCACAGACCGTTTATGAAATCCCAGCGAATGCAGTTTTATCTCAACTGAAACATTGAAAATGTTGGTTATCTCTGATAATGACTGACGACGATGCAAGTCGTCTGCTGTCACGAGCCTTGAACAAACGAGGCCGTCCACTTCTTGGCTTGTTTTCCGAATTTCCCCGTTCAAAATATCTATCTAAGAAACTATAAACGGTGCTAGAAGGTAATCCGACAATTCTCACTATTTCAGACGGTTTAACTCCACCTTCAAATAGTTTGATGATCCCTTCTTTGTCGCACTGTGATAATTCTTTCGATCTCCAACCCATGTTGATTACGGTCTAAATTTATCAGAAGCAGACGACCGATGACATCACGCATTTCGCCACGTGATCGTCATGTGATCAGTTGGACGCTGTCAAATTTTCAAGTCGATCTATCACGTATCATACGTACTGCACACAAAATCATAGCAGTTTGATTGAAATGCATTTTTCCGTTAAACGGTTTTTCCAAATACTTATGTCAGAATGCTGTACTGTTTTGATTTTGAATTAGTCTTTTGAAAACCTTCACTGGACTATTCACCATTTCAATACCATGCCTTTCAACATCAAGCATGGAGCATCTTTAAAAGAAAAAAAATCTGGGTCAAGATAATCCCAACCCCCCCCCATGCTGGAGTCCAAAATGTACTATTGTCTAAAATGAATGTAAACCTTCATGTGTATGCTACATCTTTTTGAATGCCACCCACACATCATTACTGAACAGATTGGTGTGTCTGGAGGAGAGCGCTAACTGCTTGGCTTTGTTTATGTGACCTAGCAGACAACAGATTGGCTCTAATGCTCTATCACTCGAGACTAAAGAACTCTGCCAACTATTCTCTTGTAATCCCTAAGCCACTGGCATTACATGCTCCAAGATGGATGGTGATAGAGCTTAGCAGAAGAACTGCAGGAAGCATTCTTAAGGGCTTGCTTTATTCAATATGTCATTTTATTTGGGGTACAAGTGAAAGAAAATGTGGGAAAGTGTTAGAGAATTAAAAATGACTTTGAAACTGAATAAAAATACATCTTTAAACATCTTAAACTGAGTCTTGATGCTTGGAGTATACAGTATTAACTGAACCGGATTCCTGCATATGTGGTAAACTGTGTAGTAATCATGTGACTACTGTGGAATGCCAGCTGTCACTCAGTTCAGGTACAAGAATGGTGTTTGTTTTCGTGACAGCAGAGGCGAGCAGTGTGGACAAAATGTTTTATCACGGGCATAAATAACTTTTTATCATAATGATGAGATGTATCATGATTTAGCTTTTGTACTATTAATTCAAATAATGGCTTAAAATGTCTATACTGTGCTTAATCTACATTTTATGTTCTTATTTTAATTGGAATTACAAGTATTTTTGATCCAGTATTCGATATGAATTGGGCAATTCAATGTCAGTGTCATGTTTGACGCAAGGCATTTACGTCTTTGGGGTCAAGTGACTCAATAAACCGTATATTTTCATTGGAATGAATCAGGACCGTGTCCTTACATATGTGTGTCCTTACAATGTGGGTAATTCCTCCCATTGTCAAAAATTTGATAATGGATTGACTCTGTCAAAATACAGTTTATCATTTATAATTAATCTCAAAACTTAAGTCAATACCTTTTTTCTTCTCCCCACAAATCCTTACTCAAGTGAGTACTTTTTTACTTTATGCAAGCCCATTTTCCTTTGTGTAAGTGCCTTTTTTTTTTTTTTTTGTTCCGTGCAAATAGAGAACAGAATCATCAGTCCTTTTCATACATGCGAGCTTGACATCTTCAATTTTGAGATGTATCAAAGATGTCAGTTAATTTCCACCTTTTTGCTGGTTATGTGTATTTAACACCACACCAGAGACTTCAGAAATATATAATAATCTGAAAAGGTAAAATTAACACCGACAATGGTTCACACTTCTCCATGCCTCTTGATGTCTTCAAGTTATAAGTACGCCAGCAATGGGTAGCAATCAAGTATGGTGCTGTGAGGTTGGCTCCCCATGTGTCAACAGGAGTGTAAATATGGTGATTCAGGGACCCAACCCTAATTGATATCTTCGGGGGAGAAAAAAAATAGTATGAATGCAACTTCCAAATTCAATCATGTGGAACTGATGCACACCCTGGAATTAAGTAAATTCAACTAGCTTTCCCCTCTATTTGTATTTTACAGTGTGTTTCCAATCTGAGAGCTTGGGAAATAGTACTTTGTAATCACCATATTCTAGTCTACTTCAGTCTGATTTGTTTTATTGGTGGTATTGGGACATACTAAAAGTCTCAACCTATTTATACAGAAGTACAAAATACTACCAGACAATGAAACATACTATAATGACAACAGTGAAAATATTAAAAAAAAAAAAAAAAAAAAAAAAAAAGACAATGCAGTAGGAAGAAGCATGTAAAAACAAGCTATACAGTCCAGCTGGCAATGGATCTAGTTGTGAATTAAACTGCGAAATGGATAAATGACCATCGGTTGCTTTGTGTACAACAGAATGAGCTTTACCATCTGCTTTCACAAAATGTCGGAGATACTTAGAGCACTTGAATGCCATTACATTTAATGCAACTTCTTAATGGCAAATTCAGCCATAGGCCCATAATTATACAACCCCCAAAAAAAAGGAGGCTTCAGACTGCAGTACTTTTGAATTCTCAAATCTGATTGGTGGTTAATTATCTTGCACAGCAGCTCTGCAAAAGAATTCCGGCTACAAATCATAGGCTGGAACTAATGTGCTTCAAATTATACACTATTGTTTCTATAGTTACATCTCATTCATTAGAATTTGTATGGCAGACACTCACATAGTCTAATTATAAGTGGGGAAAAATAAAACCCCTTAATATTTAGAAACAACTTCAGATTTCTGGAAGGAGACATTTGTTACACAATAAGAGACTCTAGTGTCAGAGTTTTATAACAGTTACACAGTTTTAAAGACGGAGGACCCTGTATTTTCTGAGTAGTTTTTCAGTCTTAAGCCTTCTACAGACTGTGGGGTTTCACCAGTCTTAAAAGATCACACTGTGCAACACCGATGCAATATTTTTTCAGAAAGACAGGTACATACATGCAGTCTATGATAAGATATACAACAGTATGTAGTCTATAACATGATGAAACCGATTGTCACACTAATAATCCCTGACTATATGGTGACAGAAGTCTCGCCATAGGCCCATAACTTGTTAATTTTGCTTTTTTTTTTTTTTTTTTTATTATTGGTTATTTTTTCCTCATGCTATTTTCCTAAAACTATGTATAACATGAATTTGGGGATGTGTCTTTAAATTTAAATGTGTGAATAACTTGGGTCTGATTGGCTACCATCCATAATCATAGATTCAACCACCCAGTTAGCTGCACTGGGGGGGACAATGACAACCCTGTGGGGACTCGAACCCCCAACCTTAGGATCAGCGATCCTGCGCCCTATCCACTAGACCATCACTGCCCCAAATAACCAATCAGAGTATCAGTAATCAAAGTAAAACTACTTCCCAATTTAGATATAAAAGCACATCATCCAATTTTAAAAGGTATATCCTCAATCAACCAGTTTAATAGTATTAAAAAAAAAAATGAAACTAATGCACAGGTTACAAAAGCATCTCACAGTAAATATTAAATAACTGAAATTGAATAAGAACTACAGTTGGCCCTCTTTCGAAATTAATCCGTTCCAATGCACTTTTCCGAATCTAGATTTTTCGTAAATAGAGGCGCATTTTACATGTAAAACGTGTGATTCATTCCAAGGCTCCCAATACTACCCCATAAACCCTTTAAAAATGATAAAAGGACACCAATTTTGTATGAAATATGTATGATATTGAGATGAAATATGTGTTAAAAGTAAAAGAAAATCATTTATTAAACAATTTAAACATTTTATTACCATATTAAACCATTTTATTAACATATTTATTAATTAAACCATTATTAAACATTTTTATTAACTAATTTTTTTTAATAACCAAATCAAATAATATTAAAAATTATTAAACATTTGTGGCACGCGCCGCCGAATGCAAGCGGCGTGGCTCATCCGGACCGCCGATCGCTCAGGCAAACAAGGATAAGCCGCGTTTTGCCCCCATTTGGTGGAGCACGCCACATTTATTAAACATTTACTGAATTAAACAACTTAAAAAACAAAAAATAAGCTGCAATGAGCACTCTTAAAAAAACTCACTTCACTCACAAACTAACAGTACAACTCTCCTTTACACGTGTGACAAACAAGCTTTCTGGGTACAGTACTATGGAGATTCAGCTCCCTCCTGGCCAATGGGAAGCCAGCGGGGCGGGATGTTGGAAAACAGCCAATGAGAGAGCAACTTGCGCATTCTATGAATGTTTGAATGGCACGTTTGCTGCTTTTCATAAGAAGAACTTGTTTCGTGTGCAGAGGAAAAAAAATGTTTTTTGTATACTGGGGTATTCTGGGGATTTTGTAAGAAGAGGGCCGACTGTATATCTTTTGAGAGAGAGAGTGAGAGAGAGAGAGAGAGAGAGAGAGAATAAGGGTCTCCTTTAATGGTCCAAAATATAGTCATTGCCAGATTGATATAAACTATACAAGAGAATGAAATGAAACAGGATAATTTCAGCCTCAGACCAGCTGTCAACCCCATCAATGATTTTTTTTCTGATTATAATAGCATGCTTTTTCATGTTTTATTTCTCACCCATAAACCAATATGGGTTTAATTAAAACAAAAAAAGTTGATCTGCCTTGGATTTGTGTGGTGAACCTCCAGTGAACTCTTATTTTTATCAGATCTGATTTGAGATAGAAGGAATGTTTCAGTACATCTCTCCTAAAAGTACTGACGTTAAATTTCAATCATGTGTTTTGCAGTCATAAAAGTGGACTTCAGTGATTAATAAAACATCAAAACCTTCAGTGAAGAAAAAAAGCCCCAGCAAAAACGTGTTAAACTTGTATGAGTGTACATGAGTGGGATGAAATAGTATAGATGAGAAACTGAGAGAAAAATAGTCAACTGGTTGAGATTCGTGAATGACATTAAATACAAAAGCATCTCAGACACTTTTGTTCTTTCTTTTTTTTCATTTTCTTTAGCTAAACGCTGAATACTGAACGCTGCACATCATATAAAGGAAACAGACAGTTGGCATTGAATGCTACAAAAACAATGCTGCAGAAAAGGACAACTCTGCCACTGTGGCTGGCTTCGAACTTCACCACAAGATGTAACCAGTTTGTGCTCTCTTAGAGTTAAAGAATACTGAATATTTATTCTGCGGTACTTCTTCCACTGTGGCGGGATTAAGTAGTGGAAGAAGTAGCATAGAATAAATATCCAACCTCAGAATTTTGTGTGAGAGATACGACACCAACAAGATTTCTATTATATATGCCATTAAAAAGTATAACCCCCCCCCCCCCCCCCAAAAAAAAAAAAAGGTCTTTGAGAGAGTGCTACACAAGGCATTGTGGGAAACATGAAGAAACACAAGTGCCAGAAGCTGATCAATGAAAAGCCAAAGCTGATAACCAACAGCAACTAACAGATCTCTACCAAGATAAAAATCAGAGGGTAGAAACTGGAAACAAGGAGTCATTCTATGTATTTGATCTTTATCATCAATGAAAAGGGGTCAAGAACTGAAGAAATGTCAAGAGTACCACAATTAGGAGCTATGGAAAAGCAAACTATTTAGAGAGAACATGTTTTAAGATGAAAATCAGACTTTCCAAAGCAGAAATCATTTTTTTTTTTTTTTTGCTTGCTTGACAATCCTGGACCTCAACAGCAAGAGTTGCAATAACAAATCCATGCACTTTAAATGAGATGCCACAGAATCATTCACGGTATCTCTTACATGGACCACATTATAAATGAAGTGGTGTGCAAAACCATTAAGTGTGAAGCAGGCTATTATGACAACATCCTTAAAAGTGGCATAAAAAAGGAAGCTTGGTCATGTCACGAGTGCCTACAGTCATTACCTATAGTCAACCTGCAAATAAGTGTTCCTAGCAGCAAAAGAGAAGGAACACAAAGAAAGAAGTGGGTTGATAACATCACTGAACGGATAGGAAGAAGCTTTGTGGAGATGCATGTATTGCTACTTGATCGTGGTAAGTGGTAATGCTAAGTGAGCTCACAAACCTCTTCCAGTCCACGTGGGAGAGTGAACAGCTCCCACAGGAGTTCTGCAATGCACCCACTGTCCATCTCTACAAACACAAGGGCAACCGCCTGTCTTGCGACAACCATCGTAGGATCTTGCTCCTGTCCATCACCGCATCCTGCTCAACCATCTCCTGGAGCACCCAGAGCAGGGTCTCCTTCCAGCGGGTAACTTTTTATGAAGGCTGTGGGTCTATCGGCATGATCTTTGCATCATGCCAACTCTATGAGAAGTGCACAGAACAGTACCAGGACATTTATACCACCTTTGTCGATCTGACCAAGGCCTTTGACAATGTTAGCAGGGATGGCCTCTGGAGGATCATAGGGAAGTTTGGGTGCCCAAATAAGTTTATCATCATCGTAAGACAGTTCCACGAGGGAATGATAGCCCGTGTCCTGGATGACGGCGAATCATCGAACCCCTTCCCTGTGACAAATGGCATCAAGCAGGACTGTGTCCTGGCTCCAAAGCTATTCAGTATGGTCTATTCAGTCATGATAACTGATTCAATCAAAGACTGCAGCCTTGGCATTAACAGGTGTGACGGGAGGTTATTCAACCTCAGGCGCCTTCAAGCTGTCACCAAGGTGAAGGAGATCGTCATCAGAAACCTCCTTTTTGCTGAAGAGTGCGCCCTCAATGCTAGCGATGAGGGGGCGATGCAGGCGCAGCTGGGCAGACCCTCCTCAGCCTGTGACAATTTTGGTCTGACCATTAGCACCAAAAACACCAAGGTCATGTACCTGCCAGCCCCAGGGGACCCATATTGTGAGCCACACATCACTGTCAAGGGTCAAAAACTCCAAGCAGTCGACAGTTTCACCTACCTTGGCAATACTCTGTCCCGCACAGTCACCATTGATACTGAAATCAACAACCATCTGTATAAGGCAAGTGGTGCTTTTCGGAGGCTCTGTGGGAGGGTGTGGGAGAGGAGATTGATCCAGCCTGAGACCAAGGTGAGGGTCTATCAAGCTGTAATTGTCACCACACTGCTTTATGGCTCTCAAACCTGGACTCTATACAGGCAACATGAAAAGCTGCTCAACAGATTCCACCTTAGGTGCTTGCGTAACATCCTACGCATCATCCGATGGTATGACAGGGATGCAGACAAGGAGTTCCTGCAGCAGGAAAGTATCCCAGGCATCAATACCCTGATCCACAAATCTCAGATCAGATTTGTTGTACGTATGCCGGAAAGCCGTATCCCCAAGCAGCTCCTCAATGGAGAGTTCAGCCAAGGAAAGCGCACTGCTGGCAGTCAGAAAAATCGCTTCAAGGACCAGCCTGAAAGCCTCATTGCAAAACTTCAACATCAATACAGAGTCTTGGAGGTCTGCGCTGCTGACCGGCCTGCATGGCATAGAGCCACCATGCAGTGAGAAAAGTTAGCAGAGGACTGGCGCACCACCCTCACTGAGCAGAAGTTCCAAACACGCAAGCAGCATGCCACCAGTATCCAACAGGACACACCAGCCTACACATGTCCTATGTGCGGTAAGATGTGCTGTGCTCCAATCGGCCTCATCAGCCACCTATTTAGCCACAGGCAAGTCTTGCCGTCATGCTGATGTCTGTGGTCATGGTCGTTCTGACTGATGAACAAGAGAAGGGAGAATAATGAAACTTGAAAATGTTATAAATGTAGACAGGCAGTTTGTTCAGGGTGTACGTCACGTTTATGCCCAAATTCAGCTGGGCTTGGCTCCAGCTTTTTCCACATCTAAACTTGCATCTAAACTGACATATAAATTGTAGGGATAATGGATGGACGAATTTCAGTGCCTAGTATGCAGATTGATACCACTGAAACAATGCAGTCTCATTGGTGGAGCTGAGTATTAATAAAAAGGGTCGGTTTAAGCGTATATAAATAATAAAATATTTTCAGTTTATGTCCTGACTTTCTAACACTGAAAGTAAGAAGCAGCACTAGCCTCTGATGCTCCACTCTATCAAGCATCTGAAAACAGTCTGAGCACATTTCTGATCACAGCCTTGAAAAGCCGCATCATTCTATACAGATACAATCAATGACTGAAAAATGGCTCACTGGATTCTGTCTTCAGAACTTAGTCCTGCATGTTTGTCAACAGGGCATGGGAATAGGACTAACGTTGGACATCTGCCATGCCAGTTAAATTGGCTTTTTGATGTTGTTGGCCATATTTATTGACAAAACATCCTCGGCACACTATGAAATACTTGTGCGAGACTATTTATTCAAGTGGGAAAAAATGAACAGAACCACATCAGACGATGAACAAGCATGAAGCCCCTGGAGAGTATGAAATCCCAGAGAGAATTGAGAGATAAGAGGGGGGAGGTGGAAGACTGAGTGAGAAATGAAGAAATGGAGCGCTTAGGCCAAGACAGATTATTCTGTGCTGTACTGAAAGCTGTGAACCTTATAAGCTTCAACTACAAATCACTTTAAATCACACTTCGTTTTCAGAAACGGAAATCCAAAGCCCTAAATACTTTGTAAAGCGTAAACATGTGAGCGCACGTAACTCATTATCACAATCTCTCTAAAGGTAGATTATAAATTTCCTATAATTATTCTATTATCACTACCTGAGCATGAAGGTGAGCCGTTGGGTTTTGAATATAATCAGTAATTTTTTCCATGTGCCTGATAGCACAATTTAAAAGTAAATAGGTTCAAAGATCATAATGGTTCTGACACTCAGGATCCACCCACCTCCAGCCTAGCTCACCCAACACAGACCATAATCATTCATTCAGATCTTTAAACGCTGCTTATGTGTAATCGAGTTCAATGAACGCTACAGTCAACCCTCTGGACAAACACCCATATCGCCAGCTTACTCACCGGATTTCCCCTCCTCTCTGGCCGACTTCATTTCACACTTTCTTCCCAGCACTTTTCCAACAGCTGCTACGGACACTTCATTTTTATTAATTAGAACCCCATAAAGTGCCATCAGACTCGTGACCTCAACAGAGAGCCAATCCTTAAACCTCTGCCTCACTCCTTCTCCTGGAGTCCTTCTTCTGTCTGTGTTCTCTGAGAAACAACCAGTAGGATTACTTTACTCCCCCCCCTTCCCCTCTCTTTCAAACTAACTGGGAGGGACAATGTAGACATAATGCCACAAAGTCCAACATACACAGGTGAGGGAAGGGGAGGAGTTGGGACTGGAGTGTAGAATTACAAACAGGTGCATTCATTCTCTCCTGGTCTTTTTCTTTTTCCATTTCAATAGATAAATACAGCAAATGCATTCAACGTAACTGTGTGAGAGTTCATAGTTATTCTCCAATCATTTTAAATAACACCAAATAAGAAAACAACAAAAACATGTCCATGACAAACAGTGACAACTATTTAATCCTATGATAGGGAAGCATGGTGGAAATCAACATCTGCCACTTAACAAAAATGAACATGTAATCTTTTAAACAAAAGTAATAATAATAATAATAATAATAATAATAATAATAATAATAATCTGGGAACTCTAATTCAGTCACTTTCAGCAATTGCTTTGTTTTGGTCATAATAGCCCTAGAAACTATCCGAGGACACTGTATATACAATTCCATTGACACTGCAGATGAGATGGGAAGACACCCAGGATGGAACGCCCATCGACCAAGGATCAACTGATATTACTCAATCCTTCTAATTTCCTGTTTCCTATAAAGTGAAAGGAAACTTGGAAAACCTAGATAAATCCTAGAAAAACATGGAGAACATGCACAGACACTCCACAGAGACAGTGACCTAAGCTTAAGTATGAACTTGGGACCCTGGAGCTGTGAAGAAGCCTATTTCAGCTCATTCTTCCAGGACGGGTTACATGATCTGTAAGATCCATTACTCTGGTCAATTGTTTAAAAAAAAATCACCCTGGTGCAAAGGAGTGTAAATAACTTTATAACATTAAAATAATTTTGCCTATACTGTATGTTTGGATAAAGTTCCTCCATATGTTATTTTATTCTCATGGTATTTTAATGTGGTTTGCAAAACGCATCCTGAATTTGTGGTGAACCTTTAACTTTTTACACTCAAAGAAGCTGTTTCAATAATATTACCCAAATTAAGTTGCCAAAAAGTCATGTAACTATTCACTGAATGCCCAAAACAACATAACATTTCAGCTTGTCAGTTAAAAATAATTTAACATTTTGGAACCCAGCACGGGCAGTTGTGGCCCGATGGTCAGGTGCTGGATTACTGCACCTGAAGTTGGGGGTTCAAGCCCCACCGTCAACAGTTGTCACTGCTATCCCCAAGTGCAGCTGACTGGGTTATCAAAGGCCAGCCATGCCTCTTACTGTCTATGGTGTGAGGCATGTAAAAGAACCATTGCTGACATTCGGCAAGAGTAGGCTGCATAGCCGTCAGTGTGTTTCTGCCCTGTGATGGCCTGCCAAGCTGTCCAGGTTGTACTCTGCTCTCGCCCCAAGTCGGCAGAGATTGGCACCAACAACCCTAATTAGGATTAAGTGGTTCAGAAAATGAATGAATGAATGTAATTAATTTTATTTTTCACTTTTATATTTCCATCTGCATTAGGTTCCATTCATTCAAAGTCCACAAGATGTCTCCTTTAAAAAAACAAAATACCATCACTGCCAGACTGTTTCAATTAATACAAGAGAATATAAGCAACAGGAAACTTCAGCTCTTAAATCAGTGTTTGTTTTCCTGATTATAACAACAAGATTCTTCATGTTTTATTTCTTACCCATGAACCAGTATAGGCTTAACAACAACAAAAACAAGCTAAATAAATAAACTGAGCTGCCTTAGACTTTAGTGGTGAACTTGATGAACTTAAAAAATAATAACAAGTTCATCTGAAGAATTTGAGATAAATCTGATGTGAAATCTAATTTAAGATAAAAGGAAAGTTCCAGTACATTTTTTTTTTTAAAAGTCATGACCTGACAAACTTGAATTCCATGTTATGCAAGAAACAAATTGGACTTCAATTGGATTAACAAGACATTAAAACAACCTTCTGTTCAGGAGCTGTTGAGAAAACAGCAAAAACATGTTACATGCATATAATTTGTCATTTGTGAAATGCTTGTAAAAGCAATAATGTACAAGTAAGTGATGATACATAACATATAACCGATGATATATAACATAAGTAATGACTTGTAAGTACACAATGGAATATAATACAAGCAACAATGCACAAGTACATAATGAAATATAACAACAAGTAATGATCTACAAGTTAGTAATATAGAATAATTTTATATAGAAGTAATTTAGAAATACTTGTTATATATTACTTACTTATATATTATATTTAATATATAAATAATGATATACAAGTAAGGATATATATATATATATTTTTTTTTTTTTTTTTTTTAAAGTAAGTAATGAAATATAACATAAGTAATGGTTTTAAACAAACCATTAAAACAAACTTGTGTAAGATTTCTGTGAAAACTTCGGGTAAAGTTGTATGTATTACAAAGTACAAAGCACAGAGGTGAAGAAAATGAATGATTTGTTGAAAAATTGTTGACACTAAAGCTAGTTTTATATGAGAAGCTTAAATTACACCATATTTGTTCTCAAAGAGGGTGTCTGAAGCCTAGCATGAGTTTTTATCGTTAATAGTATGTGACAGGTTCCTTAAACTGAATGAATTTAAGCTAAACCTCAATACCTCAAACACCTAATAAGCCTGAAAACTGGGATTTGATTCACTTTCTGTCGAACATTCATAAAAAAAAAAAAAAACTCTGCTGCTCTAACAAGGCAACAAGATATAATTAAATAATGTTCAAGGAAAAAACTAATAATAACGGTCTGAGGGTGTCAGAGGTGTTTATGTTAAACTGTAATCAATGTGTTCCCCGGGTTGAAGAAATTTGAGAACTGGCAGTATATGCAGGATAGGGTTATGTGAATGTCCTGTTGATTTTACAGGGTTATATGAATGAAGGCTGAGGTGAGGGCTTATCTGTAGTTCGTGCTTCAACTCCTCATTTTTGGAACACAGTTGCTTGAAGAACAAACACACACACACACACACTATTTCTGCATTTTCTTATAGAAGTAAAAAAAAAAAAAAGATGAAGAAGAAGAAGAAAAAACACAAAGTGTGATGTGGCATGAATATAAACCATGGATTCTTTCTTTGCTGAGAAGTAGAGGTCTCTGAAACCATTCCACCATGTGGAATAATGTTTTTAGTGAGTGAATACGGCTACATGTACAATAATTCATTGTAGGAAAACACCAGCATACTAAGTGGTTTCTCTGTGAGCTGCCTCACTGTGCGAGTTGCCATGACTGCAAGGACTGCAGACGTGTATGTATTATATGAGTAACATTTCCTCTCATTTCAGATTAAGGTATCTGCCACTATATATACTATAGATGAAAATAAATGCCAGAACACCGAGTGAGAACTTATCATAAGTCAGAGATGGCTGTGTGATTGTCATGTTGCTGCAGTGCAGCATTTCATCGGGTTGAGTGACAATTTAATTTATTGGTGAAACACTTTACAGTTTAATGCAGACCCACACAAAAAAGACAGCCAAGTATATTGCGGGAACAAAAGAAAAAGAAAAAAAAAGCTGTGGCAACTATACACGTTTCTCATTGCCATGTTTTTTTTGTTTGTTTGTTTGTTTGTTTGTTTGTTTGTTTTGCAAGTCATTTATGAAATCAGAGGTTTGATCATTTTATAAGAACCAATTACAGACAGATTTACATTTGCATTTTAATTCATGATATCAGAATTCCATCAAGGTGGCAAAATGCCATAGTGATAACACATCCGCCTCACAACAAGAAGGGCCTGGAATTGAATCCAATGCTCAACATTTGCGTGTCTGAGTACTCCCATTTCCTTCCAGAGACCAAAAACATCCACATTAGGCTTACTGGCTGTTCCAATTTGCCCCTAGGTGTTAGTGATTGTGACTAACTGTGTGATGGATTGGCGCCTTTCTCTGCAAGTCGGCTGAAATCAATCCCTGTGACACTACTAGGATAAAGTGGTTTGGCAAATGGATGGATGGATCAATGGAGATTTCCATACGCTAAGATGTCAAAAAAAATCTGAAAGACTAAAAAAAATTGAAGCAAGCTTTTGCAAGCTTCTGATAGGCCAACTTTTATATTTTGAGGTTAGCTAGGAGGGCACATGTGGCTGCAGTGTTTAGAGGAAATGCCTTTTTGCTCTTGACACCATTGGAAAAACCAATCCAAGCTCATCCAAGGTCTTGGAGGCAAAAATGTTAAATGTCTACGAGTCCAGTTTCTCCTTGGAAGTAATTTATAAACAACTGAAGTTACCACCGTTTAAACATTTATATGGAAAATAACAAAACTTTAGGCCACACAGTAATTGCATCTTTAAGGAAGTCACAAATTTACTCAAAAAGAGGAATACATGTAACTTTAGTCTAAAGAGTTTTACTGAACACCAAGACAGCAAGAAACATGCTGGTGAAGGAAGCAGAGGCATCATAGCATGTGTACATTTACCTTTAAGATAGTCCAACATCACCCTGGTCCGAAAGGCTGTTGTTCAAGGAATTCGTTCCTGCTCTAAATAGGAAAAAACCCACGGAATTTTGCATATGATCTTCAGCCTTTTGGAGGAGTATAATGATCAGTGTGAAAAATTAGGGGAAAAGTCTGAGGTTTTTAATCCAAAGAACATCATTCCAACTGTGAGGCATTGACATGGTAACATCATGGTGGCTTATGAAAATACAACAGATGTCCTAGTGGACTTTAAACAGGAATTGTATGGCAACATGAAATGTGTCAGACTTTAAAAACTTGAATGACATTGACCGAGGTGTATGTAAAAACGTGCCCTCCAGTGTAGTGCTGTGCTATTCAGTAACTAGACAGTAAATAAATTACAAAGTGAGTGCCATGGTAGATGGGGAGGGTGTTTTTGCTGCTGCAGAAGATAAGGCACACCAAAGCTACATACATTTTTCTGGAGCGCCACGAAGTGTTCATCCGTACACAGAGGTAACACTATTACACTAATAAGACGCCATAATGGACTAGAAAGGTCATTGAAAATGGAACACAACAGAACAGAACCAGTTCACCAGGCAATATGAAAAACATCATTCCAAGAAATCTGGGTCTATCTGTTAATTGGCAAGGTGCAGACTTGTCCTGATATTCTTTCTGGACTACAAAGACTTTTCTTTGCACTTGTACACCCCTGTGCCGGTCCAATGTGCCCAACCACTTTCTGATTGTAGACCTAAGCAGTTTCACACCAAGAGTTTCAGCATTACCTGCAAACCCTGTGATGTAATTTAAAGGTTCTTGGAGACAGCTTTTCGGATCAAACATTTAACGCTTCAGCTGAATTTGCTGGGGAGGCTAGTCCTTGAGAGATAATTTTCTTTTTTCTAACAGTGGAATTATTTACTTACTCACTCATTTCTAAGCCGCTTAATCTTACTAGAGTTGCGGGGAGGCTGCAGCCTATCTCAGCCGACACGGCACAAAGACAGAAAACATCCTGAACATTTTACCAGACCATCATGGTGTCAACACACACACATATCTAGGGGCAATCTGACACAAACAATTAGCCTAATGTGTTTGTCTTTGACTGTGGGAGACCAGTGTACCAGAAGGAAACCCATGAAAGAACATGCAAACTCCACACAGAAACCTAGGATCTTTCAGCATTGAGGTGAATGTGCAAACTACTTCTCCACTGCACCACCCACTGAATTATTCATTTAAAAAAAATTGAAATCTTTTTAAGTTCCTAGCCAGGCTAATAAGCAAACTTTCTTCTCCCCAAAAGCCACCAAGCGCACTTTAGATCTAGTGGCACACACGCTAGAGCATCTGATTTAATGTTATTTTAAGTATTTAATTTACATAAATGTATAGCTGCTATGCCCAGGCAAGCTGTTCAGTGTGTACTCTGCCCACATCCATCTCAGCTGAGATGGGCAAAGCCTCTCCATGACCCTAATTAAGATTAAGAGGTTTCGAAAAGGAATGAATGAATGTATGGTCTGAATACAACTTGAATATTAACAATAAGCATCAAGCAGTAACTATATTAGCAAGAGAAATAAAACCACTTGGTCTTGTATCTCTCACTTTGCAGTGCTAAATACACTCATGTCTGAAGAAAACTTTTGAATGATTAAATGCTGTATTATATTTCTCTCTCACACAATTGGTCTTTATTTTCTTTGGGTAATATTTTATTGCTGTAATCCTATACAGCTTTTATAACTAACAGCACTGCTCACAAAAAAAATAATTTACAGCCACTTACAGAGAGTGAACAGCCTTTAGATTAATACCTGCCACAACGACAGTGGTACGTAAAAATTTTCTATACGGTATTTATGTACCAGTATGTGCGGCACAGTGGCGTAGTGGTTAGCACATCCGCCCCACAGTAAAAAGGTCACGGATTTAATTGCTGGGCTCAGACATCTCTGTGTGGCGTTTGCATGTTTGTATGTCTCCCTGTGCTTAGGTTCCCTCCAGGTATTTCCGTTTCCTCCTACAGTCCAAAAACCTGCACATTAGGCTGTTACCAAATTGCCCCTAGATCTGAGTATGAGTGGTTTTGTGCGTGCTGCCCTATGATGATCTGGCAAGCTGTTCAGGGTGTACTCTGCATTCCTCCAGTGTCGGTTGAGACACTGCAACCCGAGTAGGATTAAATAATGGGAGTGAATGAGTATTCATCAATGTGATCTAAAGACTATCAAATTGTTATTTTTTTTACACAAATTTTAAAAGTAAATAAAGAGAACTGAATTAAACAAGTGACAAAAACATTGTAATTGTTTCATGTGTCACATGTAATCTGTGAGCCGCCCTCGCTGAACCTGGGACTCAAACCCAGGAAGTCTTTGCTGTGAGGTCGATGTGCTAATCACTGTGCCACCAGATTATGTACTATAGGATCAACTTTTCTCAATAAAATAATGATGCAGTAAAATAATATTGTCTGATTTACTTAACTAGGTGTGTGTAAAAAAATTTCAATGTTTTAGAATGTTTTTGATTCGTGCAGAAATTCAGCGAATTCAACTGCGTTCACAATCTATTAAGCACCACCCCAGCTAACATATCAGTACTCAAAATGTAACCATGTAATCCAGATAGAATTCACAAATTTGAATATTATGAGATGTATGCAAACATACCACTTATTTTAGAATTGGTGTATGACAATACTTTGGCAATATTTGTTGAATTACAGGGATCCCTCATTATTTCACGATTCATGCGGCTTCAGTGCATCGCAGGTTTTTTGTTTTTTTTTAATCTTCATCGAATTAAAAAATAAGGAAATTAAGGATCAATAGTGAAAAAAAAATTAAGGAAAACGCCACAAAATAAGGCCAATTATGGCAACCCCCCTCCCCCCCCTACAGACAAAATCAAAAAAACAACCCAAAGCCTCCCATCAAAACTACTTACATTTTTATGTGAGGTGCGCATCTGTATGTGTGTACATTTATATTTTATTTACATCTTATGCATTATTTTTTAATGTTTAATTGTTATTATAAGCATTTATAGCATTGAATATGTATTTATTGGTATTATATACACATATATATCAGTCTAAGGGGGTTGGGGGGTTGATCCTACTTCGCGGAATTCGGAGGTCGCGCGGGGGGGGGGGGGGGGGGGGGGATATCTCAGTCCCAATTAACTGTGGAAAGTGAAGGATCCCTGTATTATTCAGTTAACTTTGGTTTTATATACACTATACATTAACTAACATGAATTATTCAGTAACTAAAGTGAAAACAAGGTCCTCGGTCTACAGTCTGTGCTCGTCATAAGGTGAGTAAAGGGTTTTATAAGTGGAAATTACAGAACATTGAATGGAATCTTGAGTGAGTGCAATAGACCTCATAAACATCAAATCAAAAATACAAGGTTACACTATAAAAAAAAAAAAATACAAATTTGTAAAGCAGTATTCATGCATGGCTGATGAGTTTGCACCAACAGAACATGTTTCCAGCACAGCAGTACAGCAGGCTTTGGGGAAGTCGAGACAGTATTCAACTTGTTTTTTTAAATAAGCTTACAGAGTGCAAGCAATTTCCGAAAGAGAGGGTGTGCGATTTACTCTGCACTGGTGTCTCTCTCTACATTTCATCAGAACTGAAGAAATAAAGAAAATTCATCCCACCATTATCTGTAAGTCTTGTCGGTCAGATACAGGTGGTACCAATACCGGCTATATTCAAAGGTGCTCCATAACCCAAACAGACCCTCAGAGTCTGTTGCAAGGCTAACACAGACCCAAACACCCATTGACACCAACATCCACACCTATGGGCAATTTAGTGTACCCAGCTGACGTAATATTCAGGTCTTTCGGATGTAGGAGGAAACTGGAATACTACACAAGCACAGGAACATGTAAATTATGCACAGAAAGGCCCTAGTTAGCAACAAGATTCGCGTCCAGAACTTTCTAGCAGTGATTCAACAGTGCTATTCACTGAGCCGTCATGAATGAATCAAAAGCGCTGACAATAAAAAGAAAACAAAATCTGTCATTGGTGGGAGTCAGAGGGTTATAAAAAGTCCATTCAATCAGTGCATTTAGACAGAATGAAGGGCTGGGTGGCCAAATTCCCCATCAATCTGCCCATATCTATGCATTCATTGTATGCTACAAAGGTCTCCCAAACAGCTTACCACGAAAGCCTGTCTTTGCCCAGAGTTGGCAGAGATGGGTATCTGCCTCCCTTCGGCCATAACTAGGATTAAGTGGATTCAAAAAATAATGAATGAATGAATGAATGAATAGATTAAAACTCAACTTCAAGAGGTTCTCATTTTTATTCAGTTAGCATTTATCTAATCATCTTTGGAATCTAGTTTTTCTCAGCTTCAACTAATAAATAACCGTGTTTCTGTTAAAAATTGTCACCATAAACAATTCACTGTACAATTAATACCAGAATCTAAATGTTATATAGTGTTTTAATTTTCATTGATATTCTTTCATCATCGTTAGTAAACACATCCTGATATTTATATCTCCTTTCCTCAAAGTGATATAACCATTCTTTCAGAAAATGTGTACCTCCGCCATCTGTCTTATCCTTCACATTATCTGTATCCTTCTTCCTGTGGCCCATAAGCACAAAACACATTAAAAAATAAACAACAAAAACCAACAACACAACAGAATGCTGTGTTTGACTTAATTTCTGTATTTTTGGCTTTGCTCTTAGTATTGTGCTTTTCACTTGCGACTAGTTTTTGGATCATCTTAGTTGTGATTAACCCCCTGTAGCCCACATGCATACCTACTGTATAGTGACCATCAAAGCAAGCCTGGAGATCAAGATGGATCACAACTAAACAAATTCAAAATACTTTCCGATTGGTCTCACCTTATGTTTTGGATCATTTACATGTTTAAGGGTTCACCTAAACTTAATCTGTACTCTGTTATACTGCACTGGTGGAAATTAACACCGGTCCAGTGGCCCATGGCGAGTAAAAAGTCTGCAGGATGACTGAAATTGGCAAGCAAGTCATCCTGCTTGCAACCTGATAAATCCAATGGGCAAACAAGATAAAGGGTTGCTAACCAGTAAATGCTGAAGGAGGACTAGAATGAGGACTACAACCCCTCTGTGTTCTGGTCCATATATTAAATATCTGCCTATTCAGCTTCCAAGTGGTGCAAGGACAATGTGTGCGACCTGGAGTCTGCAGGTTGGAATCCAGGTTGATGTTGCAGCCATCTCAAACCAAGAGTCCATGGAAGCTAACTGATAAAGTGGAGGGATGACTTATACTCGCCAGCCAATCAGGGGTATCTGTGTGCTCGTTCATACAACGGGCAGATAATTTTCTCAAAACGTGTGTGAGGCAACTCCTACACGCACTACAGTTTGTAAAGATGCAGGTGGCAGCGTTACATGTCACAGAGTGGTACAGTGTGTGTAGAAGTTTACACTTCGTCTGAGTTGATGGTGGTTGTATGTGACAGGGAGGCAATACTTACTGGGTAGGAATGGGACGCAACTAAATTCGTGAGTAAAAAAAAAATCTCTATTGCAATGTTGCTCCAGTTGGTCGGGTCGAGGCTCAGCAGCATTAATGTGGCAATAAAATGGAGCAGTTGAAGTGCTGAATGTACTGAATGAGCAAGACTTTTTCTTCCCTGATGGCACAAATATAACTTGGGGACTCAAGTACAAGGGATCATGTTCACATATGTATTGGCACCCTAGAGTTCTGACCGTAGCCATATTAAACGTTTTTAGGATGTGCTGGAGAAGACTTTATGGAGCGGTTCGAGTTTCCTTCATCAATTCAAGATGTTGGTACGTAATGAACCCGACACTGGATGGAAACAACTGCTGCTTAAGTTTGTTGAGACAATGGCATGATGATTACTTGCTGTAAGCAATGCGAAAGCAAAAACAACATATTCATGTGTACGACATTTTTTGGCCCTGCAGAGTGAGTGAGTGTGTGTGTGTGTGTGTGTGTGTGTTCTAAAAGAGAAGCGTATTTCCTGTTCTGCCATTCAACAATGAGGAATAAAAACACAAGCTCACAGCTGTAATTTTTATTTTCATTTACGTGATCAAGTACCAGACTACAACAGAGTTTCTAAGAGTACAAAACTCAGGAGGATTTTGCCTTCAGGAAACCCACAAATTACATTTCCCCCATTTTCCATCACCACGGAGCAAACATGATTCATACACTAATCGCTGTGCTAGTTCAGCTGTCAGATTACAGCACGTTATTAGTGTGTTAGAGACTCCCATTACAAATCTTCAATTATTACTAAGTAATTGCTTTCTGCGTTACACATGTAATCTAAATATTTCTGATAAAATATGATGCACAATGCTTATAACAACTTTTGTGTTATGCGTTCATGTATTTCAATGCATTAATATACAGACGCTCCCTGACTTACGTTTTTAATTGGTTCCGGACGGCCGAACGTAAGTTGAAAGTGAATGTAAGTTGTTACAGTGACGTATGACGTGTGACGCTCATACTGTACTATACATCCATAAATACCATTACCGTATCTCATAAAACACCCCTAAATCAATTATTATAAACATAACATTGTAAAATAATATCAAATATATCAAATAATATCAACATTAATTTCAAATAAGTCACTTATTTATAGAGTCACTTTACATGAAGCTTAAACCAGTCAATCAATGCTTACAATATGTGAAGCGCTCAATACTAAAAGTAGTGTACTTGCAAAAGTAGTGTACTTGCTGTGGGTTATGCGGACTTCTGTTCTTTCAAGTGCACAAGGGTGCCGTTGAACTCGTTTAGAACACAGCCTGCACTGATTCAAAGTGGTGCAAAGTCAGCAAAGCAGAGAGTTCTTTCTTTTGTGTAAGTAAACTTTATTCAAGAGATGCTTACAAAGAACAAGTACAAATCCTAATGAATATTAATATAAAAATAAGTATACACTCTTAGGATTCTGCTAAAAGATAATAAATATCTGTAATTGTTGTGTAATTTGTGTATTCGGGTTTTCATTTTACAACTCTCTTTGCTTAACTGAGTATGCATGGTCGATTGTGTCGATCTGAGCAGATAGTTAATTCATCTCTGTGTATGAGACTTGCACCCAAGCTAGTAGGCTTACGCTTCTGACCAACCATATTTGCTTAGGATTACAAAAGTCAGCAAAACAGTGTAAACACAAAGATCACAGAGACGACGTTTTAACACAAGGGTAACACGCTATGTAGCTGAGATTATATATATATATATATTAGAGTAGTGCAGGACATGTATGAGAGATGTAAGACAGTGGTGAGGTGTGCTGTCGGTGTGACAGAAGAGTTCAAGGTGGAGGTGGGACTGCATCAAGGGTCAGCTCTCAGCCCCTTCTTGTTTGCTATGGTGATGGACAGGATAACAGATGAGGTTAGACAAGAATCTCCATGGACTATGATGTTTGCAGATGACATAGTGATCTGTAGTGAGAGCAGAGACCAAGTGGAGGAAAATCTAGAGAGGTGGAGGTATGCCCTGGAAAGGAGGGGATTGAAGGTTAGTCTTAGTAAGACAGAATACATGTGTGTGAACGACAAGGACCCAAGAGGAACTTTGAGGTTACAGGGGGCAGAGATAAAGAAGGTGGAGGATTTTAAGTACCTAGGCTCAACAATCCAGAGCAATGGAGAGTGTGGAAAAGAGGTGAAGAAGCACGTGCAGGCAGGTTGGAATGGATGGAGAAAAGTGTCCGGTGTGATGTGTGATAGGAGAGTATCGGCAAGAATGAAGGGAAAAGTGTACAAGACGGTGATGAGGCCAGCAATGTTGTATGGTTTAGAGACAGTGGCCCTGGGGAAAAGACAGGAGTCAGAGTTGGAGGTAGCAGAGATGAAAATGTTGAGCTTCTCTTTGGGAGTAACGAGGATGGATAGGATCAGAAATTAGTACATCAGAGGGACAGCACATGTTAGATGTTTTGGAGACAAAGTCAGAGAGGCTAGATTGAGATGGTTTGGACATGTACAGAGGAGGGATAGTGAGTATATTGGTCGTAGGATGCTGAGGTTGGAACTACCAGGCAAAAGGCCCAGAGGAAGACCAAAGAGAAGATTTATGGATGCGGTGAAGGCGGACATGAAGGTCGTTGGAGTAAGAGTAGAAGATGCAGAGGATAGGGAAAGATGGAGGCAGATCATTTGCTATGGCGACCCCTGAAGGGAACAGCCGAAAGGAAAAGAAGATATATATATATATATATATACATACACACACACACACACACACACACACACACACACACACACACACACACTCTCAGTCCGTAGTTTGTAAACAATGAATGCAGCGTCATTGCGTCATTAGGTACGTCTAAACTCAAAATTTGACTTTTTTTTTTGGGAAATAAACGTAAAATCAAAAAAAAAAACAAAAAAAAAAACGTAAAACGGATGAACGTAAGTTGGAGAGCGTCTGTACAGTATTTAACTACCGGTAATTAAACGACCAAACCCTGGGTGATCTGCCAATAATGAATTCATGTGCTTTGTTTTGGTTTAAAATGTCATGTTTTTACCTTTATCCAGTGTTGTGTCGTGGGTGCAGAGGTTTGTTAAGTTGCTGACCTCAGTGCCTCTCTGTCTGACAGCATCTGAGAGTGAGAGAGAGGGGGGGGGGCACAATTACTACGACATCATGACAAATCCTGAAAAACAGTAATTACTGCAGTGCAGGATGAGATCAGTGCAGCTGTTGGGGGGAGCGAAGAAGCCATTTCTTCATCAGCTGCCACTTTGACTATAGAACCCCTTCGAGGATGATGAGAGTCTACTGGATGATAGAGCGAAATGAAAGCAGTCACAGCACACTGACTGATCAATGACCCATCAACACTCACTGACTGAGAAACACACTGACGCACCATGGATAAGCAGAAAAAAAAACCAGCATCAACATTACATTCTAGCAGAACACTAACTCTTATTCCTACTTGACCGTATATCTGTACTAAAAAAATGACTTGGAATAACACAGATGGAAGACATTTTGTTTCAAAGCCAAATGCTTAGAGCTGTTCTCAGCGACTGTGCTTTTTTTTTTTTTTTTTTTAAATACTTGTTTATCAGAGAATGACGTCATGGTTATAGCAGAGACTATGTCAGAAAAGCACCCACATACCACCTATAGTGCAGCTCCATAGAGACACAAAGGTCCTTTAATGCAATTATTCAAGCATTAGAACATCATATCTGTGCACATAGAGAAGAATATATGATGTAATCTAATTGCATCCGTTCATGTTTTCAAATCTGCTCCAAAATTATTTTCTGTCTCCTCGAGAGGCTGAAGTATCTAATATTCATTTTCTTTCTACACAGGCATTTTCCTTCTATTTTTAACTTTATACAATTTGCAATTTTGTTCATCTTTGGTGCAGACTGTTACTCTATATAGTGCCATAATGCTCCTGGTGTCCTGCGTGGTTGTGTGTACGGTCTGCAGTAAATAATCTCTTGTAGTATTCGCTGTATCTACAGGATTGTACTGCACTGTTATACACTACTGCATTTTTGTACTTTGTGTGGTCAGGCCTGCTCGAATATTGTTGTATTGCACCATGGTCCTAAAGAAAAATTTCTCTCGTGTGCATACATTAAAAAACTGATTGATTCATAAAAATGGAAATCAGTATGTAATGCAGAAATATGACACAATCTGATTGGTGTGCTATTTTATATATATATATATATATATATAAATTAATATAATAAATTTATTGTTCTGATTGGACAATGCACAAATCAAAACGACAGACACTCCCAGTTTATAGCATGAGGGTGTCATTACTATTTTGGCTTTAAAATGGGAGATACATTTTTTTTAGATCTCATTTTAGTTTTTCTTGTGTGTTTCTGTATAGCATGCACTAAACTCTGAATGAGTAGGACAGAAACAGAGGCCATAAGCTACACAGTGCCAGCTCAATTAGATGCACACCGAAGTCACCAAATTATGTCATCGTAAAAATATTCATCGTTCATTTTTTGGTAATCGCTTAATTCTAATTAGGGTCGGGGAGGCTGTTGCCCATCCCAGCCGACTCCGGGAGAAGGCAGAGTACACCATGGACAGGTCATCAGGCCATCACAGGGCAGAAACATGTGGCTTTGCAGCCTACTCTTGTCGAAAGTCAGCATTGGTTCTTTTACAGCCTCACACCATAGCCAGTGAGAGACCTGGCCGGCCTTTGATAATTCGGTTAGCTGCACTGGGTGGCAGTGACAACCCATGGAGAGTGCGGCTTGAATCCCCAACCTTAGGATCAGTGATCCAGCACCTTAACCTCCAGCCCACGACTGCCTCGTTACAATATGCAAAAAATAAGTTAAAATCTCATTACAGTTTGCTTTTCTTCAAGTTTCCTTCAAGTATATGCAAAAACTCTCAAAGGTGTTTGAAGAGATGCTCTTACACAGCTTATACTCCTCTGCTCGTACATATTCACTGAGTTCACCTGTGTCTCCTATGGTTTAAAAAGGAAAAAAACAAATAATAAAAACCTTATTTCTGTATCCCTTTTTCTGCTTATGTTCCCATGACACATATATTTAAACAATTATTCACCTCAGGCTCGGTTTATGTCATTGAATTGAAATCAGTGTTCCATCTCGAGACATCTACTTTGCCTGCGGCAAATAATTGTGAACTAATTTTTCTTTTTGTCTTTTAAACCATTTCAGTTTTTTAACTTCAGAAATATGGTTCACAATTACTGCTGACCCAGATGTCATTGCCAGAAGTTCTGTATATACATAGAAATCAGCACAAGAACAGTTAAGGCAAAGTTATAGCTACAAGAAAATCGCCCCTTGCCTGCACCTGCCCATATCTACTGTCAGAGGAATAATTAAGAAGTTTAAAACAACCCGAACAGTGGTAAACAAGCCTGGAGGTCGACACAAGGTTATTTTGGCACGTACACAGTGAGGAGGATAAAAGAAATTAAAAGTTTTCCAAAGCTCACTGTTTACGAATTGAAACAAATGGGAGCATCTTGGGGTCACAAAGTCTTCAAAACAACAATCAGGTGTAATCTACCTGCCAACAAGCTGTTTTGGAGGCCTGCACACACACACACACACAAAAAAACATTTCTAACTCACAATCATAAACACAAACATCTAGCGTTCACTAAGTGGTACTGGGACTTCAACTGGGACCATGTGCTTTGGTCCGATGAGACCAAGATAGAGCTTTTTGGCAACAAACACTGTATGTCCTCGTGTAATATAAAAGATGAGTATACAGAAAAACTCCTCATGCCCACTGTGAAATGTGGGGGAGGATTGGTGATGCTGTGGCGTGTTTCTCTTCCAGAGGCCCTGGGAACCTTGTTAGGGTGCATGGCATCATAATCACTTTTGAAATACCAAGACATTTTAATTCAAAATCTGTTGGCCTCTGCCGAAAAGCTGAAGATGGGTCAAATGCTGGGTCTTTCAGGAAGACAATGACCCTAAACATGTGGCTAAAGCCACAGAGAACTGGTTCACCGGACACAGAATCAAGGTTCTCCCATGGCCATCTCAGTCCACAGACCTCAACCCCATTGAAAACCTGTGGAGTGAGCTGAAAGGGATGGTACAGAGGAGAGGACGAGCTCGCCTGAAGTTTTAGAGAGAGATTAAGCAGAGAGGAACATTCCAAGATTCCACTTTATCTATTCTCCCATCTTATGAAACATTATATACATATATAGGTGGTGTTTTGTTGGTAAAAGGCGGTTGTACAAAGTATTAACATCGGAGGTGATAATTGTGCACACATGAGTAACTGAATTAAAGGCTGGATTTTCCTCTTTTTTTCTTTGTCGTCCAATGTTATTTTAAGAAGAAGAAGCAACCCTGAATTTATTAGAAGTTGAGAACATAAGGGGTGCCAATAATTATGGAGGGCAGAGTAAAATTGTGTGTCTGATCACAGGTACATGGCATGGAAAAATATGTGGACACCTCACCATCGTACATACATCCATAGACCTTTCCTGGAAACAATGTAAATCGCGTAAGATGCCTTTGGATGCTCTTGTGTTACTATTACCCTTTACTGACACTAATCCATCCGTGTCAGTGTTGGCCCTGGAATGCCCTGACGAGCTGTCCAGTGTGTACCCCAGCCTAACCTGGAGTCAGCTGAGATGGGTGCCAGCCTCGCCGTGACCCATATTAGGATTCAGAAAATGAATAAATTAATCCATTCAAAGGCATGATGCTGTCCCATTGCACGAAGGAAGGTCCAACATTGCATAGCTTGCAAGGGTTAGTGTGAAGAAACAGAGCCGTGAACTCAACCCCACTGTCTCCTTTTACGATGAACTGGTATACTGAGAGCACCTCAAGTCTCTTCAACTAACATCAGTGCCTGATCTCAATAAAATTCTTTTAGCTGAATGAACCGAAATCCTGACTTCTGTTCAACCCAAGCACACATAAAAGTGTAATGGTCAAGTCTACATGACTCAATATATTGCAATATCAGTCACTGTTCGTTTAACGAAACCAAACAGACCAAGTCTTCCTATCCGTTAGAAAACTCTAATTAACACTGATGCCCTGGCCTTGGCTGATTAAATACGGCTACAGTTTCAACAGCTCCTGAATTAGAAATGGGTTGCATAGAAGGAGCAGGATGTATTGCTGGTGCTTCAAAGTGCTAGGGTCTAGAATTTATGCTGAGCTCTGGTTACTGCCTTTGTGTACAAATACACTGTCATGTGTTTCCTCCAGGTATTCCTGTTTCATCCAACATCCTTAAAAAGTACGCCTGTAAGTGGAATGGACACTTACTGTAAATCAGTGGTGACCCACACAATTCTGGAAATGTACCTCTCTTAAAGACTTTGGTTCTAACCCTAATATGTTCATCTGTTCATTGCCTTAAAGTTAAATGAAAAGCAAGCTTTCCAAGCTTTCCTGTGACATTGAACGTTCTGTATTCGACATAATAAGCGCCCTGCTCCAATAAGCCCACCCCCATTTTTATTATTATTATTATTATTATTATTGTTATTTATCTTTCATCTAATAACCGCCCATGTGTGCTGGGAGGCAAATTGTAGCTCAAACTTACCAATTTTATTCACTCGGTCTCTGCAACGGTAAAATGAGGCATTCACTGCCTGTAAAAGTGAGTTTACACGGTATTTCAAGACCCCCTGCCACTGAGGAATGTCTATAATGTTCATCAGTAACAACACATTTGATTGTTCCACCGTGCTTTAAAAAACAGGAAAATATTTTGCTGTGTTCTCTTGGTAAATGTCCAACAACCGATGAACCATTAGAAACTGCTATAGCAAAACTATGGGAGGCTCTGAATGAATGGAGCGATGAGCCAGATATGGACCTAGCAGAAAGTGATGACGAGTATTTTTCACCCGATTCTCCTGCTCACTAAACTTTACAAATTTAAAGACGTTCCTGGACATGTGCTTTTGTTTATGTTCGTGTTGATTGGTTCAATGTGGCATTTGCTAAAGTCGACATTCGTGTTGATTGGCTCGATTTTACTTCCGGGAAAATATTTCAGGGAACAGCCGAAAGGAAAAGAAGCCAACCGGAAAGGAAAAGTAAGCAGACTTTTTTATTTTTTTAATTATGCTGTTTCCTGTTTATTTTCAGCTTTCATGTAAGTAGTTTGGTTGATATCACAAAAAGAATAACACAAATACCAATAAAACTCTTTTATTGTTCTGTTATTATTGATGTTTTCCACCTCGATGGTAATAAGCACTTACCGTTCCACTCCACTGGTAACATTTTAATAAGTGCCCACCAACTCCAATTTTTTAAGCGTCCTGGGCGCCTATCACGTTGAATACGGTATGTATATTTTCATTATCAGGTGTTTTTTTCAGGTTGTACTTTTAAAAGATGCTGTCCGCTGACCATTTCTTAGCCTGCAGGGCAGTTTGAAAAGACTGCTATCTCACTCTCACAAGTGTGCGAAATCATGGCATCATGTGATTTGAAAAATACAGCCCATTAATCATCAGTAAGAGGCCCCACCACCTAGCCTCTCCAAAATGCTGAAAACTGTCTGTAGTAGCTCTTTGCACTGCTGTAGTGTTCAACCTGGTGGATCCATAGGAGTAAACTCAGAGAGAAAATCCCAGCAGTATTTGTGACACCCCAGGTTCACTTAAAAAACTCGAAAAGAGTTATTGGTCTGCTGAAAAAAATATGAGGTCGATGCCCTAAAAGAGGTGTGTTAGTATTTGATTTGAGATTAATCAAAATGAAAATACATTTAGTGGTTGGTGACCATTGCTCTAGATGATCGGTTCCATTCAGGACATTTTTCAAGAAAAAGGACAAAGAAAACAGGGTGAAGTAATTACTAGAGGTGGATAGATGGAAGGATCCGAGTGGCTTTTTTGTCACCAAAGTTCAGTTTAAAATTACAAATACGCTATAAAATATCAGATGCAAACTAATCCATAATTAATCTACCCAAAACTTTGTGCAATGAACATGCCAAACAGCAACCTGAACCATCAGTCTTTTTTAAAAAATGTTGATGCAGTCTGAGTTTTTCTAATGGAAACCATTCATTGATTTATAGGTTCATAGGAAATAAAAGGCATCCATCGCACTCAACTCAGAAACTGCACAAGTATAATTTCTGGACTGTGGCTTTAAAAATGGAAAATAAATGACCCCCACCACCACTTTATTTTTAATGTATTCAACTATGTATTGATATGGCGCATCAAAGTCCAGTTTAGGCCAATCCCTCAAAAAGCATTTAACCTTACAGTACATTACAAACAATTAGTGGGAGGGGCTCAATATACCGCCAGTAACCCTTATGATATGTTTTATCATGTTACAAATCCCATCTGAGTCAATATTATTGAAAACTACTGAAATAAAAGGGACACAATAATGGGGAGATGAAAAAAACAACAACAGGAAGACTGAAATAAAGGAAGATACATTTCAGTGTCAGTTTGTAACTATGTTTTTAAAATGAAAGTCAAACTTTTATTTTTAACTTGCACTTTTGATGTTGCAATCTGATGAAATCCATTTGATAATGTACATTAGCTAAATTGAAAAAGCTGCCATTTCCCACTCATGAGAACACAAAATGGTGAGAAGAGGATATGAATTGCCTAGTTCACAGGCAAGCTGTCTGTCTTCCTTTCGGCTTTTTCCCTTTCTCGGGAGTTGCCACAGCGAATCATCTGATTCGCACGTTTGATTTGACAGAGGTTTTTTACGTCGGATGCCCTTCCTGTCACAACCCTTTTAGCAAGGGACAGAAACACGCTGACGACTTTGCAGGCAAGCTGATGGTGGCAAAAATAACAGTATACAGGTATTGAACAAGTGAACTTCTGAATACAATAAAACTAGGCACAAATACAAAAATATATGCTTCAGTTCACACATATAAAACACAGAAAGGAAAGAATACCGCAGTACTTAGTCGTATGCAGATTACTTCCATATTCCCAAAACACGGGATGATAACATGACTTTCCACTACTTTCTGCATTACAATTCACCCACGTGAGGTAAGACTGTTTATTTTCTAAAGGGGAAAAAATGTTCATGAGACTGCACATTACAACAGAAACAGACATAAACTAAAGACCACCTACTGTATTTCTAAAGTAACCCTAGACATCTTTTCGGGGGGAAAAAAGAAAGAAAAAACCTCTGACGCTATACACCACTCAATAAGCATTAACAAATCAATCAACAAAGACAACAAGAGTTACACGCACGCACACGAACAAACATACACCCAGCTTACTTGAAGTACTGACAGACAAAAGTCTGAGAGGATCACAGATTCTTGTACGAAAGCACTGATGCATTATTGTGTGGCTTAATGCCCAGACATTAATGGATTACAACCTGACATTACACACATTTGCACTCAACAAGAATAAGGCATGTCGAAGCCAAACACACTCGACTGCTACGAAGTACAGGTGCCTATAAAAAGCTGGGCTAATTTCAAATGCATGAAACGGATATCAGCATTACCGCTCTCTCTCGTTTGCTCCCTGTCTCTCTCTCACTCTCTGCCATCACCTTGTCCCTTGGATGAAATTAATAATACTCTTTCATTAATGCAAATGATGCCTTCATAAAAGTGCACTGTGTGAGGGTATTTAGAACATCCTGCATTCAAGTAAATACACATGCACACACATTTTCAGATACGACTGGTACTTTGATGGATAGATAAAAAGCAAGAGTCTCTTACAAAGTGAAGGAAGGGAAACAGAGAAAAGGAACAAGAGAGAGAGAGAGAGAGAGAGAGAGAGAGAGAGAGAGAGAGAGAGAGAGAGAGAGAGAGAGAGAGAGAGTGTAATGTGGTGTGGTGCTGCAGAGTGACATTTCGAAGTGAGGGGGAGGCACCTTTACACCCGAGAACAACATCTCTGTCAAGCTGCCAATAAATACTCAGATATAGGTCTTCGGTTCTAGCAGTGACTCAGAGACCAGTGTCTCAGCAGCATGATGGCATTTCAAATGATTTATAAAAGTGGTATAGTCGGTTTCTATTGGTTGCAATATTAAAAGTAAGAAAAGATGACATGCTACATTTGCTTTATTGTTACTTAGGTAAATCATGAAATAAACTCTGATATTGTCTTATAATTGCAAGTATAATTTAGCAAAGAACATGTAACACTAGCATTCTGATAATTTGACTGGTATTCACCCAGGAGCTGTTTTCCTTGGACACGCCTACGGTGAAGACACAACATAGTGGGTGACATGTGGAACCCACATGGATATTTTCAGTCTTTTTAATGTATTCAGGCAAAGGTCTCATGTTTGCAGTGTTAATTCTGAGGATGGTTGTACTGGCTACTTGTTTTCCTTTCTATCCTTTTTTCCCTCTCCTGGCATGCTTGTTTTGTGATTCATGATCATTACCTGCCTCAGTTCCGTTGTGCTTGGATACACCGGGAAGGATTATATTTGCATTCTATCTACTTGTTTGTTAATTTGTTTGTGACACAAACACAAGTCCAAAATGCTCCTTTCCTGAAGATTTTTACACCCTAGTTTTGCGGATGTATCTGTACAAAATTACACTTCTTATGAATGGTGAACTACTATTTACTTACTAAAAACAACAGTGATTTAATACAGAGACTGTAAACATCAATAATATCACTTGCATATTTTATGAGGTAATATCCTTTACTGAAACAAACCCGACAGGGGATCAGGCTCAGGGATGAGAATCCCCAGGGACCATCCAAAACAATATCACCACAACACTGAGGAACTGATTGGATTTGTACCGCAATTTTATAACAACTAAGTTTTTATAGTTTTCCTGATTTGTTATAAATTTTTAAACCTTGAACAAAACAAAAAGAAAGTTCAGTCTGAACTCTAAAATTTTAAACCCAGAAAGCTTTATTCAAACGTTGCACAATTTAATTAAACATGAGTAATCAAATGTGGCCTACTCTGCAGAACATTTACCCACAAACAACAACAATGGCTCTATTTAAACAACACAAAATTACTTCAAATATAAAAATGGATTCTGGAGCCAGTGTGCTGATACAGGAATCACCACATAAAATAAATACTATACGGACGTGAAGTAACCTTTCCCCTCTTATCAGGACCCTGCAGCACAGTAACAAACTGTTTGACAAAGCGAATGAATTATATAACTGACCATTCAGAATCAAGTATTCAAATGAGCTGTGGACTAACTAAGGAATATTAATAGAGAAACAGTGAGGTTACACTGATTATCGGCTCAGCTATAATCTGGTCATAGGTAATCACAGTCGTACCTAAATTCAATATGACTGCAAGTGCAGTACAGTCCTGAACTGACAGTTCAACAAACAATAAATAATTATTGCAGAAGTAACATTTCAAAGACAACATGGCCAAAAAATATGATAAACATGATGCAAAAATAGAAAATGGCTAACCTATTACATACCTATTTTTGTTTATTTTATTCATTTTTTTACTCACCTTATGAAACTCTAAAAACAAATATTTTGTTTATTTTTCCTTTGCTAGCTGAACGAGATCAGGAATAAACTAGTCTTTTTATAGCACATTGATAAGCCACCCAACACTGATTGGGTAAAATTGGTCTCCCTGAGCTCTTCTCTTCTTCTTCATCTTATGAGCCTTTCTATTTTAACCTAAACGAATTTGCCATGATGTAGAATTTGCCATGATGTCACCAACTGTAATGTAGAGTAGGCTCCAAACCAGGAGATGAAAATTTATGCGCTTAACAGAGTACAATGATATGCGCCATGCAATGTCCAAGTATCATAGTAGGTAATGTTGGCACTCGTGGATCACCACCTGACCAATCAAATTAGTCGACTAGAACTAACTGTTGTAGAATAACATTTCAGCAGTGTTTAAATAAACAGTGGTGAACAGCTAAAATTTAAACAAATATGGATAAATATGTTAGCTTTGAATGTAAGACAAGAAGAACTTAAATGTTTTGACATTAAGAAAGCAACTCTATCAAATTTCATTCCACACTAGAGCTCTGATTGAATTATATCTAAATAATGTATATAGTGCTTGCTTGCATTAATATCTAGATTTATTCAACATTCTTAGAGAACTGAAAAGTGCAAAATGACACCATCACAGCACCATCAGTGAATTTAAAGCTGCAGATTGTATGAAGAGCTTTCAAGCGTCACCCTGAGCATCTGGGAAGCTTCAGGGCCAATCATAAAAAGCTGCCATCACACTCAATTACTCTGTACTGCTGGGGTTGAAGATGTTTTGAATTGGTCATATTACCATGATATAAAGTAGCATGATAAGGAATTCAGAAATACTATTACTGAGCTGTATCAAAATAAAAATAAAACCTTTTTTAATTACATGATAGACCTGATTAAAATAAGTCTTCAAGAATTATTACCTTCGTACAGGAAGTAAAGTTTTATCATACTTTTGTAGTTTATGAACAGAATTATCCAAAGTTACATGTGGATTTTCCTGAAGCTTCTAGTCGATGCGATATTTTGGACAAGGAAAACTTGGATTAGAATATATTAGGTGAAATTCTTTTTACATGAATTTTTATAGTAATGTTAAGCATTATAAGACAGGAAAACGTGTGACATTTTGTTTTATAGAGGGGACTGTTGGTCTTGTCGAAAGTCTTGTGCTCTCCGAGTGCTCTTTTTGAAACACGTAAAACACATTTAATTGTATTCAATATCCTGCACATATAGGACCATAGTGTAGAGATATTCTCTAGTACAAACTTATTAAGTCCAAGTCTTATATCCTTAATATTGCCCTAAATATTATAAAATGTGTGTATGGACCGGTAAGTGTGTGAAAACTGTGTTGACTCTGCTGTATTTTCTTAAACAGAAAGCATTTACATGTAGTATAAAATTCAAATTTTGTGAATCAGTGTGCTGCATGATGCCACACCCAACATGATCATTACTGCTTTGGTGTTGCAAATATGAACAAACACATTAGCAATTTCCCCATGAACTATCAAATTCTGTGTGAACATTACAAGACTGGCACCAGAAATCCTTGACATGCTTCACAGACATTTCAAAAATGTCCCCAAAATTGAATGAGCTGCTTGTCAGGACCTTCGAATCACCCTGACCACCCTTGTTATTTTCACAAACTACACTGTTACCACAAGAAAAGTTTGTTAGAACAGCCAATCACTATTGTGATATTCCCAAATGAGAGTGTCCAAAATTCCTGCCAAAGGGTAACCAACCAATCAGCATTGTTATGCTAAACAGCCAATCAGGATCATAAATTAGAATAGCCAATCAGCATTGTGATGCATTACAACCAATCGGGATCGCAATGTATAACAGCTAATCAGCACTGCAAAGCATAACACCATGGCAATATTGACACCAGAATATTGAAGGGATGATCATCAAATCAACATTTTCTTCAGTACAGCACTTCGCTGTGATTGATTTTTATATTTTATCAGCTACAGAATGGAAGCCATTTCTAAATCACATTTTTTGAGAAATGTAAATGTCATAGCTTCTGTGCCTTTTTATCAAAAAACAAAACAAACAACAACAACAACAAAAAACAACTGATTGATGACTTTTAAATCAAGCTTGAGATTCCCTTCTAAGCTGAACTGGACTCACACTCTACTTGGCTGTAACTTCATCATAATCATTAACATGCACTTACCGTGCCGTTGCCGAACTTTAAATAGATATTAACCTCCTTTCCACATCTGTGTTTAACATCATGGCACACTACCTCAAACACACTCACACCCACACACACCCTGTGACAGCGTATACTTTCTGACCTTACCATTACCACAAACATTTCACCACTAGCCAGTCGTGAAAGCCTTTATTCATGATTACATAAGATTACCCGTGACATTTCAATAGACGCTCAAATAAATACACATTAATTAAACAGATGCGAGTGCGCTGAACCGCAGAGAAGCTGCGAGTAACACTGGTACAGGGAACAATAATAAAAAATAATAATATAAAATTATAACGACAAGTGCATCCATGTAAAATATGCAAATGTAGAAAAAAGTGTACAAGTGGGGACATTTAAAATAGATGAAAAAAGAGCAATCTTCTAACGAGTGGTCAATTTTTAATTTAAAAGAAAGAAAGAAACAAACAAACAAACAAACACTGCTAAACATTCTCAATGCTCGTCACAGCATTAGACACACATTAATTATGGCTTCTTATACTCACACTCTGTACATGTATACACACACACACAGTATTAACACTCATCTACTCACTTCTTTTCCTTGTCAGAGCAAAAAGCATTTACTCCCAACGGAGAGAGAAAGACAGAGACGGACAGACAGATAGAGGTTACTGCCTTGTCAGGCCTTCTAAATCCTCTACACTGACTCCAGAGATGAAATCTGACACGTCCAGAATGTGTGTGTGTGTGTGTGTGTGTGTGTGTGTGTGTGTGTGTGTGTGTGTGTGAGAGAGAAAAATATGGACTGGTTTCTATTCAATTGACTATTTTTTTAATTCCATACGCACCAGACAATCATTATAAAGGCAAGTAGACTGAATGAAACATGACGGAACATATTGTTTAGGGGGGAAAAATTGATCCAGAAGGTGTGGTTATTAGGCTTATAAGGCTTAAATCATGTGACTGCCTGTCAAACCGTGTCTTAACTGCTAATGGATATGACAATGCATTAAAATATTCCCACTGACACAAACTTGTGAGTTGACTCGTCTCCAAAACCCTATTCTTGCCAACACTGTGCTTTCAACCAATCAGAATTAAGGAATCAGCTGCACAGAGTCAACAAAAAGTCCCTTTTTCTTTCTTTCATTCATTCATCACGGGGTTATCCGTTCATGGTCAGGTAAATCACATGGAAACTGGGTGTGAGGCAGTAATACACTCTGGAATGAGAACACGGGGCATTATGAACACTTACATTCACACATAAAACTTTTTTACATTTATGGAATTTGTCAGACAGCTTTATCATTTTATACAACTGCGGGTTAAAGGAATGCTCAAGGGCCCAACAGTAGCAACTCCGTGGAACCCGGGTCTTGAACTCCTGACCTTCGTCCTGACCTTCGTTCAGTAATCCAAGCCTTAACCACTGAGCCACCACTGAGCCACTGTCACACAGACTTTAAATACAGACACCCAGAAGCACAGCCATAAAGGAAACACCTCAATATGCCCACTTTGGTTGTTCACACTGTGAACTGAATAAACTTTACATGGCAAGCCGGCTCTCATTTCAGAACTAGAGGTGTGTCACGGCAACAAGGGTGCATCAGTGACTAAGGTGACATAAAACAAACTACTCGTCGGAAATATGAATACCTGGAGCATACCAGCATTGCTTTCAAAAGGTAATGGTGCATAAACGTTATGCCGAGGTGCTTTTACACACAGTGTACATGCCTAACACTCGACACACGCAAGCAACCTTGCTGAACACGTGGGTGTTTTGATATGAATGAACGAATGGAGTTAAACAGAAGTTTTAATATAATCCAAGTTACAAATAACATGGTAAACTATAACATGAACAAATTAAACACAAGCACCAAAAAATATACCTATAGAAATATGCAAAATAATAAATACCATGGCAACTATCGATATTTCATAATCAATAATTTCATAAAAAGGTGTCCTGCATCATGTAAGACGAGAGCTACTGGAGAAAGTCACTGACTAATCATTATACAGTACAACCGGGTTGAAAATCAAGGCAGCATTCCCAAATACAAACAACAACCAATCATGACCAGCACCAAGCATCTAAACATAGTAATAAAACACCGAGCATCTTTTTTGTTTTTAATTTAAAATATGCTGGAGGAGAAATTGTAAAGCAATTAATGAAGAAAACATGCTCGGAGCTCAGACGCAGTAATTGGAGCTGTTTGACTTTGCACTGGTCTTAATACGAATATCAAAGTAAAACACCTTGTGTATGTATTCCGTAATGTCGGATATACACCTTTTACACCAGTGCTCATGAACCCTGTTTCTGGAGATCTACCTCTCTGACTTCTTTGGCTCCAACCCTAATCATATCCACCAGAGCATCTAAATCACTGATTCAAGAAGTTGTAGATCAGATAAAAGAGGTGTGTTAGATTTTGGTTGAGATAAAAACCTGCCAGAAGGGAAATCTCCAGGAATAGGTTGCTGACTGCTTTTACACGGACGTAAATCTGTAAAAGCTCTGGCCTACCCTGTGTTTACACTGGGGCTACGATGTCAATGACCTCCGTGATTAAAAAAAAAATTGGAGCTCCATGATTATGAGAATGCCTGAGGCACTATTGTATATAAATTATAAAAGTATATAAAGGAGGCAAGGGGCATCCAAGAGATAAAACTCAAAGGAATGGTACATTAAGGTCTGTTACGCTCTACTGCGATTCCCACGTTCTGTCCTGATTAGCGTGAAATCACAATACAGGGTCCCTTAATTTCCACGGTTAACTGAAACCGAGACCCACCCCCAACCCCCCGCAACTGCCGAATTTCATGAAGTAGGATCAACCCCCCGTTACTGACGTATACAGTAATCCCCCGCCACTTCGCATTTCCTAATTCACGTCCCCGCAATATCGTGGGATTTCCCATCAGGAAATTAAAAAATTAAAGATTATTCAACAGCACTACATGTACATTCAACTACGCTACCCAAAATGCTCTGTTCTCCTGCTTGACTTGAGTGTTCTCTGATTGGCTGTGAATCCAGCAAGCTGATTGGTCGAGATTATATTTCCCAGCATCCAACACACCTTTCCTCCCTCATGAAACAATGACTTTTATTGAACTCTGAGGAAGCACTGAGGTGAGGGAAAAATTGTGTTCACCGTAGTGGTGAGGGAAAAACAAAAATCAAAATCACTGGGAGAGTCTCAACACTGAAACTGGTCGAGCACGGAGCTCTTTATAGCGCACTGATGGCTGAGTGAATTCAGGTGCACTGTCTGGATTTTGCCTGCGGGTAACAGCCACGCGCCTCACCAGCACATGCAGTGTATGAGGAGAGAGAGCAAGAGAGATAAACACCTGCGAGTTTGGACACAAACATGATACGTACTAAAGCAAAGGCTCTGGAGGCACTGATGAGCCCCAACCAAGCACCAGTGTCGCCAGTGATTCTCCTTCTCAACATGGCCGTGGATTTGTTATTTATACGGTTTGTTATACAGTATTCATATATATTTATTTTCATATAAATACACATTGCCTGTATGACATTAACGTGCATAGAACACTTTAAAATTAACTTCTATATAAATTTTATATAACATATAGGTGGGTGGGTGTCCTCAAGAAGTGGCAGAAGTCATTTCGCGGTTTTTCGCATTTCATCGGTGAGGGGGAACACTGGTCTCCTTTAACCGTAAAATAAGTACAGTACATGTACTGTACGTACATGTATATGTGTATATAATGTCAATAAATACATATTCAATGCTATAAATGCTTATAATAACAATTAAACATTCAAAAATAATGCATAAGATGTAAATAAAATTTAAATACACACATCCAGACACGCGCACGCATGCACTCAGATGTGCACCTCACATAAAAATGTAAGTAGTTTTGATGGGGGGGTTGTTTTTTGTTTTTGTTTGTTTGGGGTTTTCTTGCATAATTGGCCTTGTATTATAGCATTTTCCTTAACTTTCCCCTCTATTCTCCCTTAATTTCCTTATTTTTTAATTCAATGAATATATATATATATATATATATATATATATATATTTTTTTTTTTTTTTTTTTTTTTTTTTTTTTTTTTACGCGATGCACTGAAGCCGCATGAATTGAAACGCGAAGTAGCGAGGGATCCGTGTCCATCATAATAATCAGTGCAATCATCACGAACACACCAAGTTCCCTCAAAATCATCAGGATTTCATTCCATGAACGTCATCATGATCATCACGATTCACCGACATCGTACCACAGTGTAAATCCAGGGTTAGAGATACAATGAAATGAACCAGATTTTTAAATCTGGACCTTATGAACAGTTCAGGGAAGCAAAATAAAAGGTGCAATCCTTCTCTAAAATGCTGTGTAAAATGAACAGTGTTGTCACCAATACACAAAATATATAGAAATGAGATGTTTCTGAAAGGTGGGGAGAAACCAGGAATACTGGGGGGAAAGCTTAAATAAACACAGGCACAATTACAACCCAAACCCAACTGATCATCGAGCAGTATGGCTGTATGTAATGTATTATTATGTATTGTATATTCATTGAATAAATTAAGACACCCAGATCTATAAAGGATTGAGCATATAAATCATTTGGGTTTTCTGTAAATAATACAATAGTAAAGAGAGGCCAGTGAGTGGCAGGTCCAATACTGCTAGGAGTTTGGTGGACGGTGTGATGGATACCAACAACTCAAACTACAACTGCATGGTGTGTACTTTTGGCGGTCTGCCTAATAATCTGTTCTACTTGACACAAAATCTGTCAGTCACAGCGTGGGACAATTGCGAACAACAGCGGAATAAAGAGTAAGCACTTTCTCAAAATACTGACGTCAACCGGAAAGAACCGACGTGCTAGGCTTTTCTTACAGTGCAGACCATGAGATGAACACTGGACATAATTCATAATATCTCCTCCTACAGTTCTCATTCATTCCTGAGTTTGTGTGGGGAAGTCATCTGACCCAGTGGAAAATTAATTAACTTCTTCCAGTAAACATGTCTTGGTGGATACAGGCTTTATGCTTGGGATCATCATTTTCAATTTTGACCTTTAGCATCAATTGGCATGGTACACCACGCTTTATATTTCCTGCTGTTCCACCCAGAAAACAGTTGATTAGACCTTTAGTGACACTTATTTTCCAAATGATACACCCTCCCCTGCAAATGCACAAAATCTCGCTTCCTTTCTTCCTTCCTTCCTTCCTCCATTCTCGCTCTCACTCTCTCTCTTGTTCTCTTCCTCACCATCACAGACAGCCAACACTTCTTTTTAGAAAAACTGGGCAAGATGAACAAACAGTCCATTGAGGTGATGAAAAATCGCTGGCCACTGCACCAGCCTTCTTTCAGATCTAACACACAAACAGTTGAAACAGCTGATTGATTCACAGTGTTAATAATGAAACAGCGAGTGCCATAAACCCCTCTTGCACCAGTGTTTCTGTATCTCTATTCCTTCTTCTCAAGCAGAAAACAGTAAGACTTGACGACTCACATTGAACAAAGTGACACTGCAATAATAGCCATTCTATTGAGCGCCAGGTTGCTGTGTTCAGGGGGAAAAAAATACAAGAAAGGACATACATTTTGGTGTCAGCTTAAGGAGGATCATGAAGGTCGCCGATGAAGTCCTTTCAATGAACAGTCTATCAGTTTTTTAATGTTCTTGTAAAATGCGGGTTTATACAACACAAGCAATAATTCAGACATATTTCCTAATAAATTCTTCTATTTCCATTATGGTATTATGAGCAGATCTAAGTGTGTCTCTCTCTCTCTCTCTCGCTCTGCTGAGGTGAACATAGTGCTTCTGTGATATCAGTGATCCTGATCCCTCAGCTTTCTGAGTCCTGTGGTCTGTCCTGGTGAGCTGATGCTGGCTCAAGTTCTCATCTTGGAAGCTCCTCCCTCTTGCTGATGAGCTATATGGACCTCAATGTGCACTCAGACTATGAACATGGACCTTTCACTGCTGCTGATATAAACTCTTTTCCCACAATCACTTAGAACTTTCAGTGGTTGTATAACCAACCGGACTTCATTTTGGACTGTATCTTTATGGTTTCACCCAAATGAGGAAGTGTTTCCCTTTTGGGCCTGGTTCCTCACAAGGTTTCTTCAACACGTCAACTGAGGGAGGTTTTCCTTGCCACCATCACCGTGGATGACGCTTATTGGAGACGTGTAGGGGCTATAAAAAAATGTTAAAATTCTTTTATAATTTGTAAATTCCTACATTTACTATTTTAAGCTGCTTTGCGACAATGTCACTTGTAAAAACCGAATTAAATTGAATTAATATGTCATGGGCATCTGTTGCCTAATGGTAAGAGAAGCAAGCGGCTTTTATTCGATTCCCGAAAAGCAGGGGAAATGTGTATGTGTGGCGGTGGTGGAGTGAGCCGCACCTTCCCTTCCTCCACATGGATGAAGTGCCCTTGAGCAAGGCACCTTAGCCCCAACTGTTCTCTAGGTGCCCCCATTGTGTGTAGCAGCCCACTGCTCCTGGTGTGTGTGTGTGTGTGTGTGTGTGTGTGTGTGTGTTCAATTTGGATGGGTTAAATGCGCAGGCAATAACTGCCCTTGCAGGATTAATGTAGTATATCAAAAATAATAATAATAGTAATAATAATATTAGTATATAATAATAGGTGGTACAATGTCACAGTGATCTGCACGTCCGTCTCACATCAAGAAGGACCTGGGCTCGGGGCATTGTGTGGTTTTCATCTTCTCCCCCTGTGCTTGCATGGGTTTCTTCCAGGTACCCCAGTTTCCTCCCACAGTCCAAAATCATGCAGAGTAGGCTTACTGGCTTTTTCAAATCTCCCCTAGTTAAGATTGTGAATGGCTGTATGTGTGTTGGCCCTGTGATGGCCTGGGAAGCTGTCCAGGGTGTACCCCACCCTCGCCCAGAGTCGGCAGAGATGTGCGCCAGTCTCCCTGTGACTCTAATTAGGATTAAACGGTTCACAAAACAAATGACTGAATATTTCTGGAAAACACTTAAGAATTTATACCTAAAAGAGATTGTTACATGGCAGTACTGCTCAAAGTGAACAATCTGAGGTTGTGCAGGCCTAATGGTGCATGAATACAACCGGTCCTCCAGGACAAAATACATAACCACAATTACCTGAAGTTTAATTAAAACTACACCATTACTTGTTCTTGACTTTTCCCTTAAAGCTTATTTATAGAAACCTACAACAACAGTTTCCCTGTAGACAGTGTTCTGAGTAGAACCCCCGAGGACGCCGAGAACCTTTAAAGGTTTCGTCATCGATTCGAAGTGAATATAATTTTTCATCAGATTCAGCCAATATCACCACAGTCTGATAACTGCCCTTCCTGTGTTAGAGCCAAAAAACCCCCAACAACAACAGTGTCATTAGTAGTGTTGTTGCCTTGGCAATGTGCATCCATGAAGTGGGGCGGAGTAAGGGGGTGTGTATTTATTGGATTACTATGTTCATATAACTCTTTAGCTATCCAAAGAGCCCTGTTTTTACCAATGAGCAACACTGTACTGTACATATTAACGTTTTGAGTAAAACAGCAGGTTGTAATGATTGCAGATACAGAATTTGCATTATCGCGTCACTTATAGCACACGGCTGAGGTCAGGAGGTGTTTCATTTTCTATAAGAGAAGCTCTGGCAATGGTGCAGTGTGCAATAGAACGCACATATTTATGTTAATGCATTCATTATTCATTTCTATAGCAACCACTCGGTCAAAGGGCTTTTATGGCATGTCATGCCCATAATCTAAGACTCATGATAAACAGTGCTTTTTAAAAACATAATATTTAATAGAGATAAATGTAAAAAAAATTGAGATAAAAGATATAATGATTCTTTTTTGTTTTTTTTGGCAAAACTATATCAATCGCACAAGTGAAATTATTGCCTCTGCATTTAACCAATCCAAAGTGAGCACACACACACACACACACACACACACACACACGTAAACATGAGCACACACATACACTCGGAGCAGTGGGCTGCCACACACACTGGGGCCCCCGGACAACAGTTGGGGGTTAGGTGCCTTGCTCAAGGGCACTTCAGCAATGAATGTGGAGGAAGAGAAGGTGCAGCTCTCTCCCCCACCGCCACCGCTACACATTTTTCCTGCTGGTTTGAAATCAACCTTTCGGTCCCAAAGCTTCTTCTTTAACTATTAGGCTACTGCTGCCCCCATATCATTTATGAAAAAAAGTCTTTAGGGTTAATGCTTTAGAGCATTTACAAGGTCTTCGAAATTACAATGTTTTTTTTCTCTTTTTTCTCATAATATCTTTGTAAGAAATTATTCCAAGATACAAGACTTTAATATTAAATACATATTAAAACATAAGCTGTTAAATGGCTGTTACTCAGTAACAAATTTAAAAGCAGTCATCATTGTAAGGCAGCTCCGATTAGCTTAATCTCCGCGAATGATATGATGCTAAAAATGTATCAGCAACAGAATTTTAAGGCACTGCATCATTTTTTTCCATTAAATTGTCATTTAAGATCTTAACCACTTCATCTAGCATGCAATAAATGTCTTTCTTTAATATCTCTACATTGCTGCATGCATGACGTCAGCATATTTTTGCTTCCATTCACTGGTAGACTTGAATCAGTGCTACGTATGGGACTACTTTAAATCCTCATTAACCAAAAAGGTCATTCACACACTATGCAAAGTGTCAATGGAATACCATCGGAACAAGACCTATACCCAGGCAGAGCATCAGATGCCAAACCTCTGAAACTCTCGCAGAGCTGTGTTTACTAAAGTGCTGTTCGTCTGGAAAGAGTTTTAACGTCTGTTGTCTGTTAAATACACTCATTATTAAAACCATAAATTTGCCTACCTGCTATCTTTCCTGTGAAACAACACGTTTAGGCTAGAAAATGTTTATTCTATAATATCTGAGGTTGCTGTGTGTGTGTGTGTGTGTGTGTGTGTGTGTGTGTGTGTGTGTGTGTGTGTGTGTGTGTGTGTGTGTGTGTTCGTGCTTGTTAGGCTTGCTGGGACGTGCACCTTAACTAATTATTTGATCATTTTATTTTAAAAACAGGTCTCTGTACGGAACACCATAAATACAATAAATAATATGAGAATCATTTTGCATAATATAATTTAAAGTGCAAGTCTAATGAACACAGAGGATACTACTGTCATCTTCATTACATATTAAATAGTAATTCATTCATTCATTTGCCAAACTGCATAATCCTTAGAGGGTCGTGGGGAGTCTACAGTCTATCTCCGCTGACTCTGAGCAAAGGCGAGGTACACCCTGAACAGCTCCTCAGTTCATCATTGGGCCAACACACTCACAACCATTCATTTATATTTACAGCATTTGGCAGACACTCTTATCCAGAGCGACTTACAATTATCTTTTTTTGTACAACTGAACAATTGAGGGTTAAGAGCCTTGGTTAAGGGCCCAAAAAATACTGACAGTTGGACTGAACCACTGACCTTCAGATCAGTAACCCATCACTTTAACCAGTATGCCACCACTGCCCCATTCACTCAGAACTCAGAGCAATCTGGAACAACCAATTCACCTAATATGCACATCTTCGGATGATAGAAGGAAACCAGAGTCCCCAGAGGAAACCAATACAAATACAATGAGAACATGAAAATCCATATAGACATTCCCTCGCCAAGCCCTGGGCTCAAACCCAGGATGTTCTTGCTGTGAGGCGAATGACTATAATGTATTTGTTTCCCACACCCCACCCCCATTCCTTTTCATTCTCAGTAAAAATAACATAAAATGAAATAAAAGTTAGAGTCCATTAATTTTTTTTTTCAGATTAATCGAATAGTCTGTAAAAATAGTCAATTGATTAATCAATACAAAAATAATGAGCAGAAAATAAAACATTTTGGGTGGCAACAGCACCACAGTATCACTCAGTCACTCATTTATCGAACCGCTGAATCCTATTAGGGTAGTGGGGAAGCTAGAGCCTATCTCAACTGACACTGGGCAAGAGTGTGCAATACCCTGAACAGTTCATCGGGACATTGCAGAACCAACACACAGAACCATTCACACTCGCACCTGGATCAAACTGAAACAGCCAAATAACGTGACAAGCATATCTTTAAACTATTGGAGGAAACCCGCACAAGCACAGTGAGAAGATTCAAATGTGAGCCTGGGAAGCAAACCCAGGACATTTTGGTGTGAGGTGGACGTGCTCAACACTACTACCATGCCCCCGTACAAATACTCTATTGATTATTTTACAAGAACAGCAACCTTGGTATTAGTTATTCCACACATATCAAACTTTTAAAATGGTCTGATGGATTCCACGATGAGTAAGAACTGAGTAAATATGAACATGATGTATACATTTACATTTATAATTTATAGCATCCTGGCAGACCCCCTTCTCCAGAATGACTTACATTTATCATTGTTATACAATGAAGCGTTCAGGGTATTGATCAAGTGGCATCTTGATGGTACTGGTGCTTGAACCTTTGACCTTCTGATCAGTGAACCAGGGCCACTGAACCACCATTGAATGCATAGAGAGAAATTCATCGTTTGTTCATTTTCTGTAACCACTGAATCCTAATCAGGGTCGCAGGGAGGCTGGCACCCATCCCAGCTGACTCCGGGCGAGGGTAGAGAACACCCTGGACAGCTCACCGGGCCATCACAGGGAAGAAACACACGGCTTTGCATCCTACTTTTGTCGAAAGTCAGCAATGGTTCTTTTAGATCCTCACACCATAGACAGTGAGAGACATGGCCAGTCTTTGATAACCCAGTTAGCTGCAGTGGGTGTGGGGGGGAGGGGGGCAGTGACAACCCATTGAGAATGGGGCTTGAACCCCCAACCTTGGAATCAGTGATCCAGCACCTTGACCAGCAGACCACCACTGCCCATATACAGAGAAATTGTTGTTGTGGGGGTAAATAAACATTATATTATATTATAGTGGGGAACTGCTGGGGTTCTGAGTCAGTCACTTAGTAATCCAGTCAGTGTGCTGTAATAACCAGAAAAGCCATGCTGCAGATAATTAGCCATTTCGAGTTACTTATTATAACTATTTGTAACATGTTTAATATGTACTCTTATTTTGTCATATGAGGATTTTACTGACTCACTGCTCCAGATTTATTTATTAGTTATTTATGTTATTTATTAGTTATTTATTATTGTTATTTATTAGTTTAGTTCTATATTATAACTATTTGTAACATGTTTAATATGTACTCTTATTTTGTCATATGAGGATTTTACTGACTCACTGCTCCAGATTTATTTATTAGTTATTTATGTTATTTATTAGTTATTTATTATTGTTATTTATTAGTTTACTTCTATTATAACTATTTGTGACATGTTTAATATGTACTCTTATTTTGTGATATGAGGACTTTACTGACTCACTGCTCCAGATTTACTATTGACGTTGTCGTCGTCCGCCCCCCCCGAATCCTTCAGAACATTGTTAAGTTGTGTGACTCACACTGGGTGTTCGGGCATGCTCAGTCACTCAAACTACACTCATTTTGATTCTTCCAAGAGATCCCGTGATCACGCGCGCACACTCGGGGGTGACAGATCAACACTTTGTGGGGACTCGTGACAGAAAAACGTCTCCTCTCAGGAGAAATAGAGAGCGCGAGAGAGCGCATATGCAAGGTGAAAGTGCGTGCACTCTTACCGTGGCAGCTCCGGGCTTGTCTCCGCTCCACCGTGGCCGTGTCTCGCGCTGTCGTCTCTCCTGCTTCGTCACGCGCCACCGGCTCCGTCTGCTCCTGACTTGCGCGACCGATAGTGGCGTCTCCGCGCCTTGCGAGCTGCTCTCCGTCCTCCATATCCTGACAAAGCTCAGCCGCTGGCGCTCATTACAAACACATCTGGTTTATACCTGCGGAACACCGCGACGGGCTTTAAACGCTGAACCAGGCTTTTACACAGGAGGAAACTCTTGTAAATTCCATAATGACGTTCATTTAAACGGAGAGTATGTGTGTCCCTGAGAGAGAGTGTGTGTGTGTGAGAGAGAGAGAGAGAGAGACGTAAGCGCGCGGTTACTCCTCTCGTGGACAGAACGGCGCGCTGAACGATGACGAACTGCTCCTTGCCGGACTGTACCATGTACGGAGAGGGGAGGGGGGGGCGGGCGGAATGGCCCATTTACATGTCGCTAGGACACGAGTTACATAATTCTAGCGCAAACTAAAACTGTCTTCTTTCTGAAACCTGCGACTACATTTAATATACAGGGACATTCACGACCACGAATAATTATAACGTGTAAAGGGGTTAGAGAGGAATATAGGCCTGTTTATTATTTGTTATAAGGACAAACAAAAAGTACACTTGCACACGCGCACAAACATTCATACAGTACATCATCGCAAGTAATAATAACTGGGGCTCGTGCCTCAGGAAAGCAGAAAGTCCTCCAGAGATCTGATAAAAGTCCTCGGCCTCGACACAAAGCAGTTGAGAATGGAATCAATAGCATTCATGCAGAGACTCATGCGGGAAACACACACACAAACAAAACCTATGGGAAGCTGCACTGATGAGGGTTTATCCTTGAACTCTGCCCAGATCCAGCTGAATGTGACTCTGGCTAATCATAATAAATATAATAAACATGAGCGATGCAGAGGCAGTGGTGGCCTGGCCTGGTGGTAAAGGGTGCGGGATCACTGATCCTAGGGTTGCGGGTTCGAGTCCCACTCACTCTCCACAAGGTTGTCACTGTCTCTCTCCCCAAACCCCCCTGCAGCTAACTGGGTTATCAAAGGCCGGCCATGTCTCTCACTGTCTATGGTGAGAGGTTCATGTAAAAGAACCGTTGCTGAGTTTCGGCAAGAGTAGGCTCCATAGCCGTCAGCGTGTTTCTGCCCCTTGCTAAGGGTTGCGTCAGGAAGGGCATCCGACACAAAAATCTATGCCAATAGATTAATATTTTAAGATTAACATTAATATGACTTCCATGAAGATGGAGGCAGATGATTCACTGTGGTGACCTCTGGGGAAAAAAAAAGGGAACAGCCAAAAGAAGAAGAAGAAGAAACAAGCCACAATACAAATATTGGGGTAAATATGTGAAGTCATGGGTGGCGTTAATTACAGCGTTGTGGTCAGCACGTCTCACAGATAAAAAGGTCCTGGGTTTGAGTCTCAGCTTGGCTCTAGGATTTCTGTGTGGCGTTTGCATGCTCTCACTGTATTTGTGTGCGTTTTCTCCGGATACATCGGTTCTACCCACAGTCAAAACATTAGGCACATTAGGCTCTTTGGCTGTTCTAACTTTCTCTTTGGTGAAAATATAAATGGTTGTGTGTGTGTGTGTGTGTTGGCCCTATGAGGGGCTGACAAGATGTTCAGGGTAGGGCAGTGGTGGCTGATCTGATCTGTCTGAAAGTCAGCAGTTCAATCCCCGCTATCAACACTGTTGGGCCCTTGACCTTCAATTCCTCAGTTCAGTTCATTTTCTGTAACCACTTAATCCTAATTAGGGTCACGGGGAGGCTCGCGCCCATCCCAGCCGACTCCGGGCGAGGGCAGAGTACACCTTGCTAGGCCATCGCAGGGTGTAAACACACCAACGGCTTTGCAGCTACTCTTGTCGAAAGTCAGCAATGGTTCTTTTACATGCCTCACACCATAGACAGTGAGAGACATGGCCATGGATGGGACGCTAGTTCTATCGCAGGTTACCTTCCCAGTATATTTTTTACTGGTACCCATTTACACTGCTGGGTGAACAGAGGCACACTTGTGGTTGAGACCTTGCCCAGGGGTCTTAGCACAGTGAGGGTCTCAGTGGGATTTGAACTCACAACCTCCTGATCATGAGCGCAGCACCCTAACCACTACGCCACCGGCCCCATTAGCTGCACTGCGGGGGGGGGGGGGGGGGGTGACAACCTTGTAGAGAGTGGAACTCGAACCCCCAACCTTTGGATCAGCGATCCAGCGCCCTATACCACTCGACCACCACTGCCCCTGCCTCAATTGCTCAGTTAGATAAAAATTATAATTGTAAGTCGGTCTGGATAAGTGTCTGCCAAATGCTGTAAATGTAAATACATACCTCACTTCCTCCAGACTCTGTTACCCTATTATGAATGTGAACTCATTTATGGGCTGCTTTAACTCTCTCTCTCTCTCTCTCTCTCTCTCTCTCTCTATTACACCCCGATTGATGCCCCACAACCCCTCAACTCTGGATTGATGTTAGTGCAAGGTCAGCGAGGTTATTTTTCCTTTTCATTTGTGTACATCTCTGCTTTCCCACCAATGCTCATATGCACAACAATAATAGTGAACTACTGAATAAGGCCAGATGAGACTCAACACTATAGCTCACTGACAGTCATCAAGGGTGTAGGCTGGTCTGACCGTCAGGGGGTGCACATCTCGGTTGACCGGAACTCGAGTCCCAGGGGCTATAGGCCTAAGCCTTAAAGGGGAAATGAAACGCCGACTAAATAAGTTGTCAGTAGCTTAAGTATAGTTTATTGAAGCGATTGTGGCTTATATTTTATATCATAAATAAACCATTGCACACACAGCGGTTTTGTTTTATGTGCTTGTCGTATAAGTTATCGACCCGAAAGCCGCCGTTGCTAAGTGCCCGCCTACACAAAGTTACCGTGACGTCACTGGGTTGGTACAAAGTACCACATGAAATATGGTGCATGAAAGCATATGGTGCATATCACAGCATATTATAGGATATAAACAACATGGAATCTCACGCCAACAACACGCACAGTTTTTCATCAGAAGACGATTCATCTATTACTCTCAGAAGACGAATCAAATTGAGCTAAAGTTATTTATCTATTCAAAGGCACAATCAACTATAAATACATATTTACAGCAGAAAGACATAGTATTAATTTTATAAAAGTACTGAGCATTAGGCTGCAGATCCAGGTGGGATGGCTTATGATTATTTTAGCCATTCATTCTCTGTGCGTCAATGTTTGTGTTCGAACACATGTGCAGGAACTGGAGGCGGGACTAACAAACTGTGCTTTATTCTCACACTCGCACATGGTTTGATTGACAGTGTTCAGCTATTATTGCTTAATGATAATATTATGTTTGTTGATTGGTCAGCTCGGGCGTGCACGTGCGCAGTGCCCGTTACACGTTAACTTCCGTTTTACTTCCTGACTCTAGTCATCAGTTCAGTTCATTTTCTGTAACCACTTCATCCTAATTAGGGTCGCGGGGAGGCTGGTGCCCATCCCAGCCAACTCAGGGCAAGGGCAGAGTACACCCTGGACAGCTCGCCAGGCCATCGCAGGGCGGAAACACGCTGACGGCTTTGCAGCCTACTCTTGTCGAAAGTCAGCAATGGTTCTTTTACTTGCCTCACACCATAGACAGTGAGAGACATGGCCGGCCTTTGATAACCCAGTTAGCTGTACTGGGGGGGACAGTGACAACCTTGTGGAGAGTGGGACTCGAACGCCCAACCTTTGGATCAGCGATCCGGCGCCTTGTACTACTAGACCACCACTGCCCCCTGACTCTAGTCGTGCGGAACTTATTTCCGACTTTCTGTTTAATAACAATCATTACACATAATTTCTTGTCCAGCGGAACTCAACTCCTGCTGTATATGTGTGTGTGTGTGTGTGTGTGTGTGGGTGGTGGGGGGGGTATGCACATGCACCCTGTGCACCCCCACAGCCTACTACGCCCATGGTCATAAAATTTCAGTTGCTCTTTGTCTGTCATTAAAATCCCACCTGGATATAAGAAGTTATTGGCCCTAAACCAGAAAACTATTGCTTCTGCTCTTAAACCAGTTTTCCTGGCTGTGAACCAGTTCATCAGGAGTCAAAACATGACAAACTGGTTCAAGGTTCGGCACCAGCTCCGAACCGGTGCTTGAACCATTTTGGTGGAAATGAGAATCCCTCTGTTTTCTCATGGATCTTTTCACCTCCTCTACCATAACACGGCCTTCAATGGATTGACATGTACAAGTATTCCAGGGTAAATAAATACCTCCCACTTGGCTGTTGTTGATAACATAAGCCCCTGGTCCATCGCAATACTGACCACAATAAACCGGTTACTAAGATGTGTATGCTTCCATGTTTATGACTGAGAGGACCTGGAGGTAGCACTTTAAAGGTTCTCTTTGTATAACAATGACGGTAAATACAATGTAATTCAAACAAACACCCGTACCTCAGCCTCCACTCATTTCCTACTGACATGCGTATGAAAAAAAAAAAATAGCTTGGTGCGATTTGCTGTGAAGAGGGTTAGCGTCTGAATATATAGCACGTGCATCTGTAGCTGGCATTTCAAACAAAGAAACATCTGTTGTCCAGAGAAAGGTTTTGACAAACTTAGAAATGCCAGCAGTGTGGAGGAACAGTTCCTCTAACCTGATGTAAATATAAAATCCGATAAAATTTCAATATTCATTGCATTCAGCTCATGCTCTAACTGTTGCCAAAGCCAGTGAGATAGATTACTGGATCTGTCTGTGGTCATTACCAACTAGAGTGAATAACATAGCTAGCTCCCTACTGCTTATATTTGATCAAGAGTACCAGTAAACTGTTAATTGGCAATTTGATTTCGCGGTTGTTGATGTATTTAAGGACCTAAATAATGCTCGCTGGAACACTTCAACTGATTACTGGATATGACGACACCCTAATTAATTAATTCTCGGTTAATTGAATGTGCCTGACACATGCACTCATTCATTCGTTCATCCATTTTCAAAATCGCTTAATCCTAATTTCGGTCGCGTTGAAGCTGGTGTCTATCTCAGTCAACCTTGGGTGCAGGTGGGGGACACTCTGAGCAGCTCGCCAGACCACTGCTGAACCAGTACACATATGACCATTCACACTTACTGTTACACCCAGGGGTAATTTGGAGCTGCCAATTAGGCTACTGTGCATGTTCTTGGACTGTATGAGGAAACTGGAGTACAGTACATGGAGGTAACATGCACAAGCACGGGGAGAACATGCCAACTCCGCACAGAAACACCCCGAGCCCAGGAATCGAATCAAGACCTTTCAGTGTGGCGAACGTACAGTACTAACCATTGCGCCAACGTACAATCAAATTACATTTATTCATACAGTATTTAATCTTCGAAGGAAGCAATTCATATGAACATGTAAGGAGAGAGAGAGAGAGAGAGAGAGGGAGAGAGAGAGAGAGAGGGAGAGAGAGAGAGAGAGAGAGAGAAATCATACAGCTATGTGCTGAATGATGAAGTCATTATAATTTAGCATTTATCTGTTGAAGTTGATGAGTTATCAGTAAAGAGTAAAGAGTCCATGAAAACACAGCCGTGTGTGTGTGTGTGTGTGTGTGTGTGTGTGAGACAGAGAGAGAGAGAGAGAGAGAGAGAAATCATACAGCTATGTGCTGAATGATGAAGTCATTATAATTTAGCATTTATCTGTTGAAGTTGATGAGTTATCAGTAAAGAGTAAAGAGTCCATGAAAACACAGCCGTGTGTGTGTGTGTGTGTGTGTGTGTGTGTGAGACAGAGAGAGAGAGAGAGAGAGAGAGAGAGAGCAAGTGAGAGAGAGAGTGAGTGAGAGAGAGCAAGAGAGAGTGAGAGCGAGAGAGCAAGAGAGAGAGAGAGAGAGAGAGAGAGAGAGAGAGTGAGTGAGAGAGAGAGAGAGAGAATGAGCGAGAGAGAGGGAGAGAGTGAGCAAGAGAGAGAGAGAGAGAGTGAGTGAGTGAGTGAGTGAGTGAGAGAGAGAGAGAGAAATCATCCAGCTATGTGCTGAATGATGAAGAGTCATTTATTCTAATTTAGCATTTATCTGGTGAAGTTGGTGAGTTATCAGTAAAGAGTAAAGAGTCCATGAAAACAGTCGTGTGTGTGTGTGTTTGTGCGCGTGTGAGAGAGAGCGAGTGAGAGAGAGAGAGTGAGCGAGAGAGAGCGAGTGAGAGAGAGAGAGTGAGCGAGAGAGAGCGAGTGAGAGAGAGAGAGTGAGCGAGAGAGAGAGAGTGAGCGAGAGAGCGACAGAGAGAGAGTAAGTGAGAGAGAGAATGTGTGAGAGAGAGAGAGAGAGAGAGTGAGCGAGAGAGAGAGAGAGAGAGAGAGCGAGAGTGAGAGAGAGAGAGAGTGAGCGAGAGAGCGACAGAGAGAGAGAGAGTAAGTGAGAGAGAGAGAATGAGTGAGGGAGAGAGAGAATGAGGGAGAAAGAGAGATGAAAATGGTGGTGGTGGTGCTGGTCACGATAGGTTATGATTAAGCATTACGCTATAACACTCTTAGCATGTTATTATGATTAAATACCTCAAATAGTTTTGTGTACCAGGGGAAAAGGAAGTATTCAAACTCTTCTCTATCATCAGAAGGGCCTCTGAGATTCATTGTACTCTGTTTACTGCACTGTGTTTGCTGCACTGAAATCTTTGTGATGGATTGCAGTACTTTTCCTGTGTATGAAAATTGAGCGTTGAGGTCACATTGCCTTCAAATCAAAAGCTCCAAACCTACTGCATTCTCACTATTCAGTAGCTTTATACCATCATGCATTAGCCCTCTTTCCAGACGTCAGATTTTCCATTTGTTTGTTCCATATGTATCGGATCATGTCCATTAGAATTCCTGACTACTAATCACTATTGGATATTTCGTACTCCAAGTCAACCCAAAGAATGTGTTACTGCACATATTTACTTGAAGTTAATTCTGTATCATAGATACGAAATAAACACGCTGAACTAACGAATATATACTACATGGGAATGGTACAATCTGGTCCACTTTCAGGCGAAGAAACACATTTTAAGTAATTCAGGAGATTTTCTTGTTTCTGATTGGTGGAAAATCATAAAAACAATTCTGGTATTGCATCACCGCCATGGGATAAGCTAAATAATTTTGCACCACTGGCATATGGAAAACAGTGATCGTGTACAACCCCCCATTTTTTCCATAATTTATTCAAGACAGACAGACAGACATTCTGTAATCCTAATTAGGGTTGCAGGGAGGCTGATGCCCATCACAGTCAACTCTGGTGAGGGCAGTGTACACCCTGGACAGCTCACGGCTTTGCAGCCTCCTCTTGTCGAAAGTCAGCAATGGTTCTTTTACATGAACCTCACACCATAGACAGTGAAAGACATGGCCTGCCTTTCAGGTCAGGTCAGGTATGAGGGCATGTGCCGGGACGGCACTTCGCCGCGTCCACTAGCCGCCTCCATTCATCCGGCAGTCTCCTGGCGATGGACCAGACCTGCGCAGGGCCCATACCCCCCAGCAGGGCAGCCCTGAGATGCGACAACCACATCGCACACGGCCGTCCCCTCGATCAGCTGCAGCCCCTAGGATCCCAAACAGACAGGATCCGGTGTGCTGGGTCCGAAGGCGGGAAACGCGTCAAGTGCCCGTAGTAGCGCAGCTGACATTTGCGGATCAAGCAGGTTAATCTTACCATCCCTGCATCCTCGAGCACTTTCCAGTTGGTAACAAAGTCCCGCCAGCGGTATCCGAAGATGCGGCGAAGGGAAGTCATGACGAAGGAGTCCAGTCGTCGTCCAAGCTCAACCGTGAGCGTCCATGTCTCACTCGAGTAGAGCAAGACAGGGAGCACATGGGAGCGAAAGACTCGGGTTTTCGTCCGCCTGCTCAGATACTGCGACCGCCACACGGTCCTGTCCAGCGAGTTCATCGCCCCGTGCCTTTGATAACACAGTTATGTGAAGTGACAACCTATTGAGAGTGGGGCTTGAACCTCCAACCTTAGGATCGGTGATCCAGCACCTTTTACCAACAGGCCACCACTGCCTCGTCCTAATTTCATCATATCCAATTCCCACCCATCGAGGCTTGCCTTCTGGTCACAACCAATCAAAGAGGGGCAAGAGCATGCACATGACCCCTGTTATATGCAATGCTAACCACCTGCTTCTTTTCCAACTGCGGCACATGCGTATTTGAGGGCTGTCAAAATGAGGGGAACGCATGGTATTTGAATAAGTCTACTCAGCATAGTTTACTTATGTTTTCATGTAGTATGTATTAAAACTGTGAATGAGTAAGCCATCAAAGACGCTATCAGCTACACAGTGCTTTGCTCTGCCCAGAGCGTTCCTGAACTGCTTCTGTCAGGGTTATATTATGTAGAGGTAACATGTAAAAATCTTTATTCATTTGCTTTTCCTTATGTCTATGTCCAGTATATACTATATTCAGGCGGCATAATGGTAAGGGTATCTATATTACAGCAAGTAAGTCCTGGCTTTGATTCCTGGACTGGGCAAAGACATTTCTGTGTGGAGGGCAGCACAGTGGTGTAGTGGTTAGCACGCCTACCTCACAGCAAAACGGGTCCTGGGTTTGATTCCCAGCCTGGGCGTTTCTGTGTGGAGTTTGCATGTTCTCCCCATGCTTGTGTGGGTTTCCTCTGGGTACTCCGTTTTCCTTCCGCAGTCCAAAAACATGCACAGTGGGTTAATTGGCTATTCCAAATCGACCCAAGGTGTGAATGGTTGTGTGAGTGTTGGAGCTGCAATGGCCTAGCGAGCTGTCCAAGGTGTACCCCGCCCTCGCCCAGAGTCGGCCGAGACGAGCGCCAGCCTCCCCACCACCCTAATTAGGATGAATGAATGAATTAATTCCTGAGTGAAGTTTCCATGTTCTCCCTGTGCTTACACAGGTTTCCTCCAGGTATTCCGGTTTCCTCCCACAGTCCAAGTTGCCCCTAAGTGTGTGTGTGTGTATGTGTGTGTGTGTGTGTGTGTGTGTTGGTCTTGCAACAGACTGGCACATTGTTCATGGTGAGCATTGACTTTGCCTAGAGTTGGACTCACCACTGTTGCACTGTGCTTGGCATGTGTACAGCTCGCTTCATCTTATTAAAATAAGTTTGCTTTTAATGTTCCTGTGTAGTATATAGTAACGCAGCTGTGCACCTCATGATGAGGCTGAGGTGAAATCCACATTGCCATCAGCACCATGAATGTTAATCAGACCCAACTTAAAAAAAAAAACACTTAAAAAATACTAAATTATCGATCCAATAGTAAAAATTAACATTTTCAGCCGAGTAGTTTCCTGACTGATGAACGTCAGTATGAGTCTTCCTTCCCGACTCTTATCTTTTTCATGTTGATGGAAGACGAAGGGTATTTGGCCTTGGTGTCACTTCATATCTGTCCCCCAGTTAATCAGGAAGTCATAGATTACAGCTTGAAAGTTACTTGTGTGCACACACTAATACACGATTACATGATTACATGGATATTACTATTACATGGATTACATGGATATTACATGCTTCAGTTACATTGTGGTCAGTATAATCTTTGGCTAATAATATTCATTGTACATGTGTTGGCTTTTTCTTGCTGAAAATAATTATTTCTTTGATTTCACTTTTTTTTTATTTTTTTTTTTAAGTAATTTGTTTTAAATTTATATACGTAGTGTGATGTTTCTGATTTTTTTCACTGTGAGATGAACCTGCTTCAGGAAAAAGTGGATTTTTTCATTTTGAATTTCTCCCCAAAGCAGTTTTAAGATGGTATTTTTCCTATTCTTAATAACTTATAGAGTAAGAGGAATGGATACCCTTGATGAATAGAAATCCTGGAAGAGAGCAACTGTGACTGAGCATCCTTTTCACCTCAAAATTTCACCTTCATGTGAATTCTGAAGTCATGCTAGCTACTTAGCTTTGTAAGCTAACAACCTTTACTTTGGTATTAATACCAACCATTTCATCTATCGAAATGTGCAAAAAAAACAAAATAAAAAAAACAAAAACAAAAAAAAAAACTACCAAAAAAACCAACAACAACAACAAAAAAAAACCCAACCGAACTGTTCAGTGAACACATACACTAACACTAAAGGATTTTATAACTGTACTGGATGCTACATCTAATTTCAAGTTCATGTCCAAGTGACAAAAACTCTGCCGAGAAACACCCATATTAATGAAATAGCTCCAGCTGCAACAAATTAAGCTTTCTGGGAAAAAATGTTCATGAATTTATTCCTGTGCTGACCTGTTTTGTCCGGCTAGGGTCAGAAGGAAACTGGAGCCTAGTCTAGCCAACAATTAGAAAAGGCAGGCTACACCTTGAATAGATCAATGGTCCATTACAGGGGCAACACACTCTCTCACTCTCTCTCTCTCTCTCTCTCACTCACACACACACACACACACACACACACACACACACACACACACACACACACACACACACACACACACACACAAAACCATTCATATTCACACCTAGGGGCAATTTGGGACAGTCAGTTGGCCTCATATGCATGTCTTTTGACAGTGGGAGGAAATCGGAAGCATGAGGAGCACATGCATCCTTTTCACAAAAACTCTTGCCAAGCCAAGAATTACTTAAAATTAAACATTCTTGCCATCTTCAAAAATTATTTTGATTTGAAAAAAAAATGTTAAAATTCTGCATACATTCTGCTGGGAAATTGCATCTCAGGACATCTGTATTTAAAAAAAACAAAAAAAAAAACATCTTCCAAGGGAAAGGACCCCACTTTATAGATCCCATACCTAATGTGCTCGACTCTATAGACATGTGTGTGTGTGTGTGTGTGTGTGTAAAAGCCAGTGATGACAGTGGGAAGAAAAACACTTTGGGTGACATGGACCAGAACAGGAACCACAAGAGGTCACTCAAAAGGAATCTCATCTGGGTCACACCCAGTTCTTTGATACAAATCTATAGTACCATGACAACATTATTAGTGAATGAAAAAGATAAATAAAACCTGGATATCCTCATCCACACTGAGTCACTGAATTCTGAGTTCCTTTGTCAGGACAAGGAACCACATATTAAAAATACTTGTCTATGGTAATGTACACAATGCAGAAAAGTAATGGAGTATTTCTTTAACTGAAGTTAAGCTTAACATTCACGATACCAAAATTTGCCCAAAGAAGAGAAGCAGACTGAGACACACGCACGTTTAAGAGAGTGTGTGAGTATGAGAGAAAATAGGATTTGGACTGTTGTGGTTGCATTTCCTATGATGAGGATTCATCCTCTTTGAGATGCAAAGACATCAGACAGTCCTTTTTTTTTTTTTTTTTTTTTTTTTTTTTTTTTTGCTAAGAAAGCACGATCCTTCCCAGACATTTATTCGATTTTTGGCAAGCATTTAACCTGAGTGGAAATATTAAATAAACTTGGAGGTGTTCAGCAATGTGTGAATCTACAGTCTGGCACAGTTTCATTAAAGGCCTGTTCAGAATATCACCACGCTGCCAGTTTTCCCTTCTCTAAGCTAATACGTATATTGTCTGTCCAAGTTTAATATGGACCGAACCATCTGCAGACAGCTTTTAAATATATCTGTGTAGATTGTAACCCAGCCTTCCTCTTGGGTCAGGATTAGTGTACAGTTGTTTCCCTTATCTGATATTCCTTCCTTTCACACACACACACACACACACACACACACACACACACACACACACACACACACACACACACACACACACACACACGGTCATATATCTAACCTATAGTATATGTCCATACCTCAACCCCTCCCACTCAAAGACTGGCCCTGAAATTCTCTTCATCACTATGGTAACGGCTGGTCGTCTGGTGTCAGTCAGGTGTTTCCGTGGTAACTGCTGGGTTATGACTGGCCAGAGGTCTTTAGGGATATGAGGGGCAGATGGCATTATGGGATATGTTAGTCATCCGTGACATCCGCCCTCTGAGAACCAGCTGAGCCTTATAGACTGACCAAAAACAATGATTGTGAATGTGTGTGTGTGTGTGTGTGTGTGTGTGTGTGTGTAGGTGTGTATGTGTGTGTGTGTGTGTGTGTGTGTGTGTGTGTGTGTGTACATGCATAAAAACCAACTGAGCCTGATGGCAAGGAGTACCTAATTGACTCTGCCAGTCCTTTTGACACTTAGCCCACTCCCCAAGGGCTCAGTGATGAAAAGCTGCTCATTTGGTGTGTGTGTGTGTGTGTGTGTGTGTGTGTGTGTGTTGATGGTTGATGGTTGAGATACCCAAATTGACTATTGGAAACATGCTTTACACTGGACATTAATACAGTTTCTGAAGTTTAATTTATTTACTGAGAAAACTGCCTCTGTGTGTTTGTTTGCATGTGTGTGTGTCTGTGTGCATGCTTTAGTGTGTGTGTGTGTGTGTGTGTGTGTGTGTGTGTGTGTGTGTAAAACTAAAGTAAGGGGGGGGGGACAGCTATTATGACTTACAGTGCAATTTTTTACTGCAAGGTTGAAGGAAGCTGCTCAGCATGATATACCCACCAAGGACAGATAGAAAGAGTCTCTCTCTCACCTCCTGTCTCACACACACACACACACGGTTATCCAGGTTAAAAACCCAAGACTCATGATAGAGATATAATCTATTCGTCGGCTATGCAGTAATGTCAATGTGGAGATATTCTGATTGATAATTCTATCAAACACTAAAACATTCACTGTCATGAACGGAGTGTAAGATTCAGAAAAAATCCCAAGCCCCATATCCGAAGGGCACATTATCATCTTAGAATATTTTACACAAAACAAATTGCTAACCTAAAGGTTTTGATACTAGAAAAATTTTATTTCAGAGAATTCTTAGCTCCATTCCTGAGCGTAGGGCATGTTAATAACTAGCATGCTAATTGCCAACATGAGGTGCTTTCCACAAGGATTTACAGTCATAGCTGAAAACAGATTCTATACTAGCAACTACAAAAAAAAAAAAAAAAAAAAAAAAAAAAAAAAAACTGAAAATGTTTTTTGAAAAACGTTTTTGTCGCTCTCATCACTATCGGTAATCCACGTAGGCGGAAGCCTTCCTTTGACCGGCATTTCTGCTGGATTTCATCCACGCTGTGGCTCTTGAAAGCTCGTCCATTCAAAAGCAACATGCAAACATCCACTGCACTTATATGAGGCAGTTCCAATTACTAGTTTGCGCTGCTGCAAATAATAGTTTTCAAGACATGTAATGCAGCACTTCAGCATGTGAGGCATACAGTATTTGTCGGGATGAGGATAAAATGTCCACGATTGTGAAAAATTAGTTGAAGAACAGAGCAGGGATTCCAATTAATCCAGTCCTATTGAGTGAGAATCCTACACTGCTGCATCACCATAACTCACACTCGCACTGTGTTTGACAATTTGCTCTCTGAACAACAGGCTGATACGTAGTTTTAGAAATATCCTGGAGCAACACACATTATTTAACAGGAATTTCACTTTAAGTTCCTTCAAATAATGCGTAATGCAATAATTCAACATATTTTACCATATAGTTTGGGGATGAGAGTTTAAATCAAGGATTTGAGAGTCAAAACAACTTTTTTCATCTTTAAAACCACAAATTTACCTTCAGAATTTTGACACATCTCTGTAACTGACGTGGTCATCGGGGGCCATAGCTCTGGATGGTAAACCGGGGTGGCAGTCCCCCTTTTTAAAAAAGGGGACAAGAGGATGTGTTCCCTATTATCGTGGAATGACACGCCTCAAGCTACCTGGAAAAGTCTATGCAGGAGTGCTGGAGAAAAGGATCAGTCCGATAGTTGAACCTCGGATTCAGGAGGAGCAATGTGGTTTTCATCCTGGCCGCGGCACTCTCAACCAACTCTATACGCTTTACAGGATCCTGGAGAGCCCAATTTGTCCACATGTGTTTTGTGAATTTAGAGAAGGCTTTCGACTGTGTCCCTTGGGCTATCTTGTGAGGCGTGTTCCAGGAGTACGGTGCACCAGACTCCTTATCACGGACCATTCAGTCTCTGTACCACCAGAACCAGAGCTTTGTCTGCCTGCCTGGTTTGGCGTTTCTGGCATGTCTAACCAGGAAGAGACCCTGGGTCGACCTAGAACACGCTAGAGGGATTGTATCTCTTGGCTGGTCTGGGAATGCCTCGCTGTCCCCACCCGAAAGAGCTCGAGGAAGTGGCTGGGGAGAGGGATGTCTGGACCTTATTGCTTAGGCTGCTGCCCCCGTGACCCGACCACGGATTAAGCAGAGGAAGATGATGTTGATATATATACATATCAGGGGCAGTGATGGCCTAGTGGTATAGGGTGCTGGATCGCTGATTCTAGGGTTGGGGGTTCGAGTCCCACTTTCCACAAGGTTGTCACTGTCCCTCCAGTGCAGCGAACTGGATTATCACAGGCCGGCCATGTCTCTCACTGTCTATGCTAAGAGGTTAATGCAAAAGAACCATTGCTGACTTTCGTAACGAGTAGCTGCAAAGCCATCAGCGTGTTTCAGCCCCTTGTGAAAGGGTTGTGTCAGGAAGGGCATCTCAAATGTGGCCAAAATCAAAGGCCAAATCAAATGTGCGAATCAGATGATTTGCTGTGGCGACCCCTGAAATATGTCTGTCTTCCTTTCGGCTTTTTCCATTTTACTCGGGAGTCATAATTTGCCAGAATGCTTAATTCTACTAGAACTGGCTGGAGCTTATCTCAGCTGACACTTGGCAAAGGCAGGGTACATCCTGAACAGTTTGCCAGACCATCATAAAGCCAACACACAACCATTTACAATACACCCACACTCACACCTAGGGGCAATATGGAGTAGCCAATTATCCCAATATCTTTGGATTGTGGACAGAAGCCAGAGTTTCCTGAGGAAAGCCACGCAAGCACAGGGACAGCATACAAGCTCCACACAGAGACACTCTCATCAAGCCTGGGAGTTAAACCCAGGACCTTCTTGCTGTGATATGGACAGTTTACCACTACACCACCATGACACATATTTGTCATTCATATTATCCAGAACATTTTAATCATAATTTTTTTACTCAATTAATTTTTTAAACATTTTTTATTTGTCTGATTTTTCACAAATATATATATATAAGGTAAGGTAGGTAAATCTGTTGGGTTTTTACACCCGAGCCTAGTGGTTTAGCCTCGTGGCTCATCAGGCCGGTACTTATCCCCGGTTTCCATAGCGTGAAGCGACCAGGAGTTCAACTCCCCCTGGATGGGATGCTAGTCCATAGCAAGTTACCTTCCCAGTATATTTTAGTGGTACCCATTTATACTGCTGGGTGAACAGAGGCACACTTGTGGTTGAGACCTTGTCCAGGGGTCTTAGCACAGTGAGGGTCTCAGTGGGATTCAAACTCACAACCTCCTGATCATGAGCGCAGCACCCTAACCACTACGCCACCGGCCCCACATCATATATATATATAAAAATGAGATTGAGATTTCCTTTCGGCTTTTCCCCAATTTTTAAGGGGTCGCCACAGCGAATGATTCGCACATTTGCTTTAGCGTAGGTTTTTACGTCGAATGCCCTTCCTGACACAACCCTTTTAGCAAGGGACAGAAACACGCTGACGGCTTTGCAGCTACTCTTTTACGAAGGTCAGCAATGGTTCTTTTACATGAACCTCTCACCATTGACAGTGGAAGACATGGCCGTCCTTTCATAACCCAGTTAGCTGCACTGGGGGGACAGTGACAACCTTGTGGGGACTCGAACCCCCAACCTTAGGATCAGCAATCCAGTGTCCTACACCACTAGACCACCACTGCCCCACTATATATACACGTGTGTGTGTGTGTGTGTGTGTGTGTATATATATATCTATATATATATATATATATATATATTCTGTCTGTCTTTCGGCTTTTTCCCTTTTACTCGGGAGTCGCCACAGCGAATGATCTGATTCGCACGTTTGATTTGGCAGAGGTTTTTACATCGGATGCCCTTCCTGTCACAACCCTTTTAGCAAGGGACAGAAACACGCTGACGACTTTGCAGCTACTCTTTACGAATGTCAGCAATGGTTCTTTTACATGTCTCTCACCATAGACAGTGAGAAACATGGCCCGCCTTTGATAACCCAGTTAGCCGCACTGGGGGGGACAGTGACAACCTTGTGGAGAGTGGGACTCGAACCTCCAACCTTTGGATCAGCGATCCAGCGCCCTATACCACTAGACCACCACTGCCCCTATCTATATATATATATATATATATATATATATATATATATATATATATATATTCCACAATTTGTTGATTTTTATGTGCATTTTATTTACATAGCTCTTACATTTTCTCACATGGTTTTTTTGCATGCTTGTAATTTTCACATAATTGCTTTGCCATGAATTCATTTCCATGTCTTTTTTTTTTTTTTTGCATGACTCAGTTATGTTTAAATGTGTGATAATTTCCCGATTCTTTTATATTCACATGTGACATCTGAGTGACTGTGAAGGTATAATACAAAGATGAAGTGGTTTTTCTACTTACGGTTTGTGTGTATGTGGTGGATATTGTGCAGTTATGCTGTGTATTGTGATGTGAAGTGGCAAGTGTGCTCTCTAGTCCCTCCATGTGTTGCGCTTGTCATCCTGTCATATCCTGATATCTCTGTAGTTCTATCGCTACCCTCTCTAGAGTCCCCCTTTTCCACAGACAGCACTGCTGACAAAATAAAGCTTGCACACAGCATGAGGTATGCAAAATCGACTGGGCTGCTGGAAAGAAGATTACATATACAGATGCAAAACAATATCAGTACGGCATCATTTTCCTATAATTGATCTTCCCCATCAGTAAAAGCCATATCCAAGCCAAGAAGCATATCAGTGAGAGAGAGAGAGAGAGTGGCAGGTTAGAAGTCTAGAGCATTAGCTCATGTTAAATAGTTAATGTAGCTATTACCGGGTTACATCACTCTGCGTCTTCCTGATATAACTCATTACCCCACAGATATATAATATTCATAGAGGAAAATCAAATTTGACTGTTTTTCTTATCCATCAAAATCACCTCCACTGACCTGGAAACATAGACACATACATAATGTCATTTATGTCTTAAAGGGATACTGATAGACTGGGTGCATCTGCTATTAACAGCTTCTCCTGTCTGACTGACACACACACACACACACACACACACACAATTTCTATGCAGAACAGAAACAGCTAGTTCTTCCGCATAGTATTTGATTTAATCTTACCTGATTAATTTTATTTTTGTTTTGAATGGAACTGAGAAGGCCAACACCCTGCCCCCTCCACCTAAAATAAATTTGCTGTGCTTAAAAAAAATTTACATGCTGTTCATCCATCTTCTCTGGCATCACTGTTGACACTTATTGCTTTTACAGCCCAGTGAATGTCAGACCAGCCCTGCCCCCATCCTAAAAAGCAGGAGGTCAGAGTTCTTGTTTTCCATTATGCTGTTGGTTGAATTTGCAATCAATCCAGTCGGAAGCACTTGTGCCTCAGCTGCCCTGTGAAGATCCTGACTCCTGCTGTTGGGCGGTTGTGAAGATTAGGCCATTTATCTGTCGACATAAAGAAGGCTTTTGGACGGGGTTGTAATTATGTTCATGCAGGTTTCTTCAATACTATCTCCCTCCATCTGTTAAAAAAAAAAAGCAAGAAATCTTTACACACAGAGCCTGAACAGATATTCTATTTAACTTCTCTGAACCATCAGGGAGGTGAATAATCACTTGGATACCTTCTTGTTTGTGTATGACCTTCCAACAGTTTTATGATACACCATACGGCATGGTATTTGCACAGTATTATCCAGCCATCTTCTTCTTCCTGGGTCACATGTACGGAGCGATGTACTTCCCAGCTTGTGAAAACATTCAGAGATATACTGTAGGTAACCTGTGCTCCAAAGCTGGTGATAGACCACTCTCATCTGCTACAGACAGTTACAGCATTTGGCGGACACTCTTATCCAGAAGGACTTACAATTATCATTTTTTATACAACTTGAGCAATTGAGGGTTAAGGGCCTTGCTCAAGGGTCCAACAGTGGTGACAGTGGGGATTGAACCATGTCACCACTGCCCTACCTTCTCCTCTACCCGTCATATTTCTCACAATCGTGTACCCTGAGGCAACTCTGTAGTACTCCCCGTTTGAACTTCCCGCACCATGCTGCAAGCAAGGTCCCATTGTGTTATTTGCTCAGTATCGGCAGCCACCTCTTATTCTCCCAGTGGGACTTGTTCTATCATCTCGGAGCTGTTAGCATCCCCCACCCTCTAACTGATCAAAAGGCCCGTGCACATGAATTGCTCACAGGGTTGGGTGGGTCTCCCTTGCCATGACATGGTTTCTATACAAAACTACTTTTAAGATAACTGCACTCAGCTAATACACATAGGGGAACTGGAGTCAGGTTCTCTGCCTCCTCTCTGTGCTGTGCTGTGTGTGTGTGTGTGTGTGTTGAGGGTTTCCCTTATTGTACTGTACACTGTTCATTGTAATGATCCAGCATCATGAGCTGCAACCACTGCACAATCAAGCTTCATTTTTTCTTGTGGGTCGAGTCCTTGGTCAACATGATTCCTCAACAAGTTTATGGTTTAGCATAGCTAGCATAGCTGGCATAGTTGTGGGGCCGGTGACTTAGTGGTTAGGGTGCTGCGCTCATGATCGGCAGGTTGTGTGCTCAAATCCCAGTTAAACCCTGTCTATGCTAAGACCCCTGGGCAAGGTCTCAGTGATAAGTGTGCCTCTGTTCACCCAGAAGTATAAACAGGTACCAGTAAAACTATACTGGGAAGGTAACTTGCGATGGACTAGCATCCCATCCAAGAGGAGTTGTACTCCTAGTTGGTTCACACTATGGAAACCAGGGATAAACACCGGCCTGATGAGCCACCATGGCTCGGGTGTTAAAAAAAAAAAGAAGAGGAAAAAAAAGCTAGCATGGTCAGGTTAGCTCAAGCATCACATGTATGGTATAGTGTTCACTATGAATCATGCGATGTTCCTCTTCTAGTTTAAATTTGAACAATTTTCCCGTTAAATAAACCATTGCTGGTTTTTTCCGTATCCCCTGTTGCCTGACCAAGTACTTTGCTTATCACATACACTTAGAATTGTTTTTATTGCCAACATAAAACAATTATTTGCCAAAGGTGAGGTGAATGTTGCTGAATAGTCCAAGGACAGAGTTTGATAAATGGCTCCATGCAATCTGTGAGCTGAACTAAGCACTTGCATGAAGGCATTACTTTTTTTTTTTTTTTCTTTAATCATCATCATTCAAAGTTTTACTATACCGGGAAACACAAGTACAGTAAACGAAACTAAAAATAATATTTTTATTTTTATGTCTCACTTTTCCATTTTTTAAAGTGAAATGATAATGCCGGCAACTCCAAGTGACTATGAAACCATGAGGCTTCATCATTTTGTTTTAATCGTTAGCCACCTGGGATAATAAATAATTATTAAATGATGTGATGTATGATATGGCAAATGAGTTACATCAAGGAGGTTTTATCCAGCAAGGAGGAAGGCTGTTAACATCCTCTGGGATCTGAATAATACATACTACAAATCATACAAAGGCTAAACTGTTACGTTGTTCATTTAAAATATTTTCAAATTATTCAACTTATCCAGTGTCCTTGATGAATAAGTCAACTTGGAGAAGAATACCAATAGTTATTTGATGGTTTTCCACTAATCAGAAATGTGAATAAATAATTATGTCCATTAATCCCAAGACATCACAGCAATCAGAATGCATAGTTCCCACTTAGTATTAATTTGCTGAACAGTTTACTTTGCCTTGGGTAGCATGGGGGCTGGGGCCTATCTCAGTCAACAATGGCTGAAGGTGGGGTGCACCCTAAACAGTTTGCCAGGCCATCACAGGGCCAACACGCACAACTATTCACGGTCACATACACACCTAGCAGCCATTTAGAACAGCGAATTAGCCTATTGGGCAAAACATTATACAGTAGTAGGTTTAGCAGAGTCAAGATAGCATGTGTGATTAGGAGAGGTTTAGTACCAGGCTCGGTCCTGTTCATGTGAGTTTGGGTCCTCAGAATGAATCGTTAGTTGATGACTTTTTACCCGAACATTGTCTACAAGTCCTGTAGGATGACATACGAATTTGTGTTTCCACACTCGAAATATTTACATATTTTTGTATACAGATGTAAACAGGAAGTGTGTGTGTGCCACCACGCCCTGGAAATCAGTGGGAAAAAGAAATCCGAGTTCACATTTTTTTTTTGCAACAAATCTGGTTTTGTAAATAAATAAAGAAAGAAATAAACAACAAACAAACATGAACCTGTGTATCCCTGTGGAACTTTCTGGAAAGTTTTGTATTTCCTGTCGAATATGACTAAGCAAGCTAACCTGCTTCAGGCTAAAATCATTATAAACCCAAAACTTTTAAAATATAGTTTACACTCTTTAATTTGGGGATTATCATGTCGTTAAATCTAGTGGAGCCGCCACGAGACTCTTATATCAATACGGGGGTTTACTTTTATCATACTAGACGTTAAAAATTATACTGTACTGTACAGTAGTTTGACGACTTCAGCCTTGAAAACACTCAATCACGGATTGGGTTGCCAGGTTTCGCACATTCATCAGATATTTTAGACTCTCACTCAGAGCGAGAGAGAGAGAGAGAGAGATGTCACACACAAAGAGGGAAAGAACCTTTGACTCACACACAATTAAACATATTTCTTGTTAATTAATAACTTATTTTCTCCTCTGAAAGAGGATCGGTTGGGGGATGTATGTGTGTTTGTTTTTAAATCCGGCAACTCCGCACGAACTATCGCGATAGTTGATCATTAGAGGAGCGACCTCACGTGACCTTTCTTTTGTTTCACTATGAGGGAATAATGAAGATGCTGATCGGTGTGCTTGGAAAATACAGACATGCAGTTTACAGATCTAATTTTTTTTTAACTCATTGGCTCAGTATGAGACTTAGACCTATATTTCTTTTATTTACTTGTTAATATTTTATATTGATTGTTTTTGCTGTTTTGATTTGTTTTTATTATTTTTATTGTTTTGAGTTATTGTTTTGACAGTTTTCAATGTTTTCTGTTTTGCCATAACTTCACTTGTGATGTACAGCACTTTGTTTCAGCCACGGTTGTGAAAGTGCTATATAAATAAAGTTGGTAAGGTAAACCTGTATATTTAATGCACTAAATACTGCATGATTCAGCTTGAACTACTGACTACATTATCCATCCCATCGACGACTGACCACCTTATCCGTCCCTGCGACCACTGTATGATAATTGGGAGAATACTGACACCTGGTGTTCAGAGCATTTAACATTTCTGATGACAGTATAATATAATTGTGCACAGTCACAGGTTCTCAATCCTGTTCCCAGAGCACCCTCCATCCTGCACATTATCATTCTCTCTGCTTATTCAGCACAGCAGGTGCTACTCCAGTATCTGGGTTGACATTCAGGCGACGAGGTGATTTAATACAATTCTGGAAATGGATGTTCTTCCAATGTTCACGCGAGTTTCCTCCGGGTGCTCCGGTTTCCACACACAGTCCAAATATATGTACATTAGGCTGGTTGGCTGTTCCAGGTTAACCCTAGACGTGAACATAAGTGTGAATGGTTGTGCGCATGTTGGCTCAGCAAGGTTCAGGTTGGCTCAGTTCAGGATGTACCCCACTTTCAGCCTCCCTGCAAACCTAATAGAATTAAGGGCTTCATCAAATGAGTCCTTGGATTTTTCTATTTATACATATGTGTTTGTTGAATGGCAGTGGTGGCCTGGTGGTAAAGGTGTTGGATCATTGATTCTAAGGTTGGGAATTCAAGCCCCACTCTCAACGAGTTGTCACTGATGTCCCTCCCAGTGCAGCTAACTGGGTTATCAAAGGCCGGCCATGTCTCTCACTGTTTATGGTGTGAGGTTCAAAAGAATCATTGTTGACTTTCGACAAGAGTAGACTGCATAGCTGTCAGCGTGTTTCTGCCCTGCGATGGCCTGGAGAGCTGACCAGGGTGTACTTTGACCTTGCCCGGAGTCGACTGGGATGGGGGCCAGCCTTCCCGAGACCCTAATTAGGATTAAGCGGTTACAAAAAATGAATGTTTGTAGAACCTGAACACTTTTGTTTTATTTCATAAACCATTGAGAACATTTCCCCCAAATTCCAGATTAAAATTTTTCACATAGCTCATCTCATCTCATCTTCTTCCGCTTAGTCCGGGGTCGGGTCGCGGGGGCAGCAACCTTAGCAAAGAGGTCCAGACATCCCTCTCCCGAGCCACTTCCTCCAACTCTCCCGGGGGGACACCGAGGCGGTCCCAGACAAGCCGAGAGACATAGTCCCTCCAGCGTGTTCTAGGTCGACCCCGGGGTCTCTTCCCGGTTGGACATGCCCGAAACACCACACCAGGGAGGCGTCCAGGGGCATTCTAACCAGATGCCCGAGCCACCTCAACTGGCCCCTCTCAATGCGGAGGAGCAGCGGATCTACTCCGAGCTCTCCCGGATGGCGGAGCTTCTCACCCTATCTCTAAGGGAGAACCCGCCACCCGGCGAAGGAAGCTCATTTCAGCCGCTTGTATCCGTGATCTTGTTCTTTCGGTCATTACCCAAAGCTCGTGACCATAGGTGAGGGTTGGAACGTAGATCGACTGGTAAATTGAGAGCTTCGCCTTGCGGCTCAGCTCCTTTTCACCACGACGGACCGGTACAGGCACCGCTTAACAGCAGAGGCTGCAGCGATCCGCCTGTCGATCTCTCGCTCCATCCTTCCCTCACTCGTAAACAAGACCCCAAGATACTTAAACTCCTCCACTTGGGGCAGGACCTCATCCCCGACCCAGAGGGTGCATTCCACCATTGTCCGACTGAGAACCATGGCCTCGGACTTGGAGGTACTGATCTTCATCCCGGCTGCTTCGCACTCAGCTGCGAATCGCTCCAATGAGAGCTGGAGGGCCCGACTTGATGAAGCCAAAGGACAACATCATCCGCAAAAAGCAGAGATGATATCCGATGGCCACCGAACCAGAACCCCTCATCGCCTCGACTGCGCCTAGAAATTCTGTCCATAAAAATTATGAACAGAATCGGTGACAAAGGACAGCCTTGGCGGACTCCAACTCCCACCGGAAGCGAATCCGAGCTGCTGTTACCAATACGGACCAAACTCTGGCTCCGGTGATACAGCGACCGAATAGCTCGTAGCAACGGATCCGGAACGCCGTACTCTCGGAGCACGCCCCACAAGATCTTTCGAGGGACACGGTCGAAAGCCTTCTCCAAATCCACAAAGCACATGTGGACAGATTGGGCAAATTTTTCAAAAATTTTTCACATAGCCTTATACAGTATTACATTTTTTAGACTCATAACTTTTTTTTATACAACTGAGCAATTGAATGTTAACGCCTTACTCAAGAGCCCAAAAATGGTGGTACTGGGGATTGAACCCTGCCTGACCTTTAGATCAGGAACCCATTGCATTCACTTCTAGGTCACCACTGCTCAGAGCATTGAATTACAGAAAATGACAGCTGGCACAAAACACATAAACAAATAAATAAAGTGTTTTCAGATGTTGAGTAATGCATCAAGCTCATATTTAACTTGAAGCAACACAATACTCAGATTTGAACTGAGTCCAGAAATCAAAATTTGGCGGAATAACCCTGACATTTGTGTCTCAGCATGCTCGCCACTCTTTTACATATCATTTGCTTTTGTGTGACGACATTTACATGCTGCCTCTGTTGCAAACCTTAAATCAGCTCATCTTTGATGACTTCTGACTGTCCATCTTCCTCTTGATTACATTCCAAAGGTTTTCAGTGAGGTTCATGTCTGGAGATAGACCTGAGTCTTGACCTTGTGGTCCTCCACTAGCTCTGATGAACACAATCTCTAGATTGACCTAGCTTTGTGACATGGAGCCTTCCTGTAATGCCCTTCAGAGTTAAGAAACCATTGTCAGGGCAGAACGAAGTAAGTTTTCTTCTAGTATAACTGGGAACATCGCGCGATTCATACGTCTTTCACAAACAGAAATGTGATTCATTCCATAATCCATAACAGTCCGAAATCATCATCCACCGTCCATCAAATTTCACAATGGGTGTAAAATACTGTAGCTTGTAGACCTCTGTGGTTCTTTGCCTAACCATTAGATGACCAGGATCCAACCTTTTGGTTGTTTGGTTTGGTTGGCAAACGTTAGCTTTGGTTATTTTTTTTTTTGCGTTTCATTGATGAAGGACTTTTTTCTCGCTTTGCACTTCAGTTGGGCCTGGAGAAACATGCTTCCAACCATATTTGAAGTCTTGCTATTCCTTTCTAGGCCACTTGATGTCATCCTACAGTTGATGACTTACAATCAAAGGAGTTCATGATCATTCCCGTCAGCAAAGAGTTGATTTTACCTTCTTATATTTTTTAACTTTGTTGCCCCCCACTGTCTGCTACTTGACATTTTTTTCATCAAATAATGTCTTAGAAATTTTGAGGATGGAATCAACCAAACACTCACTTGTATCTCTGCTATTAAAGTCAGATCTGAACATTTATATTTCTTTTTTTTTTTTTTTTAATTTTTGGATTGATATTTTTGTCGTCTAATTAAATTAAATGTAGTCTTCACACTGTTTTTACCATCTAGACTGGTCCTACTGCTTGAAAATAGTGACGATTGCAACAGTGATGTTTATTTCAGATGATCACACAAACAGTATCTCGGGGGCAGTGGTGGTCTAGAGGTATAGGGCGCTGGATCGCTGATCCAATGGTTGGGGGTTCAATTCCCACTCTCCACAGGGTTGCCACTGTCTCCGCCCCCCCAGTGCAGCTAACTGGGTTATCAAAGGCGGGCAATGTCTCTCACTGTCTATGGTGAGAGGCATGTAAAAGAACCATTGCTGACTTTCGTAAAGAGTAGCTGCAAAGTCGTCAGCGTGTTTCTGTCCCTTGCTAAAAAGGGTTGTGACAGGAAGGGCATCCGACGTAAAAACCTCTGCCAAATCAAACGTGCGAATCAAATGATTCACTGTGGCGACTCCCGAGTAAAAGGGAAAAAGCCGAAAGGAAGACAGACAGACACAAACAGTATCTCATTAAGTAAATCGAGGTGTGCTTGTTTTAGAATTCCATCACAAACCCTGTAATAAAATGGATGCCTGTATACACATTGTATAGATTGTAATATATGCAAAATTCTCTTAATTTTTTTTTGCTGCATGGACAATAAATTAATTAAAAGTAGAACAGCACATAGTTGTGCTGCCCCACAGATCCAGGGTTTTTATCCTGTTGAGTTTCACGCATTCTTCATATCTCTGTGTGATTTTGTTAGAGGTAGCAAGAGTTCGATCCAGGTATAGCCTTGCCTTTTACAGAGCCAGGCTATATAGTACCCAGACTGTAGGTAGATAATGAATAAGGTCTTATGACACTCAGTGTTGGGAATCTCTCATAAAACACAGATTGGACAATAAATGTATACTTTCAACATGTGTGGTGTTTATACATTCTTCTTTTGCCTCATTGGGTTTCCTCCAGTCAACTTTTTTAAATTGACAATAGAAATAAATGAAAGTATGCACCCCTTCTCTCTCATGTAGAAGCAGCGACACAGGCCGAATAATTTTACACTAAATTATTTACCTTTAACCAGTTGAGGTCTGTATAACTGCTGGAGGTAAACATTGTCGCTTTAAACTTGAGGACCATCGAGCATCCACACTGGGATTAAACCTGAAAACCTCTGCAGCATGTCGATTTAGAATCATCCATACATCATTCAGAGAGGTAAAAACAAAACAAAGCAAAGAATGAATATTTATTTTGTCCATGTGAGTAAACTCGCCAGAGGTTTCACCTTTCTGGAGACTGTGGTTACACCACTTTTAAAAGACACGCCCCCAGCACCTCAGTGCAGACAATGCTGTTTATTTTTTCACAATTCTGACTTGCTAATTTTTAAATTCGAATTTAGATACCCACCTGGGGAGTGAAAAACTCTGAAAAACAGTTAGCATTATTGTTTACATTGACTATAATATACATAACATAGAAATGTGATGATTACAGAAGTACTTTATCACAAAATATCTTCTTCTTTTCCTTTCGGCTGTTCCCTTCAGGGGTCGCCACAGCGAATCATCTGCCTCCATCTCACCCTATCCTCTGCATCTTCTACTCTTACTCCAACTACCTTCATGTCCTCCTTCACCACATCCATAAATCTACTCTTTGGTCTTCCTCTAGGCCTTCTGCCTGGTAGTTCCAACCTCAGCATCCCACGACCAATATACTCACTATCCCTCCTCTGTACATGTCCAAACCATCTCAATCTAGCCTCTCTGACTTCATCTCTGAAACCTCTTACATGTGCTGTCCCTGTGATGTACTCATTCCTGATCCTCTCCATCCTCGTTACTCCCAAAGAGAACCTCAGCATTTTCATCTCTGCTACCTCCAGCTCTGCCTCCTGTCTTTTCCCCAGTGCCACTGTTTCTAAACCATACAACATCGCTGGCCTCATCACCGTCTTGTACACTTTCCCTTTCATTCGGAGAAGTATCACAAAAATATCTTCAAATAACCATGTCATGAACCTCTCACACCTTTAAAAATCAGACATTCTTCTTTTTCTTTCGGCTTTTTCCTTTTTCAGGGGTTGCCACAGCGAATCATCTGATTCACACGTGTGATTTGGCATGGGTTTTTATGTCAGATGCCCTTCCTGACACAACCCTTTAGCAAGGGGTGGAAACACACTGACGGCTTTGCAGCTACACTTTACGAAAGTCAGCAATGGTTCTTTTACATGAACCTCTCACCACAGACAGTGAGAGACACGGCCTTTGATAACCCAGTTAGCTGCACTGGAGGGGGGGGACTCAAACCCCCAACCTTAGGATCAGTGATTACCGCCAGGCCAGCACTACCACTTTAAAAATCAGACTTGTTTTTTTTTTACAGAATTACTTACCCTATGCCCTCTATTTTCTGTTCACCTCATTGTTCATGGCCATTTGGAAGACTACAATGTGTTTTGATGTATGTGAAAAACACACGCTGCAACCTGAATAGCAAAATGAATTACTACCCAACTGAGCTCCTTCCTATTCTGAAACATCTCCAGCTAATGACCAGAGGTATGTACAGTGGTGTATTGTCAGGAAGGCTATAAAACATGAATTGATTTCATACTATTACGATCAAAGGAGCAGTGGATGGATTTGAAGCTCTCCCGAGGGAAATGGCTATGTTGTCAAATCGCAGTTACGAGACATTACACACGCCACTTCAGGAAACACCTCATAAAGCCCTGCTATCAGAAGCCAGTGCAAAACATTACAGTTCAGTTCGTGTCTTTCTTTCTCTTACAACTATTCACTCAGTTCAAGAAGACTTTGCTGGTGAGCTGAATCACCCCAAGCGAGGAGAAAAGAAAACATTTACGACAAACTCACTTTTAATTGAAGGTGAAAAGAAGTTCAACAACGATATGAGGCACATATAAAACCTCTCCATTTTAGCCAACATCCTAACACTATTACTGTATAATTGTAATGATGATGATGATGATGATAATAATAATAATAACAATAATAATAAATCTGGTTATGTATATGTCTGTATTTTCACAGACCAACCATAACATTATCCCCACCTCAGTGATATACGATTGGGCAGCCCTGTATGCAAAAAGCTACAATGCACTGTGTGTGCAATGTACTCCTTTCTATCATAGCCAGTATTAGTAGATGTTCTGTGGCATCAGACACAGTACCCTTCGCTCCCCACGTGCGTCAATAAGCCTAGAGTTATCATGACACCTTTACCAGTTCATTTGCTGTTCTTCCGTGGATCACCTGTGGTAGGTACTTACCACTGCATACCAGTGACACCTCACAGGACCGGTTATTTTGGAGATAAATACACCCAGTCATGTCAGGTAACACTGGAATGAGATGGTCAGTGTTCATAATGGTTTTAATGTTCTGGCTGACCTTTGTATATGTTTACACTGGATATGCACAAGAAGGGAATATCCATCTCTGGCGAAGTATACAGATCTCTAGCTTCATCTTATTGGCTCATTGGTTCATTGGCTGTTCTTCTGTGCATCGCCTGTTGTAGGTACTTACCACTGCATACTAGGAACACCTCACAAGACCTGCTATTTTGGAGATAAATAGACCCAGTCATGTAATCTTCACAATGTCAGCCATGTCACTTTCTGCCCAATATTTCCCACTCCTTGTCAGGTGACACTGTAATCAGATCATCAATGTTATTCATTTCACCTGTCAGTGTTC
>CM045749.1:19714228-19924228 GCA_024760905.1 Plotosus lineatus | reverse complement strand
CCTTTTGTACATGGCTGTGTATTTCCTCCTGGAATAAATATTTTCTATATCATAGGTGTCGAAAACGGGATACGGAGCAGAGGGGGGGCAATACACCCCCCACCCCTTACAGACCTGGGGAGAGGCAAAAATGTAATTTTGCCCCCCCCCCCCCCCACACACACACACATCACAGTGAACATGCATCAAATCCATTTCCATACATGTGTCTTTAATACTTTAAAATAATTTGAAGACTGACACGTTTCTAGACAGTTTCAATATCACGGTATCCAGTAACAATAAGACCCCAAGCGTGCAAAGATGACAGGTGTGCAGCACGAAAACACACCCAATTTAGTGCCTCTGGACAGTCCTAAGTAACTGCAGTGTATCTGCGAACAGCTGAGGGAAGCCGAATACAGTATTGTATTTGTGACCTTAGCTCCAAAACACAGTAATTATGGACATCAGAAATTACCTCGAATGTTTAAATCAAAATATCGAAAACTCATCGAAAACTCATGCCATAAGGAGCACGCCCCCTCCCCCCAGTGTGCCCATGTGACAATCTCACAATTTTGCCTCCTGACCTCCCACCTGCTTCCGAGGCCTATGTCCTGTATAATATCCTTCTCGTCTACATTTTAAAAAATACATCATCACTTGAAAAACTCCGGCCACATGGTTAATGAAATAGATTTTGTCACTTCTTCTATCTGCGTCTACATCCAATCACACGGAATGGATGTTGATCCCTGAAACGTGAATGATGCTCATACAGGGATTGTCATGGCCATGATCACAATGATCTACCGTATGGTTTGCCAGGCCACATACGGACAATTTGGAACGGCCAATTAACCTACTGTGCATGTTTTTGGATTGTGGGAGGAAACCGGAGTACCCAGAGGAAACCCACACAGGCATGGGGAGAACATGCAAACTCCACACAGAAACACCCAGGCCTGGAATCGAACCCAGGCCTTCTTACTGTGAGGCAGAAGTGCTCACCACTACGCCACCATGCTACCCTTCTCACTTGTTAAAAAAAAAAAGTGGCGTGAGGGGAGGTGGAGATGCTGGGAAGTCAGGCTTTTATAACTTGGTAATGATAAAATTTGTATCCTACAATGTTAGGAGTATCTGACCAGACTGGTAAAGAAAATGAATTAAAACATTTAATTTTGAATACTAAGCTTAGGGTTTGATTAATGTAGGTACCAATAGCTTTATTTAATTTGTTTCAGTTATCATTATATTATTAGAAGGTCCTCAGGACAGGAATTACACTAAAGTGAGTGTATGTCAAGATTTCATTAATTAATTAATTAATTAATCTGCTGAACTGTTTGCTCCTATTAGTGTTATGGGAAGGTTATGGAAGCTTATCTTCGCCAACACTGGAAAAAAAGCGGGGTACACCCTAAACAATCCCGTCACACTACAAACAGTACAATTTACACTCACCCTCACGTCCATGGGCAATCTTGAACCTATTATCAGCCTAATGTGCATGTCTTTGGACTGTAAGAGGAAACCAGAGTTTCTGGAGGAAACCCACACAAACTCCACACAGAAACACCCTCGCCAAGCCTGGAATTCAAACTCAGGACCTTCTTGGTGTGAGGCAAATGTGCTAACCACTACACCTCAATGCTGCACAAGATTTAAGCAATCAGTAACACATTACAGTCGGCCCTCTACTTACGAAAACCTCTGAATACGAAAAATCCAGGTTACGAAAAACATTTTCCTAAATTTTCATCCTCTTTTTACGAAAACAACCTCATTTTACGAAAAGTGCCAAACGTGCCATTCAAAAATTCAAACAATGCACAAGTTGCTCTCTCATTGGCTGTCTCCCAACATCCTGCCCCTCTGGCCTCCCACTGGCCAGGAGGGAGCTGAACTGTCCCCATATTTCTGTACCCATACTTCCTGTTTGTCACACATGTGAAGGAGAGTTGAACAGGACTGTTGGCTTGTTTTGAGAGTGATCATTGCAGCGTTATATTTCGTTATCCATCATGGACCCCAAGAAAGTGATTCCCGGTGACACAGAAAAGAAGAAGCGGGCTCCGTTATCAATCGAAGTGAAGCAGGAGATAATTAAAAAATACGAAAGTGGGATACGGTTGAGCGAAATCGCAAAGGAGTATGGCTGAAACCCCTCTACAATCGGGATGATATTAAAGCAGAAGTGGACTTTAAAAGCGGAAATACAGTGACGGAGGCGATTATTTCGGAACGATATTGAAACAGAAGGAGGCATTAAAAGTGGAGACACAGAGAAAAGTAGAGTGCTATGTGGGACAAGACCTCCGATCTCACAAGGAAGCAAGTTAATATTGAATCCGAACCTCTGATCTTTCAAACAGGTACTGTACTGTAATTCCGCTTTAAGTACAACACACCGTCTCAAAAGCTCCGTCGGCTGCACACTGCGTGTGGGCAGAGCCTGCATTCGGCAAAACACGCCACTCCACAAAGCACACCACACACCAGAGAGAGAGAGTTTTGTGTGTCTGTGTGTGTGTGTGTGTGTGTGTGTGTGTGTGTGTGTGTGTGTGTGTGTGTGTGTGAGAGAGAGACAGAGAGAGACAGAGAGAGATAGAGACAGTGATGTGTGTGTGTGTGTGTGTATATGTGTTAATAAAAAATGTTTAATAATGGTTTAATTAATAAATATTTTCATAAAATGGTTTAATATGTTAATACAATGTTTAAATGGTTTAATAATTTTCTTTTACTTTTAACACATATTTTATAAAAAAAATTGGTGTACTTTTATCATTTTTAAAGGGTTTATGGGGTAGTCTTGGTAGCCTTGAAACAAATCATGCGTTTTACATGTAAAATGCGCCTCTACTTCCGAAAACTGCAGGCTACGAAAAAGGCGTTGGAACGGCTTAATTTCGTAAGTAGAAGGCCGACATGTACTTCAAGTTGAATTGAGTTCCTCAAACAGAGTGAAACTCACTGTGGATGGTCAATAGGTGGCGATGTTCATCCTGTATTGTGTGTGGTGTTTTAAACACCACACACCATCATCATGAATGTGTTTGCTACTTATATACTGTACATTTTACTGTATGCCAGGAGTAGTACTTTATCTGTCTGTCTAATATGTATTGATGAATCAGTTGCCTGGCACTTAGATGTGCCACTTGTCCAGGTCACTGTGTGAATATATAGTGAGAACCAAGAGGCATGGTAGTTTGAAAGTGTCTTACTTACACAGTCAAAAAGGCACAAGGGGCAGGACCACCTAGCACGTGTGCCCAGCCCCCATTTCCATCCTCTAAACACACACACACACACACACACACACACACACTGTTCCCCATACACTTCACTTCTCTGACTTTCTTTCCAGTGTATTTCAGAGCTGTGGGTGCTGCTTGTGCTTCCTCTGCCTCTTTCTCTCTCTATCTCTTGTTCTCTTTCGCTCTCTATCTCCTGCTCTGTCTCTCTCTCTCTCTCTCTCTCTCTCTAGTCAACACAGTCTACTGTGTGTGCGATATCTTCAGCCCTGAGCACAGTTTCAAGGAGTTCGGACATCTTTCAGTGAACTGCATTCAGAAATCTGAAGACATCATGAAGTTTGAATTGCTTCTACTGTTTGCCCTGGTTGGGTCTATTTGTACCATCACACATGCAAGTAAGTCATCTCACTCTCTCACACACACACATACACACACACACACACACACAGAATGATGAGAGAGAGAGAGAGAGAGAGAGAGAGAGAGATATTACTATTGAGCTCTGTATATAAAGTTTTCTTTAGATTTTCCCCCTTTATTTCTTCTTCTATTCATTCTATGAAATATTTATATCAGGAGCCTTTATCTCAAAGCATGGCATTGATATTAACTCATTCATTAGCCTTCAAAAAGGATTTCCTCCTAAAACATTTTAAGGGAATTTATTTATTTTTTTTAAACTATTTCTAATTTAATTTTTAGTATCATGATCCATTTAATAAGTGCTTTAAACTTGCCAACTTGAAAGAAGTGATAAAGCCTCAGATTATGCCATGTGCTCTCTCTCTCTCTCTTTCTCTCTCGCTCTCTCCTCTGAGGCACTTTTAAGAGTATGATGTAATGTAATGATGCCATGTGTCTTGGCTCAGTTTTTACAGGGAGATCTCTCTCTTTCTTTTCTCTTTGCCTGGGCAGGGTCATGTGAGCATATTAATAGATCTGGCCCTATATTTAAGAATAGCATTTGGTGTTTAGTGAACAGGCTGGTCAGACTTTTCGTCTCAAACTCTGAAGGGAGAGAGAGAGAGAGAGAGAGAGAGAGAGAGAGAGAGAGAGAGAGGAGGACTCAAATTATGCCCATGCAGGGCGGGTAACCCCACCTAATATCTCTAACATGCTCCACTCCTACATGTCACCATCTTTGGCAGAGTATCAAGCTTTCTCCCCCTCAGGGTCTTGTGTGTGTGTGTGTGTGTGTGTGTGTGTGTGTGTGTGTGTGTGTGTTATTTTTAAAATGCAACCTTTAGTGACACGTGCTTGTTACAATCCTACAAACCTGGCATGACAAACAACCTCTTGCATAAAAAGCTCTATTGCAGCACTTTCTGTTTTTAATGCACATTTCACCTGCATGACAGTTAAGGAGTTATTATCAAAACTATCCCAGACATAAATATGAGTCGTCCGTACTTATATGTCTACAGAACATCTGCTAGTATAATCCTTAATGATGATCACCTGTTATATTATTCCAATTATTTCAGTTCGGTTCATTTTCTATAACCGCTTAATCCTAATTAGGGTCGCGGGGAGGCTGGCGCCCATCCCAGCCGACTCCGGACGAGGGCAGAGTACACCCTGGACAGCTCGCCAGGCCATCGCAGGCCGGGAACACGTTGACAGCTTTGCAGCTACTCTTGTCGAAAGTCAGCAATGGTTCTTTTACATGAACCTCACACCATAGACAGTGAAAGACATGGCCTGCCTTTGATAACCCAGTTAGCTGCACTCGGGGTATTCCAATTCTATTTGCATTTATTCTGGTTTATCATCTGAGAAGGAGTAATGATCGATGATTGATGCGATTAATGTTATCTTTCGTGGAATTGTATTAGATGAGACAGCTTATTGTCAGCTGTGCTTGGGGGAAACACTGCATTTTTATTTTAAACAGTGTTTATTTACTGTGGAAAACACATTGGGTAATATTATAGATTGATCATGTGACTATGTATAAACACTATGGTGAAGAATCACTCATATAAGCAGTTAACACTGACTGAATATGTAAAGTGCATGCACAGATATTTGTTGCAACCACTAAATGGGCGCCACTGTAGTGTAGTAGATGACACGTCCACCTTGAAACAAGAAGTTCCTTGAGCATATGTGAGGTTTCCTCCTGGTATTCAGGTTTCCTCCCACAATGCAAACACATGAAGCCAACTGGCTGTCCCAGTTTGCCCCTAGAAGAGAATACGAATGTAAATGTTTATGTGTGTTGGCCTGAGATATTCTGGCAAGCTGTTCAGGGTGTACCCTGTCTTCAACCAGTGTCAGCTGAGATAGGCTCCGGCCTCCTTGAAACTTTAGTAGGCTTAAATGTTTTTGCCAAATAAATGAATGAATGGCACTAGGTCTGCTTTTATGAATGAACATTTCTCAGGACTGTCAGAAAAAAGACACTCAAAGGTACTTTCATGTTTTCTGACAAACAGTGGAAATTTTATAAAACTTTAAAAGGTTTAAAAATTGCAATCACTGTAAGTAAATATATATGTGGACGTATCCAGTGATATAATGATGCAGCTCAGTGCTTGCTCTTCCGAGTGTGGAAAAGCAAACCCTGTCATTAATTTTCTGAACCACGTAATCCTAATTAAGGTTGGAGGGAGGCTGGCGCCCATCTCAGCCGACTCTAGCGCTCATCTCTGCCGACGAGAATCAGTAATGGTTCTTTTGACATGCTTTTCACCACAGACAGTGAGAGACATGGCCAACGTTTGATAAGCCAGTCTGGTGCATTGGGAGACAACCCATTGATAGTGAGGCTTGATACCCCCGACCTTGGGACCAGTAATCCGGCACCCTACCACCGGGCCACCTGGCCACTGCTGCCCCTGAAAAGGCAAACTGGTTCTTGAAAATTTTGAATCAACTCCAAACCGGCAGTAGTACCATCTCAGAACCGGTACCATAGAGGAAAGCGGGTATAATGGCATAGTGTTTAAACCTTAAAGTCTCAGTTTCTAGCTTGGTATTTTCTTTTTAAACATTTTTTAAATAAAAAATAAAAGTTTATAAGTACATGTAAATATACGCACAATCAAAAAAAAAAAAAAAAGCACTGGAATGTTGTCAGAAATATGTGTAGCCATGGGCTTGGTACATTATCACCGAAACTGCTCATAGACAGTACGAGTCTGCCTGTATGTAAGGCACTAGAGGACCTGAACGTGCATGTGGGATTTTTAGGAAGATGCCCGTCATTCAAAAATCTCCTCTAGCCGACTACATTTTAATATAATTGGGCTGTATGTACTGGTTTTTTTATTTTGCTATACTGTATTCATCCTGTAAGGGAAATTATTTTCTCTGCATTTAACCCATATAAAGTCAGCGCCTGCGTGCACACACACACACACACACACACACACACACACACACACACACACACACACAGACACACTTGGAGCAGTGGGCTGCCACACACAATGGGGGTGCCTGGAGTGCAGTTGGGGGTTAGGTAGGAGTGCAGTTGGGGGTTAGGTACCTTGCTCAAGGGCACTTCAGCCATTTATGTGCAGGAAGGGAAGGTGCTGCTCGATACCCCACTGCCATACAGTTTTCCTGCTGGTTTTGGTCCCAAATCATCATCATCATCATCATCATCATTGTTTTCCCTACACTGGAGCCTTTGCTCCTCAGGGTACACTCATTGGGTCCATTGATCAATGAAGTGCAGAAAGTTCTCCCTGTCCATCATCATTCTCCTGAGCTGTTGGGCATCTATCCCTAGCAGTCCCTCCAATTTCTTCCAAGTTTTAGATCGTTCAGCAAAAAGGACTTGTTTTTGCATATCCCTGTTACTCGTCCGGCAGATATGAGCCAGGTACTTTAACTGCTGTGTTCTACAGAGTGTCTCAATGGGTTCAGTTCCAGTCATACGACGTAGGTCAGCATTTGAGTACTTGAACCTCCAGCACTCCTGTCCATCTTCACTCACACTAGCGATTCCGCGATCCCTTTGTCGCCTGGCCAAAGCCAGTTCTCTCAGCATTAGGTTACTTACGGCTGCTGAAGAGCAGAATGAGCATAAACCTTTTCACACCTCCAGAGAATTGAATATATAATAACATCCCGATGATGCACCATCAGACCCTTTTGTCTGGACAGGAAGGAAGATTATCATCTTCTAGGTGTTTCCACTTTCACACAGTGTGTGTGTGTGTGTGTGTGTGTGTGTGTGTGTGTGTGTGTGTGTGTGTGTGTGTGTGTGTGTGTGTGTGTAGGAGTGTGTGTGATGAAAGGTTCTGTGCATTGCCAGCATGAAAAAACATTCCAGGTTCACACTCCCTTGTGCTCGCATCTTTGATTGAAAAGATTCTGACCCCCCACTGAACCCCATCACGGTTTGCAGTGGCAGCTGACTGTGAGGGTGATGGATGTGATGATCTTTTTCCATCTCTCTCTCTCTCTTTCTCTTTCTCTCTCCTGTGCTTCATCCTGTTCCATTCCTCCCATCTGCGCAGTCTCTCTTTTCCCTTTTATGGTACTTTTAGCTTTAGGCAAATTTTTGGTCTTGGTCATAGTTACTCATTTTGTAGGTTGGGCACACTGATTTTCAATCTCTCTCTCTCTCTCTCTCACACACACACACACACACACACACACACACACACACACACACACACACTCTCTCTCTCTCTGTCTCTCTCTCTCTCCCTTTTTCCTCTCTCGTCATCATCCCATACACCTGATGGCAGATGATATCCTGTGGCTTATATATGAACCACACACCCTGTTAACTCTGCTATACAGCCCTGCTTCTTCTACACCCTGTTTGCCTCGTGTCCCAGTGCTACGCTGTTTCCTCCGTGTCTCTGCTTCAAACCACTTGCACTCCTAAAACTGCCTTTGCTGTTCATGTCCTACATCTGTGGTGCCACGCCTAGAACAAAACTCACCAAAGCTGTGTAAGAGCTTGTGTGTGTATGTGTGTGTGTGTGTGTGTGTGTGTGTGTGTGTGTGTGTGTGTGTGTGTGTGTGTGTGTTGGGAGGTGTAGGGGGAGTACAGTACATTTTAATTACACAGCACATTTAAAAGCAATGTTCGTAAACTAAAGTGCACAAATTGAATTGGGTTCCAGTCAATTAACACTCTCTCTCTCTCTTGCTCTCTCTCTCTCTCTCTCTCTCTCTGTCTGTCTGTCTGTCTGTCTGTCTCTCTCCCTCCCTCCCTCCCTCACACATGCACGCACGTATGCAGAGAGACCAAAGAATTACAACTTTTGAATTTTTTTACAGAAACTGATATATAAGTGTGCTTTTTTTTTAATAAAAGAGAAGGTATAGAACTGACATAGGCTCGTCTCGACTGCAAAAACATGGTTGAGAGCAAGAGAACAAACAGATTGCTCTCTTTTACTTCACTTCTTTGTACTTTTCTCATTTTGTCTGTGTGTGTGTGTGTGTGTGTGTGTGTGTGTCTGTGTGTGTGTGTGTGTGTGTGTGTGTGTGTGTGTGGGTGTGCAAGCATGTCTGTGTAGTTGTTGCAGGGGAAGTAAAGCATACTTAAGGCTAATTGTTGGAGTCCACAACATAATGAGGCGATTGTTAGCAATGTCTGTTAAGCAAAAAGCAGGCGCTCATACACACTCATTCCCCAACACCCCCAACCCACCCACACTAACATAATCCTCCCATCATCTCTCTCTCTCTCTCTCTCTCTCTCTCTCTGTGTGTGTGTGTGTGTGTGTGTGTGTGTGTGAGAACAAACAGGACACAGAGTTCTCTACACAGGGACCACCCCTCCTTCTAGCCATGTCTGTGTGTGTTTTTGTACCAGTCTGCTGCTAATGGTCGTTTTGACTAAATGCCTTACAGCATGCGTGGCCTGCTGTGATAAAGATAGCACAAATGCCCTCTCCAGCCCAAATGCAAGGCAGAACAATGGAAGTCTCCTGAAAAAAGAAAAGGCAGGGAAAATAAAATTGACATCATATCCAAAGTCACTTGACCTTCGAGATGATTCTGTGCATTCAGTTTATTATGCAACTATTTCTGAGACGGAAGAAAAACCTAAACCCACCTTAGAAAACATTCTAGGTGTCAACTCAGGGCATTGGGGAATGGCTGGGAAGTACTTCAGATTGACTTGGAAGTCATTTATACATCTTATCTCATCCACTTCTGCCAGAGCTAAAAAGGCAGATACTGGTATGTTAAAGGAAAAAGAAAATAATGTTGCATTGAAATCAAAAACATATCAAGCAATCAAAATTTACAGCAATGCCACACCAACTGCCTGTAATGTTAACAGCACAGCAGAACATGTCTTTTACGGTTGTCATGTGAGAGTCTTCTTCTTTTCCTTTCGGCTGTTCCCTTCAGGGGTCGCCACAGCAAATCATCCACCTCCATCTCGCCCTGTCCTCTGCATCTTCTTCTCTTACTCCAATGACCTTCATGTCTTCCTTCACCACATCCATAAATCTCTTCTTTGGTCTTCCTCTAGGCCTTCTGCCTGGTAGTTCCAACCTCAGCATCCTACTGCCAATATACTCACTGTCCCTCCTCTGTACATGTCCAAACCATCTCAATCTAGCCTCTCTGACTTTGTCTCCAAAACATCTTACATGGACTGTCCCTCTGATGTACTCATTTCTGATTCTATCCTTCCTCGTTACTCCCAGAGAAAACCTCAGCATTTTCATCTCTGCTACCTCTATCTCTGCCTCCTGCCTTTTCCTCAGCGCCACTGTTTCTAGGCCATACAACATCGCTGGTCTAAAGCCAATACAAAATATATATATATTTTCACAGTTCTGGGTTTTCCCCAGGGATAGAACATCATTAATTAATTCATTAAATTTTTAAGCTACTTAATCTTAATTATGGTTGCAGGGAGGCTAGCACCTCTCTAGACTGACTCTGGGTGAGGGTGGGGTACACCCTGTACAACTCACCAGACAATTGCACACATACAACAATTCACACTCAAACTCACATCTAGGGGCAATTTGGAGCAGCCTGAAATTTGCCTACTGTGGAGGCTTCTGGACTTTGGAAAGAAACCAAATTACAGTGGTACCTCACCTTACGAAAGAACCAACAAACGAAAACTCCAGGTTACGAAACGCATTTACCTAAAATTTCCATCTCTGGATACGAAACAAATTCACGTTACGAAATGCGCCATCTCAAAAATTCAAATAATGCGCGAGTCGCTCTCCCATTGGTTTTCTCCCAAAATCCAGCCTGCTGGCCTTCCATTGGCTATCTCCAAACATCCAGCCCCGCTGGCCTTCCATTGGCTATCTCCCAACATCCTGCACTGCTGGCCTCCCATTGGCTAGGAGGGAGCTGCATCTCCATAATACCCATGACGCAGCTCCTTCCCATTAGCTATTATGGAGCTGCATCTCCATAATACCCATGATGCTTTTCGTGTAAAGGACAGTTACTGTTGTTTCGTGAGTTTTTCGAGTGTGCTCATTCCAACTTATTTTTTGGCTCAGGCTTTTAACCTGGCATAAATGTTTGTAAGATTACAACTCAGCTAAGAAGACATGGTCAACACACACGCGCACACACGCACACACGCACACACACACACACACACACACACACACACACACACACACACACACACACACACACACACACACACGTGTGATTCCCGGTGAAAGTGATTTCCGGTGCAAGTGAAAAGAAGAAGTGGGCTCGTGGCATGCGGTTGAGTGATATCGCAAAGGAATATGGCCAAACCACAGCAAGAAAGTACTGGGTTCGATTCTCAGTTGGCGCGTCTCTGCGTGGAGTTTGCATGTTCTCACCGTGCTTGCGTCGGTCTCCTCCAACAAACATGCACAGTAGGTTAATTGGCTGTTCTAAAATCACCCCTAGGTTGAGTGTGAGTATGAATTTGTGTTGGCCATGCAATGGCCTGGCGAGCTGTCCAGGGTGTACCCGGCCTTCACCCAGAGTCTCCCTGTGACCCTAATTAAGATTCAGTGGTTCAGAAAAGGAATGAATAAATTCAATTATCTTAGCAGGGTCTGGATGAAAGTGGAGTATATCCTGAACTACTCACCACTTCATCACAGGGCCAACACACACATTTCATACTCAATCCTAGAGACAATGGATTTGAGAGTTGTTCAGGATGTACCCCACCTTTAGCTGGGATAGGCTCCAGCCTTCTGATAATTCTATTAAAATTAATCAATTTAGCAAATGAATGAATGAATGTTGTATTGTATATTCATTCTGGGTTACAGATGTGCTGGAACAATCCCAGCTGCCATTGTGTTTGAAGCAGGACTGGTTGTGGAGGACCTGATAGATTGTATCACGAGGCATTGTTTTCCACTCACATTCACACTTGTGAAAAATTTATCGTAGCAAGTTGACCTAATCGGTATGTCTTTGGAAAATGGGAGGAAACCTGGAGCATCTTGGAACAAACCTATGCAGACACTTGAAGAACGTTGAAGAAAAAGGCTTCAGTCAACAGGCAGGTTTGAACCCAGAGCCTCCTTGCTGAGAGAGAACATGGATAACCACTGTAAATCTGCAATGTGTGCACATCTGTGGTGTTGTTAGTCCAGAAAATTCTGAATGGCTGAGTGGAAAGTTCCTAAATGATAGAGTTAAATCAAACCAGAACTGGAGCTTATACTAATGCAAAATAGAGCAGTTTGAATGTCGGTTGAGAGAACAGATGAAATGTTATATAAGGTAGAAAACATGACTGGGTGTGGTGTTATTGGAAAGTAATCTGCAATGGGGTGGTCAGTGTGACCTAACATCATGTAGAGTTGCTGTTCTCTGTGATGCAAAAGTGTGCAAAGTGTAAAAAAAGTCCGAAGAATTTTTAGTTATTAATCGCGCTTCTGCTTCAGCGAATATTCAACCACAGCCACCTCACCTTCTGTGAATAATGGATAACTGTCCTGAAAAGGAAACTAATCGGATCATGCCATTGCTGTGCAGTATAAAATCATGCAGATATTAATTACTTGCTTAAAGTTTTGCTCCTTCTACTTTGCAAGTTTGAGGATAAAATTCTCTACCCCTAGGTCATAGCGTTGGTCTCTAGTGATCATCCGTCAGGGATGTTAATATAAAGGGTGGTTCCCTCACATATGGGCTCCAGCTGGTTCTTTTTTTTTTTTTTTTTTTTTTTTTAATGAGAAGAACATGTGCGAGTAAAAGATACTGGAAGATACTTGCAGTCCAGTTCAGTTTTAAGGGTGAGAAGTTTTAAGACTAAAACTGAAGATATTTCCTTCCAAGGATCTTGTGCTTCTTCCCAGCTCCTTCTCAAGGAAGTGAGGCGGCAGGTTTGGAATGAGTGATGACGCAGGCAGGATATAAGCCCATCAGGGTGGGGTTTAGGAGGGCCTTGTGACAGAGGTGTGGGTATGATATTGTCTGTCTGTGTGTGTGTGTGTGTGTGTGTGTGTGTGTGTGTGTGTGTGTGTGAGAGAGAAAGAGAGAGAGAGAGACATTCTATCTATCCTTGATGGATGTCTCATACAGAGCAGCTTATTTCAACCTTGTAATAGAAAAGTGCATTATAAGTCATACCCCGTACTTTATTCTCTCTCTCTCCCAGACACACACATTCACACACACACACACTCACACACACACTCACACTCACACACACACTCACACACACACTCGCACACACAATGCCCAACATGCAGTATTCCTGAATTTTTTTTTAACTTCGGATAATTTTATTTTATTTTTCATTAAGTTTAAGACACAGTCAACCACTCCAACTACTGTACTGTGTACTAGTGGAACAGAAATACAGGATCCGATATTCCGTGCAGGCAGAAAAACAACACTGTCATAAATATTATATCACCGGAAATCAGTTTATAAGAACTTTAACATTTTATTATACTGAATAAACTGATTCCCACAGAGGCTTGAAAAATAAAAACCACTATAATCTAAAAATATTAGTGAAGAAGCAAAATGAAAACATCTGCAATAACAGTTGCCAGTCAAAAGTCAATCCCAAGTCCCCATATTTAAAAAAAAATGAAGGTAATAAATAAATACTTGAGCAACATTGATTGTGTACAGGCTACCAAACAGTAAATAGTCCTTATATTGATACTGGCCTCTCATTTCAAGGTTTTAAGAGGTGGCTGGAATGTGACACCATCATGGTCACTTAAAGTTAAAAGTATTTGTTTTATTTTTGTAAGTCCATACATGGTTTCCTGTTTATGCTCCATAGTAACAGCATGTCTATCAGCACTTATTGAAAATATTTAAACGCTCCAAAAACATGTGACTTTGTTTTGACCTTCATACTTGACCCAGATATTCCGATATCAAATCATCTTTGGGACTTCATTAGAGTAGTAGCTCCACCAAGTTTGGTGAAAAGACATGCATGGATGTGGTCAGGATTGTGCTCACAAACAAACTGGCGGATAGACTCACTGTTCTATTCTGTGATGACAGAACCTTTGCTAAAAAAAATTTTGTGTGGAGGTAAAAAGGAACAATTTTCATATTTTAACCAGTACAGTACATATACTCTGGGGCAGTGGTCCCCAACCTTTTTATCACCGCAGACCGGTTAACGCTTGACAATTTTACCACGGCCCGGGGGGGGGGGTGTATAGCTTGTTTATGTTGTAAATATAATACCCTGCCCTTAACCAGAGTCATCTGAGATGTGTGCCAGCCTCCCAAATCAGAATTAAGTGTTCCATTTTTAATCGAGCTTGAACTATTCTTTAAAAAAAAAAAAGCCCACAGGTGATGGTGCACCAGCTGGGAGAATGAAGGCTCAGGCTCAGTGTCACCTGAAATCCCTGCCATTGTTTAAAACATGTCCAACTCGCCTCTGTTCATGTGCTGTCCCCTTGTGGGTTACATTTTAGAGCCCAAATGACCGACATGTCACCGAGAGAATCCGGTCATTTTCAAAATAAAATTTTTTTCAAAAATAAAAGATCATTCGGACTCAGATAATAAATAAAACAGAAATAAATAATTATTTCGTTTGCAGCCTGGTACCAATTGATCCACGGACCGATACCGGTCCGCAGCCCGGGGCTTGGAGACCACTGCTCTAATTCATTTCTCATAAAAGATGTAATGATAAAAACACCTTTGATTTTAAACAATTCTTGGATTACATGAAGCGAGATCCTAATATCTAATTAATTATTTGTTAAAATGCTGTTTGTGACTAAATATTTCACATTAGTTCATTTTTCTTTCACATAGGTACTCTTGTGGTGCCCACTGTAGAAGATCTGGCAGAAGTGACAGAGGCTGATGGGCAGACAGAGATATTACCAGAGATAGAGACAACATCAGAGAAAGTGATCGAAACACCAACTCACACCACTGCTACTGTGACAGAAACAAAGGTGACATCAGCTCCTTCTGAAATTTCTGGGGATGTAACACAGACATCATCAGTTCATACTGAAGTTCCAACAGCACCAACAGTAGCACTAGTGTCTTCTACTGAAGTTCCTCCAGAGAAAAGAACAACAGTAGAAATGACAGAAGCTCCAAGAGAAGACACTCAAGTGACTGTGGAGATGGAACAAACTGGAGCCACAGAAGTTACACCTGAAGTTACTGAGGCAGAAGGTAAAGAGGAAGCTCTAGAAACAATGAATCCAGTCACAGATCAGGAAGCAAACACTAGCCAAGTGAATGAAACACACAAAGATGAGCTGGAAATGAATGACCAAGACGGTGAGACATTCCGATAATAAGACACTTATAATATCAGCGATGGTACAAGTATGCTGTAGATGTTTACATCTCTCTCTCTCTCTCTAACATACACACACCTTTTCTCTGTCTGTAGTTATGAGCACAGCTCATGTGGTGGGCATTGTGTTTGGTGCACTTGTCGCTGTAGTCATCATCATCGCAGTGATAGTTGTGGTGGTCCGGAGGATGGGCGAATACTCGTAAGTGTACCAGCTACTTGAGAGGATTATGAAAAATGCATGTGGTTGTTGTGCATGAATTTATAGATTGAATGACATGATTGAATACCACCAGCAAGTAATACAATGGAACTTCGGTGGTCGAACGACTCTTTTTTTTTTTTTTTCTTTTTTTTTTTAGTCGAACAAATCGGAGTTCGATCAAAAAATATGATGAAAATCTGCCTTGGTGTTCGAACAATTGATCAGAGTTAAAACGGAGCAGAGCCGAGTGTGTTGAATGCTGCTCAGTGTACAGTACTTTGAATAGCCATTGAGCGAGTGTCTTATACTGCGTATTGTTTATTTATTACATTACGGCTGCTTTAACCCTTAACCCCGGGCCCCTAAGAAAAGCAGCAGTAATTCTACAGGAAAGGAAAAGAGAAAAGTCATGAGAATGTGAAGAATCAACTGCGATCAAGAGACAGAGGAGGTAAAAACCGCCATGCCCCCTCAAACCCGTCCCCCATCTCTCCCTCTCCATCCATCCATATACGCTGACAAATTGCAACAAGAAAGATATGTACTGTAAACAAATACAGTACATAATTAGGTTAATTATTACATACTATTACTGTTTTACTCTTTTGAGCATTAATGTATGGATTGTAAATTAATTTGTTTCATAAATACACTTGTTTTCAAAGCATATACTGTACAACTGTATTAACAGAAGTAAACATTCATCTGAACGCATTAATCAACTTTTAACTATTTCTTATGGGAAATATTTCTTCAATCTTCGAACAAAATGGTAATTCACCACATTTTTGGAACGAATTGTGTTCAACCACCGAGGTTCCACTGTATAGTGTTTGAAAGTGTTTGTCTATCTTCAAGGAATTGTGATTTTGAATTGTGTTCAACAGGGTATATGTAACCCTGATCTCATGGCAAAAGGTGTTTACACCACATTTATATTTACTTTTACTTTACCAATGCACCAGGTTCTTCAAAAAATGCAAAAGTACATTAACCATGAGCTTAAAAGTACGTGGTTTTAGCCAGTTAGCCATTACAAGCCATTATTAGCTCATGTAGATGGCAGAATATCTTTCAAAGAACACAAGGGTAAATGTTTTTGGCCTTCCAGTCTGGGAGCTGCAATTATATAGGCGAGAACTTGATTGCTAATGCATCGAATTTGAGAATTAACAGTTTAGGAGAATGGTGTAAAAAGTCCCAAAACAAAGAGGAAGACATATTTGCATGCGAACAATGAATGATTTTTTTGTGTTGTAGGAAGGGAGAGAAACAAAAGCTTTAAAAAAAAAAAGGATGGCTGCTCACTCTCTGTAATATCACCATGTGCTGATCAATAGTTTATTAATATAACCCTCTTAAAATTCTAATGCAGATAAAATAATGTTACACAAAATGTTGCTACTCCAACACAACTCTGCCATTTTCACTATTTCCTACTATTATGTAATTATATATATATATATATATATATATATATATATATATATATATATATATATATATATATATATATATAAACGATACATATATAACTGAACTGGGGCAGTGGTGGTCTAGTGGTATAGGGCGCTGGATCGCTGATCCAAAGGTTGGGGGTTCGAGTCCCACTCTCCACAAGGTTGTCACTGTTCCCCCCCAGTGCGGCTAACTGGGTTATCAAAGGCAGGCCATGTCTCTCACTGTCTATGGTGAGAGGCATGTAAAAGAACCATTGCTGACTTTCGTAAAGAGTAGGCTGCAAAGTCGTCAGCGTGTTTCTGTCCCTTGCTAAAAAGGGTTGTGACAGGAAGGGCATCCGACGTAAAAACCTCTGCCAAATCAAAACGTGCGAATCAGATGATTCGCTGTGGCGACTCCCGAGTAAAAGGGAAAAAGCCGAAAGGAAGACAGACAGACATATATAACTGAACTGGGAAGAAGGAGTGTCACGTTCAGTCTGTCATTTGTAAACAATGGATGCAGTGTCATTACGTCATTGCGCCATTATGTCAGCATATGTCAGCAGGTACGTCTAAACTCAAAATGTGACTTTTTTAAAAAAAAAAACAAAAACAAAACAAAACAAAAAAAAATAACAAACGTAAAATCGAAAAAAAAAAAAAAGTAAAACGGATGGACGTAAGTTAGGGAGCATCTGTCTGCAGTGCACTATACTAAATTCATAAATGCTTATAATAAAAATTCAACATTAAAAAAAAATGCATAAGACGTAAATAAAATATAAATACACACACATACAAACGTGCGTGCACACACACACACACACACACACACACACACACACACACACACACACACACACACACACACAGATGCGCAGCTTACATAAAAAAGTAAGTAGTTTTGTTGGGTTGTCTTTTTTGTTTGTTTGTTTTTTGCATAATTGACCTTGTTTTGCTGCATTTTCCTGATCTTTTCCCCTATTTTTCCATTACTATTTTTGAAAAAACCCTGATGCACTGAAGCACGAAGTAGCAAGGGATCACTGTATATGTGAGGTGCTCCACCGAATGTAGACGCTTGTTGCAAGTGACGTATGGTGCTTGTGAGACAAAGCGCGGCTTATCCGGACTTCTGATCTTTCAAGTGAGCAAGTGAAGGTTGAGTACTAAACAAGTATTCAACGTGAACTTTCTCACTTGAAAGATCGGAAGTCCGGATAAGCCGTGCTTTGTCTAACAAGCACCCGATGTCATTTGTGACAAGTGCCTGCATTTCGGTGGAGCGCCTCATATGTGCTTAATAGCTCACGTAATTGATTGCGATAAATGCTAATGTTTATGTGATAGCTAGCAAACTGTGTGAGTAGCTTCAGTCCATAGTAGGGCATTTTTACCAGTTGCTTATCAATAAGGTTTGCACAAATTTAGTCAGGAGCTCATTGTAACTATATATATATATATATATATATATATATATACTGTTTTGGTATAAGCTATGGATATATATATATATATATATATATATATATATATATATATATATATATATATATATATATCCATACCTTATACCAAAACAGTTCAGTTCAGTTCATTTACCCTAATTAGGGTTGCAGGGAGGCTGGCGCCTATCCCAGCCGAATCCGCGCGAGGGCAGAGTACACCCTGTACAGCTTGCCAGGTCATCGTAGGGCAGAAACACGCTGACGGCTTTGCAGTTACTCTTGTCGAAAGTCAGCAATGGTTCTTTTACATGCCTCACACCATAGACAGTGAGAGACATGGCTGGCCTTTGATAACCCAGTTAGCTGCACTGGAGGTACAGTAACAACCTTAGGATCAGCGATCCAGCACCCTATACCACTAGGCCACCACTGCCCAGCCATACCGAAACAGCACCAAGCATACTACAAGTGTCCTTATTAGTATTTTATGGCCAATGCAGTTATTACTTTCCTGTCCAACTCCCATGGTGTTTAAATAGCAAATGCATTTGGGTCCATGTGAGTGTCCCATGGGTGTGTTTTCCTTAAAATGAGGTGTGGTCAGGCATGCTGTTTACACATTGCTGTACTGACACAGCGGAAAGTGATTGTGTGACTGACTGACAAAAAACTTAATCTGAATTCACTGCAGAATTACATGCACAGTATTTCACTGTTATTTTATAAGATAGTAATATACACCCACATAGGCGGCTGCACAGTGTATAATGCTCATTATGGCAGAACGTGCTGCAGCACACCAACAAGCAAAGGATTAAAAATAAAAAGATTACGGTGTCAAAGATTGCTATTGTTTGCATCAAGGCACTTTAAAAAAGATATTATATATTCACTCACTCATTTGCATTTATTTCAATTAGGATTGCAAGGAGGTTAAAGACTATCTTGTCCAACACAGGGCAAATGTGCAGCTGAACAATTTGCCAAACCATCACAGGGTCAACACACACACACACACACACACACACACACACACACACACACACACACACACACTCACAACCAGGGGCAATTTGGAGTGGCCAGTTAGCCGAATCTGCATTTAAATTTACAGCATTTGGCAGATGATGATCTTATCCAATTAGCATGTTTCTACAACTGAGCAATTGAAGCTCAAGGGCCCAACAGTGGTGATAGAACCACTGACCTTCAGATTAGCCACTCATTGCTTTATCCACTAAGCCACCACTGTCCTGTCTTTGGACTGTTAGTGGAAACCAGGGAACCTACAAAAAAATTGAAGCAAGCTCAGGAAGAACATGCCAACTCCACATAGAAACAACCAAGCCCAAGACTCGAACCCAGTGTGATTGAACATCAGCAGAGCATGGATATTAGGAAACATTACAATTCAGGCGTAGGGTTTTTGTCATTGATACTCGTAAGCCTTTGTTTAAAAAAAAAAAAAACTCCAAACAGAAATAAAATAAAACAATTATTTGTGCCAATTTTACTTAATTAGTAAACAGATTGTCCCCGTTACAATTTGAATTTTAAATATTATTAATGTTGGAAGTGTCAGTGGGCTAACAAAAAATCTGTTTATGAGTTGGGTACTTATTTCAGACGATCTCATTGACTGAGAAATTATAATACAATTAAAAAAAACAAAACTGTGTTTACCGAAGTACGTAATCCAAACTTAGCTTTTGCGACGATCATGGACCTGTCTGGGTTCTCACCAATCATATCAGCTATACCAATACAGTACATTAGTACATACAGTATATACAGACATGTAGTTGGTTTTCTGCTGGACAATAATTTATGATATCAAAGGTTTTCTACTGTGCTTATTGGTTGTCTGAAAACTATTATGATGTACCTGCACAGATTTGGCGAAGACATTGTGATTGGTTTATTTCTTATTGAAACAAAAATACCTTGATTATTAATCGACTCAATTCAACTGCCTGGTGCTGTGACCTTTTGTTTCTGCTGTTAAACTAATGAAAGTGGATGTGATCAAACCCTAAATGCAAGTAATATGCACTTCAGACCATTTGGTTCATCTTTTTTAATTTTAACATTTTAAAGCATCACAGGGAGGCTGGAGCCCAGCACAGCCAACTCTGGGCGAAGGCGGGTTACATGTTAAACAGCTTGCCGCACCATCACAGTACCAACACACACCCACAACTATTCACACTCACATGCAACCCAAAAGAACATACAATTAGACTGGAGTGCATGCCTTTGAACTGTGGGAGGAAACCGGAAAACCCGAAGAAAACCCACATAAACAAATTCCACATAAAAGCACACTGACAGCGCATGTCCTGGGCCTTCTTGGTGTGTGGCTGAAATGCTAAACTAAACTACGTATACCCAGAATATTTGGTTTGATCATTAGGATAGGGCCCAATATCAAAGACACCCATCAACGTCAAAAGCAAAAGGCACCTAATTAAAGTTACTCGAACGCAATATTTAATTAATTCCCGAAAATTCTGTGGTTATAATGTCACTATCAGCCAAACTCTAGCCATTGGCTTGTTTTGTGTAAAGAAAATGTTGTGCACCCGGAGTGGCAAGATAAAGTGTCATTAACCTATACAATACATTTGTGTTGCTAACATTAATTCAACACCCAAGATGAATGTGGTTTTAATGCCGGTAACGCTGTGGAAAATATCGATAAAAGATTTTAATAACCATAAATGTCCTGCTCCTGTTATTAGGATATACAGGGATCCCTCGCTACTTTGCGCTTCAATTCATGCAACTTCTAGTTTTTCTCCCCCCAATATTCATCGAATTTAAAAAAAGGAAATTAAGGAAGAATAGGTGAAAAAGTTAAGGAAAATGCCGCAAAACAAGAATAATTATGCAAAAAACCCAAACAAACAAAAACAAATAAACAACCCAAACCCCCCCCCCCATCAGAACATTTTTATTTGAGGTGTGCCTCTGAGTGCATGTACGCGCATCTGTGTACGCGTCTGTATGTGTGTGTATTTATATTTTATTTACATCTTGTGCATTATTTTTGAATGGATAATTATTATTATAAGCATTTATAGCGTTGAATATGTATTTATTGACGTTATATACACATATACACGTACGTATACGTCAGTCAGGTGGTTGATCCTAATTCGCGGAATTCGGTGGTTGCTGGGGGATTTCGGTCCCAATTAAGCGTGGAAAGTGAGGGATCCCTGTATAATCAATCAATCTGTAATTATTTCCCCCTTCAATTTATCTTGAATGGTTTCACAATTCTTTTAAGGTGTGTGCGTGCATATGTGCGAGTGTGTTTCCGTTGATGGTAATGGGTGTCATTTACTCACACTAAATTCCTTCTCATATATTTTTCTTCATTTTTAGCCCTTGAAAAGGAAGGTGGCACGACAGGAAACAAAGAAGAAGAAGAAAGAGAAGTTCTGGCAATTCTGAACTACTGAACTGATGTCATTTCCTGTCATTAAATAAGCATGCTAGGAGCTCTCTAACCAATCCAGGACTATTAGGGCAGCATCCTGCCTACCCCCAACCTTAAAGCCATTGATATGGATGCTCTGCCCCCTCCCCCATCAGCCTCAACCATGCCATCCCACCACCCCACACCCGCCTTCCCAAATTTCCCATGACCGCCATTACTGCCAAAGATTAAGACAGGAAGTAAAGGGAGAGGAAGAATAGTAATGTGTCACATATAGTTATAACACATCTGGATTGTTATGAGGACCTAACTGATATACACACATGTTAACAACCAACAAAAACAAATCAAATGATCAATAGAAATAAAATATCTTTTAAAATCAAGGGGAGATATAATTTCCCTGTACAGTATACAGTACAGAAAGGAAAAATAGTACATAATGTAAATAACACAAAAACGTCATAATTCAGACATAAATCTTAACCTTCTCTCTCTCTTGCTCTCTCTCTCTTGCATTTTATGTATTGACAGCATGCACACACTCACACACACACACACACACACACACACACACACTATACACTAGCAGTCTTTAAGTCTGTATGCACATATAGCACGACAGCAATAACGTCCTGGAATAGTATGATGCATAAAGGTATCTTATAACCAGATTATAGAGCAGATGTGAAGAGACTGTAACCTGATATACGCTGCCCAAAACAGATCCTGCCAGGACAAACTTGGTTTGTGTGCTATCTTCCATATTTTTTGTAACCAGTATCTTTAATCCTGGCTTTTTTACACGTTGACGGAATACTCATAGAAGAGCTCACACCTCGGATACTTCCTGTATTCAAACCCTTGCAGTTCATTCATGTGAATTTAAATCAGGTGGTTGTTTTTAGCAGCCTCCCATTTCACATGATATTTACTTTACGCCACAGTATAACGCCCATGTAAATGCTGCTTAGAGATTTGAAACCAGTCATTTTTCGCAAAAAAAAAAAAAAAAAAAAAAAATTATTCAATCTGGAAAACATTTAAGAAGCTTAAAGACATTACGGTCTCATCAGCCTTTTACATCGTGTGGTCTGGCGACCAGACTTTTGTTAACCTCAGGTTCACTGGACTAGAAGTGGCTCTTTTTGCTGTGTAATTAAGGGGTGTGTGTTATGCTGTGCTCGCTTTAATATGTGCACTGACTGGCAAACAATGTTTAATGTAAAATGGTTTGTGACACTGCAACTATTTGCAACGATGCCTTTTTTAAAGCCTAGTGTATATGCCAGGTCTTCACTTTCCTGTCTGCTGTTTAAGTCATTTTATTTAATTGCAGTGTTTTTTTCTTTTTTTCTTTTTGGATGTTCATACTGTTTCAATAAAAAAAAAAATTTGAAAAAAAAAAAAAAAATCTTTCTGTATTGTGTTGCCCTGCGATGGCCTGGCGAGCCTTCCATGATGTACGCTACTCTCACCCAGAGTCGGCTGAGATGGGCACCAGCCTCCCCGCAACCCGAATTAGAATTAAGCGTAGCAGAAAATGAATGTATTGTGTGTTAAAATAAGATTTCCGATATGTGAGCTCGAGCAATTCTTTAATGCAATTTAGTGAAAGACATCAGGTATCAGTGTATGTGCCTCTATCAAGAGTGAGCGGTTATTACCGTTATTATGCTAATCGCTACCAATATCACTTCATAACTAGGTCTTTCATTTCACTTTCTCCTCTCTGTACCTACTCGGTGTAGATTTGGTCAGTTAAGTAACGCTGGCAGTTCTGTGAGTGTTTCCATGTGGTTTTAGGCAGCAGCCCAGCTCGCCTCTCACTGGCTGTGAACAATGGGGCTCTTATAGCATGGAGTCAGACGCTCAGCTACAGTATGTAGGTGCCACGAAAATATCTACACATTTCTGATGGGTGGGGACATTTCCTACTTGTGCCCTGTAATGCACATGATGACAGGAGACAAGAAAGCATAGACCAACTTAGACACACTGATCAAAGAGTGTATACTAAGTTATTGTGTATGGGAGAACATGAGAAAGTCATCAGCTGCACATTAATCCATGCTGATATATTTGAGCTGGGAGACAAAGAGTGCACAAGGGAGTAGGTCAGGAAGGAGGGGACAGATGGACAGACAGACACCCCCCCACCCACACACACACACATACACACACTCTCTAATACTTGACAAATCAAACTTGACACCAATGTCCTCATGTGCACTACATGTATACTAATCATTGAGTGCAAAGTCAGATGATATTTTGGCCGGGGTCATGTTTATTTCCGAGTCTAACACAATAAAAGACTACCCCCTGACCCCACCCCACTCCCAACACTATATCAGCAGGACCACGCACAGATCAGTGTGTAGCATAGTTCGGAATCAGAACGAATCAGGTGTCAAATCACTCAAATGTGCTGGACTACTTCCCTTAATGACTGAAGAATGGCATGACGTGGACACTGGTAAGGGTATTGCATTTCGCTTTAATAGCTCTGTACATGACTTTAATTCTTCAGACTAAACCGATCACTGCGAGACACTGCGGAAGCATTTAGGAATGCTGTACTTTGAAAATATACGTGCGGCCTAAACAAAGAGTTGCTTCACCCTAACACTACGTATTAAAAAAATAATAATAAAAAATCAAGCTTATGTGAAAATTTCAAATTCTTGGGCATGTGAGACAATGAAATTTGACATGTGATCAATTGAACAACAGTAACCACAACAACAATAATAACAACAACAACAATAATAATAATAATAATAATAATAATAATAATAATAATAATAATAATCTGATCAGGTGTACCCTGCATCTTATTTAAACTCTCTTGGGATTGGCTTCAGCCTCATAAATAAACACTTTAGATAATGGATTAGATAATGGGGCTGCGATGGCCTGGCGAGCTGTCCAGGGTGTGCCCCGCCCTTGCCTGGAGTCCCCTGAGAAGGGCGTCAGCCTCCCCGCAACCCTAATTAGGATTCAGCGGTTCAGAAAATGAACGAATGGATGAATGATAATAGATGGATGGATAATAATAATAATAATCAATATAATCTATAGATGCAGTATAAAAATATATAAAATGAACTAAAACTACATAAAAGGTCTCTAAAAACAACAAGTGTCAACATCACATATTTTTTTGAATATGCGAATTATGCGATTATCATTCATTTCATTTGCCGAACAGCTTACTCCTGTCAGGTTGGTAGACCCTGAACAATTTACCAGTCCACTGCGAGGACACCACTCGTGCAACCATTTACAATCATACTCACATTGTGGGACACTTTGGAACAGCCAATTAGCCTAATGTGCATGATTTTGGATTGTGGGAGGAAACCAGACTCCTCAGGCAAAACTCATGCAATATCAGGGAGAACATGCAAACTCCATACAGAAATGCCCTTGCTGAGCCCTGTACTTGAACCCAGGACCTTCTAGCTGTGAGACATGCTTACCGCAATACCGCTGTGCAACCATGTGATTATCATGAAGTATGATTTCATGAAAGCACCATCAGTCTGATTCTGGGGTCAATTGAGTCGTGACACTCAATACCGGGTGAACCTGACAACTGCAAATGTTGGAATGTGTATAATATGTTTTAATTGTATGAACTTAATATTTCATTGATTTCACTATATTCTTATTATTTTGAAACAAAAAAGTGTCTTGTATGATGTATTAATGGAATAGACTCTACACATTTCTGAAATATAACTGGAATCAATTCTTCAAAATATATTCCTTTAAATGATGTATATTTATATATTTCTAAAGCATTGTACTGATTCAGAATTATTGTTAAGATACGCACATGAGACTTATCATGATCTCATTTGTCCCAATAATAATTTGACCTGACATCAGAGAAAAAAGAAATTTTGGGGGAAAACTTTAAGTAAGAGTGAAATATTTTACGACTGTTGAAAAATTTGGTAATTGGAGTAACATTAGAACACATTGGTGAAATATTGCCATAAAATTTTGAAAAAAATAATTGGGTGCAACATCGGGAGACATTGAGGTCAAATTTCAAATAAATTTGCATGTTTTTATACAGTATTGGAGACAAATTTCGAACAACATTGGTATAAATTGAATTGACAGTGGTAATGTAATATCATTTAATGAAACATCAGAATAACACAGGAAGCACATCGGAGATCATCAGTAGACGTCGAAACAAAATTGGCTGAAACATTGATGTGTGAATTATATTGGAACACGTACGTCTTATATCAGGCCCATGATGAGAGTCATATGAGCGTACATTTGAGTGTGCCATTAAGCATACAACCAGACCCAAATTACTCCAGAGAATGCCAGCATCACCCAGCCAGTGTTTTTCCTTTTCTGGTAATTTTTCCCCCATTTATACATAATACTTGATGAAGACCTTAATGTAGGTCTGGGTGGTTAACGTCTAAACACACACACACACACACACACACACACACACACACACACACACACACACACACACACACACAAAAACATACGGCTTTTACGGTATGTCTTTCCAGCTGCCATTAGGATCATGGTCATATTGAAAGAACCTGTTGTTGGAGTATCTAAACTCAACACAGGAGCTGTAGTGACTCCTGATTGGGGCTTGAAGATGCCAAAAAGACAATTTTCACACTCGGGCGTTAAGGGCTCAGACTCTCTGGAACAGGCAAAACAGGATATCTTGTTGCTCTGCTGACATTATGAATTGAATGAGTGCACTGTATGCTGTAAGGTACCAGTATGTCTAGGTTTGAAACAGATGCTGTTATTTTCAAATTCCACCAGTACTCACAGGGCATGATTACCAGGGGGGGAAAAAAAAGAAAAAAAATTTTAAAAGAAATTTTAATCAGAGCTGTGCGAGGCAGATTAAATAAAATCAGTCCTGCACTGTTTCAGCATCAGATCAAAGTTCCTTTTTTTTCCCTAAATATTTTTTTCAGAAACAAGAATGAAATTTAAACTAACAACATGGTATCCTCCAGTTGAGGACAAATGCATGGGACATGCACCAAGGTGTCAGACATAATCATTTAACCTATGGCAGTAAACCTATATGGTTATGTAACTATATTGAAAATAAAGACAGTATTAGCAAAATCCACATTATCAACATGAAACGAATAGACATAATCATAAACCCTCATGGTGAACAATGCTATTTCAACACATTCGCAAATATAGCACGACGACTTTCCTTACCTTACTCCATGTATATGTTCAGTAGTATCTTTCATTCATTCATTTTCTGAACTGCTTTATTCAAATTAGGGTCATGGAGAGGCTGGCGCCCATCTCAGCCGATCTGGGTGAGGGCTGGGTACACCCTGGACAGCTCGCCAGGCCATTGCAGGGCCTGTTCACTAGTACCTGCACCATGAAACAGAGGTATTGTAATAACCAGCGTTTGTTTGTCTGCCTGTTTGTTTGCTTGCTAGTTTGTCTGTGAACAAAACTGTGACCACACCCCTGCAAGGATTGTAACCAAACTTGGTGGGAATTCCCGACTTGAGTCCCAGAGATTATTTAATTTGACCATGCCACGGGTGTAAAACAAATAAGATAAAAATGAATGTCCATGGGGCAGTGGTGGTCTAGTGGTATAAGACGCCGGATCGCTGATACAAAGGTTGGGGGTTCGAGTCCCACTCTCCGCAAGGTTGTCACTGTACCCCCCAGTGCAGCTAACTGGGTTATCAAAGGCCGACCATGTCTCTCACCGTCTATGGTGTGAGGCATGTAAAAGAACCATTGCTGACTTTCAACAAGAGTAGGCTGCAAAGCCGTCAGCGTGTTTCTGCCCTGCGATGGCCTGGCGAGCTGTCCAGGGTGTACTCTGCCCTCGCCCTGAGTTGGCTGGGATGGGCACCAGCCTCCCCGCGACCCTAATTAGGATGAAGCGGTTACAGAAAATGAACTGAACTAAATGTCCATGTATTGGAAAACACATTGTACGATGAGAGTATGGTTAATGAAAACCAGTATGTATAAACTATATTGTCTATTTGCGACTTTATTCTTGCTGCATGTTGGTGCTACCTTGTGCTAGTTACACTTAACATTGTTCAGTTGAAGAGTCAAATTGAGCAAAGTCGAACCACATCACTCAATGGAAGTTGAGACAGATACATCTGTTTTCACTTCTCATTTTTACGGACACTCCTTTCACTTGACTCAAAACCTTTTGCAATCTACTTCATTTTCAGCGCACGATGACTGCGTTATATTAGCACATTTAGCCCACAGCAATAAGGTCCTGGGTTGGCGTCCCAGGCTCAACGAGGCCGTTTCTGTGTGGTTTTTATGTTCTCCCTCTGCGTGCATGGGTTTCCTCAAGGCACACTGGTTTCCTCCTACACTCCAAGGATATGCACAATAAAAGTACTGTAATTGATTGTTCCAAATTGTCCCTGGGTGTCAGAGTGAGTGTGAAAGGTTGTGTGTGTTGGCACAGCAAAGGACTGGCAAGTTGTTCAAAGTGTACTCTTCTTTTGCCCAGAGTTGGCTAAGATAGGCTGCAGCCTCCACGCAACCCTAGTAGAAAGAAGTTGTGTGGCAAATGAATTATTCAACAATTTAAAAAAAAAAAAAAAAACTTTCATCGGAGTGACTGTTATAAGTGATAGGTTGGGAATTATGCAACCATTTAAAAGGCAAGTTGCCTAGAAGCCTCTTCCATATTTACCCTCACAATGCTCAGGATTGTTTGTCAGCTCTTGTTTGGCTTACATGACCAGATGATTATCACCTCCATCTGTTTCTTTTTACCAGCAGCAGAATTCATACCTCTGTTTACTCTTCATGCCAGTTCTTTGCTTGTTTCTCAGCACTACTCAGTTGTGCTTTGTTGCTTTCTTGTTCCCCCCAATAATCGTCTGTTATTATTCATTACTGTTCAATTTAAACAAGCAATTAAACTCTGAATATATTTTTAATATTTATTTATTCTGGAGGGCAGTGGTCGCCTGGAGGTAATGGTGCTGGATCACTGATCATAAGGTTGGGGGTTCAAGCCCCACTCTCAATGGGTTGTCACTTTCCCCCTAGTGCAGCGAACTGGGTTATCAAAGGCCGACCATGTCTCTCACTGTCTATGGTGTGAGGTTCATGTAAAAGAACCATTGCTGACTTTCGACAAGAGGAGCTGCATAGCCATCAGCGTGTTTATGCCCTGTGATGGCTTGGCTAGCTGTCCAGGGTGGACTGTGCTCTCACTCGGAGTCGGCTGGGATGGGCGCCAGCCTCCCCACAACCCTAATTCGGATTAAGCGGTTACAGAAAAAGAATGTATTGATTCATTCTTCAGATACATCATGATATACAGTGTGTTCCACATATTCCAGACTGAATTTAATTATGTCTTGTAATTAACGATGTATCTGTATGCTTCATGCTTGTCAGAAAGATTGACATGCTTGTGATTGAAGTGTTTCAAGCAGGGTGCGATACGAGGATCTTACTTGTCACAGATATGAAGCTCAGCCAGACAAAGACGTGCTACTGGTTGATGGCGCCTAAGATTTAGTTGTTTAAAATAGGCATCCCTTTATCTTTTGGGAAACAGAATCAACTAAATGTGAGTAACTGAGGGAATTAACATACTGCAGGAATAGTCTGGGGTATATTTTCACATTTATTCAGCCCATGACACACAAGACAGATACTCACCACCCCAAAACCACTTCTAATTTAAAGTAAACTTTCCAGAAGTCACTGCGTCAGTTGTGAGTCGACATTTTGTAATATGGTGTTATTTTCATATGGACAGTCTGTTGGAAAAGACGGTGGCACAGTGTGTAGTGATTCTCACATCCAGCTTACACAGCAGGTCCCAGGACGGAGGTTTTCTGTGTGGCATTTGCATGTTTTTCGCATGTTGACATGGCTTTTTTTTCCCAGGTACTTCAGTTACTCCATGTCTAAAGGCATGCATACAGCGGTACCTCACCTTACGATAGTCCCGGCAAAAGAAAAATCCAGGTTACGAAAAACATTTTCCAAAATTTTTTGTCTCTGTATACGAAACAAGTTCTCCTTACGAAACAAGCCAAACACACCATTGAAACATTAAAACAATGCACGAGCCGCTTTCCCACTAACAATCTTCCAACATCCCACCTCGCTGGCCTCCCATTGGCTAGGAGGGATGACGCAGCTCCCTCCCATTGGCTATCTCCCAACATCCCACCCCGCTGGCCTCCCATTGGCTAGGAGGGATGACGCAGCTCCCTCCCATTGGCTATCTCCCAACATCCCACCCCCGCTGGCCTCCCATTGGCTAGGAGGGATGACGCAGCTCCCTCCCATTGGCTATCTCCCAACATCCCATCCCGCTGGCCTCCCATTGGCTAGGAGGGATGACGCAGCTCCCTCCCATTGGATATTATGGAGCTGCATCTCCCATAATGCTTTTCACGTAAAGGACAGACTCACTGTTTTTTGACTCAGGCTTTTAACCTTCCATAAACATTTGTAAGATTATAACTCTGCAAAGAAGACATGGTCAACACACGCGCGCGCGCACACATGTGATTTCCGGTGCAAGTGAAAAGAGGAAGCGGGCTCATGATATCGCAAAGGAATATGGCCAAACTCGTCTACCATCGATACAATATTGAAGCAGAAGGAGGTCTTACAAGGTATGCTTTAATAATTTTTAAAGGGTTTAGGGGTAGTATTGGGGGCCTTGGAACGAATCACGTGGATTCATTTCATAAGGTGAGGGACCACTGTATTAGGCTGATATATTGTTCCAAATTGACCGTAGGTGTGAGTGTGAATGCTTGTGTATGTTCAGGTGGCCTGCGATCGTCTGACGAGCTATTCAGGGTGCACCTCATTGTTGTCCAGTTCGACAAAAAAAAAAAAAAAACACTTCACTTTAATACTTTAATCTCATGTTTCATTAACTACTAAAAGATATTTTTTTTTTGCTGAACTAGTTATCAGGGGTTTTTTTTGTTATAAGTGTGTATTACTGCAACGTTTGCTTTGAGAGCATGTCTGCTCTGTCTGTCTGTCTTCCTTTCGGCTTTTTTCCCTTTTACTCGGGAGTCGCCGCAGCGAATCATCTGATTCGCACATTTGATTTGGCAGAGGTTTTTACGTCGGATGCCCTTCCTGTCACAACCCTTTTTAGCAAGGAACAGAAACACGCTGACGACTTTGCATCCTACTCTTTACGAAAGTCAGCAATGGTTCTTTTACATACCTCTCACCATAGACAGTGAGAGACATGGCCCGCCTTTGATAACTGCACTAGGGGGAGAGCACATCTGCTCTATAACTCATATATTCTGATATCACTCAATAAATTTAACCAGATTTTTGCACCCAAGTTCCTCTGGCTTCACAATGCTATCCAAGGTGTGTATGGCCACATGTCTGTAAGCATGAATGAACTTTATGGTATATGTTGGAGCGCGATGCATTTGTGCAAGACTGCATAGTAATCTTTATGAACCCTAGAGGAATATGTCGGAATGTATAGGATGGCTGAGTAGTGTGTGAATGTGTAATGTGTGTATGGATACACAATTCTCTCTCTCTCTCTCTCTCTCTCTCTCTCTCTCTCTCTCTCTCTCTTTTTCTGGAACTTGTGTTGCCTACATGCGACATGCGATTACTCTCATTATAGATTTCGATTGTTTTGCTATGTGTGTATGTGCCTATGTATGTAATGTAATATTGTGTGTCAAGATCTTTGCACTCTGTTTTCTGAGCCATGGCACAGGCCTGTATCAAGCCCTGAAGACCCAATACTGGTAGCTATGAATCTGACACTGTTAAAAGTACCCCTGTGATCATACTTATAGGACAGCATGTATAAGTTTGAAATCTTGCATTACATTTTCTCTTTCTTCTAGCCATATCATGCACAGTAACTGTAGTTAAGTAATCTTATACATTCTTAAATGTTGAGAAACAGGAAAGGAGGAGCAAAAATCATACATTGATGAATCTAAACTTCAAATTATTGAAAAATATCCTGAGTTGTAGTGTTTTGAATTTATATTCTTGAGGTTTTACATCATGACCCCCCTCTCATTCTGCTATTTTGTGTCCTGACACAACCCACAGATTCACAACCCTGATCCTGGCGTACTCCCTGTCCTGTATGTTTTCTGTGTTTTTCCTGCTCTTACACACCTGCCTGAACGAAAGAAGGGATGTTAATTTGATTAAAAAGTGGATTATGTGTATTGGTAGCAAGAAAAAAGCCGGAAAAAGAAGCTTAGAACACGGGCTACACCAGGACAAGGGTTGGAACCTGGAGCCAAGGCCAAGTTTGTGCATGTGTTTTGGGTTGTGGCTTTAGAGGAAAAACTGATGGGAGGGGTTGTATTTTATTTTATTATTATTTTTTAATACTCAATGGTATGATGGTGTTGTTTTTTTCACAGGACTTTCAGTTGGATCCTGAGCTTGGGTTGCTGTCGATGTAAACCGTTATATCTCCCTGTGAGGTTTCTCCATGTTCTCTAGGTTCCTTTGCTCCCAGTATGTGAATTTGGTACTCTTCTGTGTGTGAATAAATGTGTGCGTGCATGTGTGTGTGCGCGAGTGCTTTTTAATGGATTTCCAAAAGTCCCATGCAGCCTCATGCCCAGCATTACAAACTAGTTAGAACACAGTGCTAGAAAACATGAGGAAAAAAATATGCGAAAACAATGCCAGAAAAAATGCTTCTTGTTTAAAAGGCCAAAAGTGGCCATTCCAAATACTTTTTGTGTTTAACATTTCAGTTCTCTATATTGATCTAACAAACACATTTTATTTTTTTTGAATTGCTGTTGTTTGCCTATCACTCAAAAATAGTATATATCCACATCCACCCATATGCATACATACATACATATATATGAGATGAGATTTCCTTTCCGCTTTTTCCCTTTATCAGGGGTCGCCACAGTGAATGATTTGCACGTTTGATTTGGCATAGGTTTTTACATCGGATGCCCTTCCTGACACAACCCTTTAGCAAGGGACAGAAACACGCTGCCGGCTTTTCAGCTACTCTTTTTACGAAAGTCAGCAATGGTTCTTTTACATGCCTCACACCATAGACAGTGAGAGACATGGCCCGCCTTTGATAAGCCACTTAGCTGCACTGGGGGAACAGTGACAACCTTGTGGAGAGTGGGACTCGAACCCCCAACCTTAGGATCAGCGATCCAGCACCCTATACCACTAGGCCACCACTGCCATATTATATATATATATATATATATATATATATATATATATATATATATATATATATATATATATATATATTTATATTCTACTACCTATACTCAGATAATACCTATACTATAAAAATGCACTATAAAATTGTAGTATTGAAAGAGCATCAGGAATTAATATAAATATGAACAAACTGATGCCAAGTGTACCAGTTTGGCAGTGGTTAGCATGCCCAGCTCACACCGAGAAGGTCTTGGGTTTAAGTCTCAGGCTTGAACGATCATTTCTCGTGATGTCCAGGGTGTAGCTCGAACCTTTATATATATATACACACACACACACACACTCCATATATATTTATATTTAAGTGTGTGTGTGTGTATAAATGAATGAATACATACACACATTTTATATATATATATATATATATATATATATATATATATATATATATATATATATATATATATATATAGATAGCCCCTGTAAAAAGTTTCTGTTTTAATGCAAATAAATTAAATTGAAGTGAAATAGACTGTTCATTTACTAGTTTTCATTTTGCAAGTTATCTACAACTTAAAACATCAAAATATGAAATTAATATACTAAAATATTACATCCTAACATTAATTTAAAGAAACTATATGCCCGATATTCACACTGCACTTTTAAATGCGACAAGATAATGTAACTCAAGTGTATGATATAGTAAAAGGGGTGTGGTTATAGACATATGTCAGGTTCCTCTCATGCTTCAGCTCATGCTTCTGATCAATAATCTACATATTTAACTCATGTTACTGGACACAAGCCTGGTAATGTCTTGGGTAATTTCCCTGGGATTCTGCTGAATTTTGGACACACATTATGGACTTTACTTCACCTCTGCTTTGACTCTGTTTATAATGTGGTTTTGGACATAGGTCGGGTTTTCCTTCTCTTTATAATGAAAAGACTCTGCACATATGTACTGCCACGTCCCAACTGTTACAACACGGCAGAAATTCAACTCCAATTATGGTGTCTGGGTACACATACAATATTCTGTGCTCTTTTCTGGTAAAACCACAGAAAATCTGCTATTGTTATTCACTAGATATATGAAACAGCATCACTAAACTTAGTTACACTTGTTATAGACATGACATGAAACGTGAGTTAATTTGAGATTTAAGCAGGTGGGGAGCAGCTTCTGTTGGTGCTAACAATATGAAAACACCATCTTTCATTATACTGTATTATACCCATACAGAAAGACATGTACAGAAATATCCATTATAATACAATATAATGTAGACAGCATGGTGGCGGACTGGTTAGCACATCCGACTCGGATGTTTCTGTGCCAAATTTTAAAATGCTTCACGTGAGCTTCCTTCTAGTGCTGTGGTTTCCATCAACAGTCAAAAGATGTGCACATTAGGCTCATGAGCAGTTCCAAATTGCAGCTAGGTGTGAATGGTTGTGGCTAAGTGTTGGCCCTGCAATGGTCTGGCAAGCTGTTGGTCAAGATAGGTGCAGCCTCCCGGTACCCTAATATGATTCATCGATTAAAAAAATAATGATGATAATATAATATAATATAATATAATAATATAATATAATATAATATAATATAATAATAATAATAATAATAATAATAATAATAATAATGATAATAATAATAATAATAATAATAATAAATAATAATTGAAAGTGTCAAAACTACTTGTATGATGCATTTTAAATACACTGCAATAGGATTTCATGCTTATTCACATACATTATGAGATTAAAATGAGAATACAGGTGACGATTGGTGAGCTTTGGAACCTTCTGTGTACAGTTTATGCAGTCTCCACCAGCATCCAAAAGGGATGTGGCCTAGGTTAACTGGCTCCTCTAATTTGCCTAGATGTGTACCTCCCTGTTCACTCAAAGTCATCTGGGATTGGCTTCAGCTCACCTGTCAGCCGCAGTAGATAAACAGTACAGAAAATGGTTGGATTGAAGATAAATGTAGTTCTGAAAGTTCAGCTGACTATGACTGATGTACGTGTTTTAGCCCTAGAAGCACCGAGGTTAGGATTAAATAGCAAATATATTTACATTAGTATTTATATTATACAACATATTAAAAAATAGAGCAACAAATATGTTCCTACCAATATATTTCTTGAGAGCCAGTTAATGACCTATACATATCTACTTGCCACCCATTATCTGTACTACTTATCCATTAGAGTGCCAGGGTAAACTGGATCCAATCCCAACTGACTTCAGTTAAAAAGGTCACAAGTCTCTTGCCGGACTAACATCTAAATACATTTCAAATATATTTTTCCCTGTATAGGAATAAACATATATACATTATACATATAGACATTATTCTCAAAATATGTCTCATCTCACTTTCTGAATCGATTTATCCTTTTGTGGGGTTGTGGAGATGTTGGATCCTATCCCACCCAGCTCTTATCCAAACCAGGGTGCACCCAGAACATCACAGCACAACCCAGACATACAACCACTCAGACACCAAGGGGAAATCAGCAATATTTAGTTAAGCTAATATGCATGCCTTTGGCTTGTAGGAAGAAACTGGGGTACATGAAGGAGACTCATATAACCACTGGCGAACATCAAAAATCCACAAAAAATGACCTCACTGGGTATGGGGCTCAATCCCACAACCTTCTATGAACCTATGAAGCAGAAATGCCAACCACTACGCCACCACGTTGCCCATCAAGGAACGGTGACTGGAAGAAAAATTGGAAGAACTTTCTTTACGTTCAATCTGTCTTATTATCTCTTGATACAGAAACAGATCCTCATCCTCATTATCATCATTACTGAATATGTGTGATTTTTTTTTCACAAGTTCTTCATTGACTAAATTCAGGTGTAGTTTGGTCTTGCATTTAGGTGAAGGTCTATACCCTTGACAATAGACACAATTCGCATTACGATTCATTATCAAAAAATCCACTATGTCAGCGTACATACACGGCGGCCACTTCGATAAGGCGTCATTTTCTGTCTTCCAGCCGTCTTCATGTCCCAAGGGATCGGAAATTGTCACAATTTCCTCATCCACTTCAAAGGTCAACAAGCTGGCATAGTTACGTTGGATTTGTTTAGATTCCTCGGCCTTTGACAAAACTATCGGTAGTTTTTGTAACGTCGCCGCAGATGCAAGCGCAACAAGTTCATCTTTATGCTTGCGGGAACAACCGGGAAGACTCCAACGTATACAATCCGCTCGAATGTCGGGAACTTTCCATAAATTAAACGCATCAATAGTGCAGTTCTCATCCACATCAAGGTTTACTTCCGCCAAGTTTGGTAATCGCGATCCCATGATGCCGTGCGCGAGCCGAGATGCGAATTGTGTCTATTGAACTGCTAGTCTGCAGTTAGTGCACTGCTATCTGCAAAATCGAGTTTTTCAAGTGGACGGCAGGGTGACAAGAACTGCTCTATGATTTAGCGTCAGACCTTCGTTACATCCGAGAAACTTGAGAAACAGATATGTTCAATAGGGTGGCATGTCTGTTTTACGGCAAGAAGGTCATGAGTTCGACTCGACTTGGGCTTGGGCATTTTTGTCTCCTCCTACAATCCAAAGACATGCACATTAATCTAATTGGCTATTTCAGCTTGTCCCTAGGTGTGGTTGAATGGTTAAGATAAGATACAGCTTTATTAATCTCACAATGGAGAAATTCACTGTTACAGGCTCTTGAGGTACCATCAGTAGGGGGTGCAAAAATAGATACATATACAAATATACATTTCGGTTGTGTGAGTTTTTCCATGTGACGATCAAGTGAGCTGTTCAGGGTGTAGCCTGCCTACACAATGTTGGCTGAGATAGGCTCCAACCTTCCTGTGACCATCATAGGATTAAGTGGTTTGACAAATGAGTGAGAGTGAGTAAGTGATATATCCAATATATAATTATGTGATTACATTTGACTGGATAGAAATTAGATCTTTATTTAGCTTGTGAGTCTTGGCAAAATATAACAGTGTTTCTGTGCTATAGACGCAGTGAACGGAAGCTCAACTCTGTTTTCTTTAACATAATCCAAAGGTGAAGGCTTTCCTTTTTCATTAGCCTCAGGAGAACCCTGATGAGATGCAGAGTACATAAAAAAACCCACCAAAAATAATGCATAAAAATAGGCAATGGATACAAAAAAAGGAATGAATTGCCTATTTTTTGTGCATTATTTTTGGTGAGTTTTTTTTTTTTGTTGCAGGGAGGCTGGCGCCCATCCCAGCCAACTTTGGGCGAGGGAAAAGTTCACCCTGGACAGCTCGCCAGGCCATCGCAGAGCAGAAACACACTGACAGCCATGTAGCCTACTCTTGACGAAAGTCAGCAATGGTTCTTTTACATGAACCTCACACCATTGACACTGAGAGACATGGCCTGCCTTTGATAACCCAGTTAGATGCACTCGGGGGCGTGACAACCTGTTGAGAGTGGGGCTTGAACCCTCAACATTAGGATCAGTGAACCAGCACCTTTACCACCAGGCCACCACTGCCCAATAGGCAATTCCTTATTAATAAACTGATTAATTACATTTTAATTGTATTCAGTTTTACAAAGAAAAAAAAAAAACAGATGTAGATAAAACATGCCAGAGGAGATAGTAAAGAAATAAATATTAATTGATCTCCTGCAACTACACACCAGAGGGGTAAAAGGTACTAAATATGCAAAAAGATGGTTATTTAATGAGTCAGAGACTAAACAGAACAGTATATAAAATTACAACAGTTTTATGAGCACGTGAGTGGCACTCTTACGTACATGTATGCACACGTTTAGACAGACAGACATGGTCCGCCGCACTCCTTGCCCCGCACACACAGATAGGTCAGTTAAACGGTTTTCATGCGCTCGTACACAATAACATAATAGCATCATGGTTGGAACATAGTGTTCACATGAGCTAAATGGATGTACTGTATGTGTGTTTGGACAGATGCAGGAGTGTATGACGGTGCTCATAGTTGCACATTCACATGAATGAACCACTGCACTATAATTCACAATTATTGAGAACACAGCTCAGCTGAGTGAAGTCTGTGATATGTACATTCCACACACACACACACACACACACACACACACACACACACACACACACACCACTTCCCTAATTGCCCAGTTGGATTTAAGTCATACGAGCTAGCACATGCCAGGATTAAATGCTTTTTCCAGTCATATTGGTCAGCATTTCGGTCAGATTTGTGCCAGGCGGACTAAACACCATCTTTATAATCCCTTCCGACTCAATGCTGTTCATAGACCAAGCAGAAATAATGACGTGCTGTGGGTTGTATAGCAATAAAATCTACTGGCTGTAACTAACTTATTCATCAGTGTATTGTTGAAAATAAAAGTAGACCATTACAAGCAAATGCAGGAATGATATTATAATCAAGTGACGAGAGACAGTACAGCCGACAGCCGAGCATATTCTACAAGTAAAGCAGACTTGACATATGTCAACATCTGTAATTTCAAAACTTCAGTGCTGGATTTGCCAGAAAAGCCCTTACATCATGGCCTCAAACATAACCTTTCAGGAGACAAGCAACAGATAGATCAACACCCCCCCCCCAACGTAAATTCCACATGTTCTAATCCTGAACTGTACACAACTCCCATGCATCATAAATAACAAAACTACTGCTGTGCCAGGCGGATACTTTCTCAACTATGTGCACAATGCACTTATCTATGTAGCACCAACAGAACCAACATGAGGTATAGTATATACCGTATACATATATTTTACAATAGGGGTGTGTCAAACACACGTTTGTGGCCATGTCACTGAATTTAAAGATGACCGATGGCTGAATAAACACTGAACATCTATTCTAAAATGGCAACCATGAAATCCACATGGCAAAATGATTCATTTGGACATGCACTCGCTTTCCCTTTATTCACTTGCATTATCTGACAAGAGTGACCAGCGAGCATGTGATCTTTCTTGCGTCATGAATGACTTGCTGTTTACCTGAAATAGGCTGCTGATATCTAGTGGGTTTCAGGGGCAGTGGTGGTCTAGTGGATAGGGCGCAGGATCGCTGATCCTAAGGTTGGGGGTTCGAGTCCCCACAGGGTTGTCACTGTCCCCCGAGTGCAGCTAACTGGGTTATCAAAGGCGGGCCATGTCTCTCACTGTCTATGGTGAGAGGCATGTTAAAGAACCATTGCTGACTTTCGTAAAGAGTAGGCTGCAAAGCCGTTGGCGTGTTTCACGACCTGGAGAGGGATGGACTCCGCCAGGCCAAATCAGCCCAAGTCTCACCATGAAGGCGCCCCAACGACATCCCCGGATGTTCAGGGATAAGTGAAGTGAAGTGAAGATCGAGTGGGTTATCATGAATTAGGTGTCATGGTAACGGTCATGGTAACGGCCCAAAATTACCCCAAGACATTAATGTAAGTGTGAATATTTGTGTGTGATGGCCCTGCAATAGCCTGGAGAACTGTTTGGCGAGGATGGGCTCCAGTTTACAAGCGACCCTAGTGCAGTTTGGACCTGCACAGTATATAAGTAGGAAGCTGAGTAGAGTGTGATGGATTGGTATGTGGAAAGTTTTATAAAGTAAAAGAAGTGAAATCCTGGCCTCAAGTGGTCATCCGTATTAATTACAAGCATGCAGAAAAGTACACACCCAGTCACTGTACACCCAGCACTCACACGCCATTAACTTTTTCATGGGTTCTTTACATTTTTATCAGTTGTATCTTTATGTGATTTACTCAGAAACCTCCTGAAAGGAACTCCTTCTACACTCTCAGAACAGATAAGGTAAAAAAACAAAACACCCCCCCATATCTCAATTTAAAACACACCAGTGTGCCACTTTGTATCTCTTTGTGTTGCTTTTTGATTGGCTTGATGTTGGCTGAGTTTTTAATTGAATGATGACGTCACTCCGTAACGTGATTGGACATTTAACACGCATGTTGCACGTGTGAATTATTTTATTTATATATTCATTCATTTTCTGAACCTCTTAATCCTGATTAGGCTGGCACCCATCTCAGCCAACTCTGAGCAAGGGCAGAGTACACCCTGGACAGTTCGCCAGGCCATTGCAGAGCAGAAACACGCTGACGGCTATGCAGCCGAATCTTATCGAAAGTCAGCAATGGTTCTTTTACATGCCTCTCACCATAGACAATGAGAAACATGGCCAGCCTTTGGTAACCTAGTTAGCTGCACTGGGGAGGACAGTGACAATTAATTAAGAATGGGGCTTGAAGCCCATACCTTGGGATCAGTGATCCAGCACCTTACCATCAGGCCATCACTGCTCCTTTGGCAGTAACAAGAAAAGGCAAATACAAATGATAGCTAATCCAAATACAAGGATCCCTCGCGACATGCGGCTTCAGTGCATCGCGTTTTTTTTTTTTTTTTCATCAAATTAAAAAAATAAGGGAATTAAGGAAGAATGGGGGGGAAAGTTAAGGAAGATGCTGCAAAACAAGGCCAATTATGCACCCCCCCCCCCCCCAAAAAAAACAACAACAACCCCCCCCCATCAAAACGACTTACATTTTTATGTGAGGTGCGCATCTGTGTGTGTGTGTGTATATGTATGTGTATTTTTATTTTATTTACATTTTATGCATTATTTTTGAACGTTTAATTGTCATTATAAGCATTTATAGCATTGACTATGTATTTATTGATATTATATACACATATACATGTACGTATATGTCGGTCAGGAAGGGGTGATCCTAATTCGCGGAATTCTGTGGTCGCTGGGGGATTTCGGTCCCAATTAACCACAAAAAGTGAGGGATCCCTGTATATAATATTCTGAAGTTATGAAAATCCTGAGTAGGTGGACTGAATCCACTAAACTCCCTGGACATAGATGTGAGTGTAAATATATGCACATGATGCCTTATGATGTATTGGTGACTTCCAAGCCTTTAATTTGCAAATTATTGGATGAGATAAATCAGGCTTTGTCCTACTGATGATGTTGGTAATCCATTAAGGAATGGAATCAGGTATAACCTAAATCTGCTTACTAACTGATCAACTGTATCAGGGATGATCTATCAAACCTAAAACTTACAAGATGAGTTTATGGGTGTTTTACCTACTGTCATTATACAGGCATTGTCCGGCTGAGACACTGTCAGAATCACATGCGGCTACGTATGAAGGGTTGAGAGGCTGAAAGGTCAAACCACAACAAAAAGCCTGAAAAAAATGAGATAAAAGTGATATGTTGACAGATGCGTATAAGGTTTGTGTGTGCCTTAACTCACACTGTGAGCATTATTCTTGACTTTTTTTTTTTTATTTCAAAAACTGTCACTTTTCCTCAAAAACAGATTTCTGTTGATTTCACCACTCTGGTTCCAGATGCTCATTTTCTCTCTGACACAGAACAGGGAAGACAGTGGTGGCCTAGTGGTAAAGGTGCTGGATCCCTGCTCCCATGGTTGGAGGTTCAAGCCCCACGCATCACAGGTTGTCACTGCCACCCCCCACCCCCCTCCTCACCACCACTTGCCAGTGAGGCTAACTGGGTTATCAAAGGTCGGCCAAATGTCTCTCACTGCCTATGGTGTGAGGTTCATGTAAAAGAACCATTGCTGACTTTCAACAAGAGTAGGCTGCAAAACTGTTAGCGTGTTTCCACCTTGCGATGTCCTGGCGAGCTGTCCAGGGTGTACTCTGCCCTTGTCCGAAGTCGGCTGCGCTGGGTGCCAGCCTCCCTGCGACCCTAATTAGGATTAAGCGATTACAGAAAATGAACTGAACAGGATATGGATTGATATGTAGATTTTTAGCAGTGCAAAAGATAAATGTCAGCAACACAATGCAACTCTTAAATATAATTTATTTATTTGTTTATTTATTTCTACTGTGTACTTTTTACTTTTCTCAAAAAAAAAAAAAAGGTCCACTACTGTACTAAATACAGTAGTATGACAAAAGTCGACGCCAGGCGCTGGTTTAGATACACTGTGCACTACGGTAAGTGTGCAGCGCGTACAGACTTGGCTGGGTCGGAGAATGGGCGCTGGCGCATGCGCAGTTCTGTCCGTGCGGGCGCTCTGCTGCAGTGACGGTGTATTTCAGGGTTTAGCTTTTAGCCACCGGGCCTCGCACTGCAGCACCGTTCAGGCCAAAATCCTGCCCACATGTGACCAGATACCAACAAAACCGGTAAGAAACACACAGGTGTGTAATTCCTGACCTAGTATAACCTTAGTGATGATTTAGACTCGACTCCACGGCTGTAAGATAATGTAATCAATAACATGTTTAAATTATACCCAGCTTGACATTTAATTCGAGACCGGCCGACGCTTTCCTTAAAACCGCAGTTTAATCAGGTTTTTGCTGGATTTTCGATTATTATTATTATTTTTTTTGCTGGATATTAAACAACAGATAGTCCCGTCTTGTGTTGTCTGACTGTGACCTTCCAGACTGCGGTGCTCGAGCCGCGTTTATTTTAAAGGGTCGTCTGTCTGAAACGCACATACGCGCGAGCAACACGCCCCCCTCCCCCCTTCCCCCCAAACACCACGACCGCCGCAACATGTGGGTTTCACCTGCAGCGCATAAAGCGGTCATATGAACCCACAGAAAACGTAATATTATTATTCAGGCTTCGCTCTGAACCCGCCTTTGAAACACGTCGCGCAAGATTAGATCAGCCAGGCTTGTAAAAATCCAGTTTATTAAAGCCCGACGACGCAGTTTGTAATCACATTTGCATAAAGGTCATGCCATATAAACAAAACCACAGCCTGATCAGTTCATACTTGAAATATTGACATAGTAGACAATGCATGATTGGTATCAGTGTCCGATGATATCACAGACATACCCTGGGGACAATGTACTGTACATAATATGGTGTAGGTGTGTGGATTGTAATCAGGCTATTTCTGTGCATTAGCAGTAAACAAAGCATGGCCAGATTTATCACAAAGCGCCTTCACACAATGCTCAAATAATCAGTTCAATTCATTTTCTGTAACCGCTTAATCCTAATTAGGGTCGCAGGCAGGCCGGCGCCCATCCCAGCCGACTCTGGGAGTGGGCAGAGTACACCCTGGACAGCTCGCTAGGCCATCGCAGGGCGGAAACACGCTGACGGCGTTGCAGCCTAAAGTCAGCAATGGTTCTTTTACATGAACCCCACACCATAAGACAGCGAGAGACATGGCCGTCCTTTGATAACCCAGTTAGCTGCACAGGGCAGGGGACAGGTGACAACCTTGTGGAGAGTGGGACTCGAACCCACAACGTTAGGATCAGCGATCCAGCGCCCTATACCACTAGGCCACCACTGCTCAAATAATAAATACTGTAATAAAATGCCAATCAAAAAAAAAAAAATACCGAAATACTTGACTATGTTATTATCGGGGGCAGTGGTGGTCTAGTGGTATAGGGCGCTGGATCGCTGATCCAAAAGGTTGGGGGTTCGAGTCCCACTCTCCACATGGTTGTCACTGTCCCCCCCAGTGCAGCTAACTGGGTTATCAAAGGCGGGCCATGTCTCTCACTGTCTATGGTGAGAGGCATGTAAAAGAACCATTGCTGAGTTTCGTAAAGAGTAGCTGCAAAGTCGTCAGCGTGTTTCTGTCCCTTGCTAAAAAGGGTTGTGACAGGAAGGGCATCCGACGTAAAAACCTCTGCCAAATCAAACGTGCAAATCAGATGATTTGCTGTGGCGACTCCCGAGTAAAAGGGAAAAAGCCGAAAGGAAGACAGACTTGACTATGTTATTATTATTATTATTGTGGATGCTTATGTAGTGCAATTTCAATGCAGCCGTGAGGGGGGCACAAACCAGTGTCTCTCCCTCACGCCGGTCCCAAGCCCGGATAAATGCAGAGGGTTGCGTCAGGAAGAGCATCCGGCGTAAAACAAATGGCAAATAAACTATGCGAATCACAAGAAAGAATCACATACCGGATCGGTCGAGGCCCGGGTTAACAACGACCGCCATCAGTGCCGTCAACCAACAGGGTGCTGATGGAAATTGGACGACTGTTGGTCGAAGACGTCGAAGAAGGAGAGGCGGGAGGCGTGTCCGTTGCCAGAGAGAGAAGAGGAAAGGCATGAGTCTAGGACTGAAAGTAGGGACTTTGAATGTTGGAACTATGACAGGAAAAGGTAGAGAGCTGGCTGACATGATGCAGAGGAGGAAGGTGGACATACTGTGTGTTCAGGAGACCAGGTGGAAAGGTCGCAAGGCTAGAAGCATAGGAGCAGGGTTTAAGCTCTTTTATCATGGTGTGGATGGGAAGAGAAATGGAGTCGGAGTCATCTTGAAGGAGGAGTTAGATGAAGTGATGCAGAGTACCCCCAGAGGTGAAAGAGTGGTCATTGGGGCAGACTTCAATGGACATGTTGGTGCAGGAAACCGAGGGGACGAGGAAGTGATGGGTAGGTTTGGTATCCAGGACAGGAGCATGAAGGACAGATGTTGGTAGATTTTGCAAAAGGATGGAAATGGCTGTGGTGAATACTTTCTTCCAGAAGAGAGGAGCATAGGGTGACTTATAAAAGGGGAGGTAGGAGCACACAGGTAGACTACATCTTGTGCAGGCGATGTAATTTAAAGGAAGTCAGTGACTGCAAAGTAGTAGCGGGTGAGTGTGTTGCCAAACAGCATAGGATGGTGGTGTGCAGGATGATGCTGATGGTGAGGAAGGTGAAGAAGGCAAAGGCTGAGCAGAAGACAAAGTGGTGGAAGTTGAAAAAGGAAGGGTGTCGGGTTGTCTTCAAGGAGGAGTTGAAACAGGCGTTGGGTGGTCAGGAAGTGCTTCCAGATGACTGGACAACTACAGCTAATGTGATCAGGGAGACAGGTAGGAGAATACTTGGTGTGTCATCTGGAAGGAAAGTAGATAAGGAGACTTGGTGGTGGAATGAGGAAGTGCAGGAGTGTGTACAAAGGAAGAGATTAGCGAAGAAGAAGTGGGACATTGAGAAAACCGAAGAGAGTAAACAGGAGTACAGGGAGACACAGCGTAAAGCAAAGGTAGCAGTGTCAAAGGCCAAACAGAGCGCGTTTGGTGACTTGTATGATCGGTTGGAAAGTAAAGAGGGAGAAAATGATTTATGCAGGTTGGCACAGCAGAGAAATAGAGATGGGAAGGACGTGCAGCAAGTTAGATTGATAAAGGACAGAGAGGGAAATGTATTGACTGATGACAGAAGTGTGCTGGGAAGATGGAAAGAGTACTTTGAAGAGCTGATGAATGAGGAAAATGAGAGAGAAAAAAGAGTAGAAGAGGTGACTGTTGAGGACCAGGAAGTAGCAAAGATTAGTAAGGGTGAAGTGAGGAGGGCATTGAAGAGGATGAAGAATGGAAAGGCAGTTGGTCCTGATGACATACCGGTCGAGGTATGGAAGTGTCTAGGAGAGGTAGCAGTAGATTTTCTGACAAGAACATTTAACAAGGTCTTAGAGAGTGAGAGGATGCCAGAGGAATGGAGAAGTGTGCTGGTGCCCATTTTTAAGAACAAGGGAGACGTGCAGAGTTGTGGCAACTACAGAGGGATAAAGTTGATGAGCCATACGATGAAGTTATGGGAAAGAATAGTGGAAGCTAGACTAAGGGCAGAAGTCAGCATTTGTGAACAACAGTTTGGCTTCATGCCAAGAAAGAGCACCACAGATGCAGTGTTTGCCTTGAGGATGTTAATGGAGAAGTACAGAGAAGGTCAGAGGGAGCTGCATTGTGCCTTTGTGGATCTGGAGAAAGCATATGACAGGGTGCCGAGAGAAGAACTGTGGTATTGCATGAGGAAGTCTGGAGTGGCAGAGAAGTATGTTAGAGTGGTGCAGGACATGTATGAGAGATGTAAGACAGTGGTGAGGTGTGCTGTCGGTGTGACACAAGAGTTCAAGGTGGAGGTGGGACTGCATCAAGGGTCAGCTCTCAGCCCCTTCTTGTTTGCTATGGTGATGGACAGGCTGACAGGCGAGGTTAGACAAGATTCCCCATGGACTATGATGTTTGCAGATGACATTGTGATCTGTAGTGAGAGCAGAGAACAAGTGCAGGAAAATCTAGAGAGGTGGAGGTATGCCCTGGAAAGGAGGGGAATGAAGATTAGCCTCAGTAAGACAGAATACATGTGCATGAATGACAAGGACCAAAGAGGAACGGTGAGATTACAGGGAGCAGAGATAAGAAAGGTGGAGGATTTTAAGTACTTAGGCTCAACAATCCAGAGCAATGGAGAGTGTGGAAAAGAGGTCAAGAAGCGTGTACAGGCTGGTTGGAATGGTTGGAGAAAAAGTGTCCGTGTGATGTGTGATAGGAGGGTATCGGCAAGAATGAAAGGAAAAGTGTACAAGACGGTGTTGAGGCCAACGATGTTGTATGGGTTAGAAACAGTGGCCCTGGGGAAAAGACAGGAGGCAGAGTTGGAGGTAGCAGAGATGAACATGTTGAGGTTCTCTTTGGGAGTAACGAGGATGGATAGGATTAGGAATGAGCACATCAGAGGGACAGCACATGTAAGACGTTTTGGAGACAAAGTCAGAGAGGCTAGATTGAGATGGTTTGGACATGTACAGAGGAGGGATAGTGAGTATATTGGTCATAGGATGCTGAGGCTGGAACTACCAGGCAAAAGGCCTAGAGGAAGACCAAAGAGACGATTCATGGATGTGGTGAAGGAGGACATGAAGGTCGTTGGTGTAAGAGAAGAAGATGCAAAGGATAGGGTGAGATGGAGGCAGATGATTCGCTGTGGCGACCCCTGAAGGGAAAAGCCGAAAGGAAAAGAAGAAGAAGAAGAAGACATGTAAGATGTTTTGGAGACAAAGTCAGAGAGGCTACATTGAGATGGTTTGGCCATGTACAGAGGAAGGATAGTGAGTATATTGGTAGTAGGATCCTGAGGTTGGAACTACCAGGCAGAAGGCCTAGAGGAAGACCAAAGAGAAGATTTATGGATGTGGTGAAGGAGGACATGAAGGTAGTTGGTGTAAGAGAAAATGATGCAGAGGATAGGATGAGATGGAGGCAGATGATTCGCTGTGGCGACCCCTGAAGGGAAAAGCTGAAAGAAAAAGAAGAATGTAGCGCTATTTCATACACGCGTATGCTCAATGCACATGAGACCCCAGCACTCCCTGCGCTCCGGGTACCCATCGCCACTGTACGGCACCAGTTGTTGTGTTGTTCTATCCTTTTGATGCTTAGCGCCAAGCAGGAAGCAACAACTCCCAAATTTTAACATCTCATGGTATGACACGGCCAGATTCAAACTCTGACCTTCCGGAGGACAAAGCGGACACTCTACCAACTGAGCTAAATCCCCGGTCTATGTCTACATTGTTTACTACCCTATTCCGCACCAAACTGCTGGGCAGTAGAGCGAGGGAGAAATGTGACATATCTGCTCTCAACAGTTGAGTTTAGGTTGTTTTTAGGGCATGGGAGTCAAAAATAAACGTACAGATGGTAATTCTAATGTGCAGTTATGTAAAGCCGTGCAGCTGGTGGCAGGATGTAGACTATAAATGACACATTAGTGCAGAAAAAAATTAGCATATCTAGTTTTAAAGCGTTACAGTAGAATAGCAGAAGTATTTATTGAGGTTTGGAGCAAATATAAGGGTGTTACCCTGATGGTACTTTAGCATATGAACCTAAAGAAGAGGCAGATGCATGACACACCAGAAAACCTCATCCCACATAGTTACTCTGTCACCAAGACATGCAAAAAAAAAAAAAAAACCCAACAACCATCTCAGGCACTGTCTAATTCAGGGGTGTTAAACTCATGCCACTAAGGGCCATGTGGCTGCAGGTTTTTGATTGAACCAAGCAGCAGCACACCTGACCTGGCTCATTTAATTAACTGATTTGAGTCTTCAGGCACTTGATTGGTTAGCCTCTGTACAGAGCATACAGATTGACCAATCAACTGCCTGAAGACTAATCAGTTCCGCTGATGCTTGGTTGAAACAAAAACCTGCAGCCACATGACCCTTTGTGGCATGAGTTTGATACCCCTGGTCTAATTGAATTATGTGAAGAATGAATAGAAAGCGCTACATAAGAACAACACAATCCGATTCCCATTTGATTATATATCTATAAATATTTCTCTTTTGTTAGATTTTCTTTGATGAGACTTTGTTTATCTCACTTTTACTTATATGGAGCATCTGTGTGCACACAATTTCATCCTGCAATAATAAAGTATTATGATTATCTGGGAATTATAGAACAGAAATCCGTAAATAATTATTCTGAGTGAATAATGCTTGAATTGGAACAACAACAATGAATGTTTTGTCACTGTTACTTGGAACAGGGAACGTCGTCATTGTCGTGTTTTAAAAATGGAAATATTAACTCTAAAAATCTTTTTAGTTTGTTTTCTTGTGTCTACGTGTAGTATACTAATACATTTCAGTTTAAAACTTGCTTTTACAGAGGACTATATCTTAGATTTTTGTGTAGTGTATATGCTAAAAATTTTGTGCTGTCATCGTTAAAATATGTAAAAAGAAATTACAGTATATAAAAAAACATTTTTGGTGTTTTTTTCCCCCATGTTTCTGCCTCATATACTAAAACTCTGAATGAGTTTTACAAATCACAATTAGCTACACAGCATTTCAGCTCTGCTGATAGCAGTGCTCTTCTGATCTGCCTCTCTCATGGGTAAAATGAATTACACAAATATTGACTTAATTTGCTTTTTGTGTCACTGTACAGTATATACAGTCTGCACTCCCAAAAAAGGTTGCGCCCTCTAATATTTTGCTGTTCCTCCTTTAGCCTCGATTACGGCGCGCAGTTACCGTGGCATTGTTGCTTCAGTTGGACAAGTCAAAACTCAGCCAATTATGTGGCAGTAAAATGAAGTCAGCTGATGACTTGAATGTCCTAAATCACATCAATGGACTTTTTCTTTCGTGATGGCGTGGATATAAAATTGACACCCAAATAGTGAAAGAATGGTTCTGGGAGCATGAGGAAATGTTTTTTTACACGTGAACTGGTAACCGAGAATACAAGCCTTAACCCTATTTCAGGTCTTTGAGATGTGCTGGAGAAGACTTTATGGAGTGGTTCAGTTTTTCCATCATCAATTCAAAATTTCAGTGAAATCGGACCCATCTCTAGATAGAAATAAATGCTCTGATTTTGGATGACACTTACACATTGTAAACAAGGCTAAAGGAGGTCCAACAAGATGTTAGATTGCTAAGATTTTACAAACATTTATTCTCCTCAGGTTCAGTGATGGTGCTGTAGTTTCCTTAATGTACAATTTCTGGGACTATTCAGTTACCTTCACTTTGCCTTTGGTGAATAATGGTTAATTATTGATGATTATTATTCTGTCTCCTAGGCAATAGGAAATCTCAGTAAAAGCACAAAGGAGGTGGAACAGGTGGTTGACACCAGCCAGTGGGGCAGACATGGGTGATTCTGAGAATGGTAAACATTTTGTAATAATATAAAATCATTTAGATGTCAACAGTAATAAAATATAACAGAGCAAATACAAAAACTTATCAAACATTATATCTCATTGCTGCATGTCCTCAGAAGCTGTCATTAGAAATGTATTAATTTAAGAGATCGTTACAGATTTATTAGTTTAGCATAAATATTTTAGATAGGAGCTGATGTGAATTTTTAATCTGTCGTATTAGTGAAAGCAGAGGAGCTGCTCGTTACATCAGAGGAGCATCAGCGATATGTAATTCTGCACTGCCCCACTGGGAGTCTTCAGCATCGTGTGACCGGGGAATCTTCTCCTCTGCATGACTCCCTGAAACAGAAAAATGGTGAAGCACACGGCGAAACTGATGACTTGATAGAACAGTCTGGGGAGGAGCAAAAGTTCTTCCCAGAAAAGAGGACTGGTAGGCCAGACTTGGAGTCAGTGCCCCTACAAACCACTGACGTAACAAATCAAAATGAACTCGGTAAGATCAATGAGATAGAACTCTTTGAAATGAAACAAGACAATAAACCAGATTTTCCCTCATGTGAAGCAGATGCTGAACTGGACCCGGATTATGACCCCAAGATTAACCCTGATGGTAACTTCCAGGGTTCATGCATGTTCTGCTGTCAGCATTGTCAAAGAAGATTTACTACCAAGCAAGGTCTGGAACGGCACATACATGCCTTGCCATCGTGCCACACACAGATATTTAAATGCCGCTTCTGTCGAAAGTCCTTTAGTACTCAGTTCTGCAGACGAAGGCATGAGAGAAGACATACTAATATCAATAGAAGGACAAGTGGTCTCAGCAGTAGCCCTGCTACACAATTTGTTGTAGAGAATCCGGGAATGGATTCTTCAAAAGAGGAAAACCAGCTTGCCCTGATTTCCCAACCTGTCAGTACCTCTCCTATGCCAGATTTGCAAGTAAGAGATGACTCACATGAATTGGCTGAGACTAAGAGCTCTTTTGCCTGCAAGTATTGCAAGAAAGCATTTGGAACTCACACCAGCATGCGAAGGCATGAACGCAGGATACACGAGCGTCGTCTGTTACCTAGAGGTGTCCGTCAGAAAGTTGTAAATTCTCGCGCGGATCAAGTACAGAATTCCCTTGGGGTGCCAGAAAGCTCTTCAAATACAAAACACAATGATGAGGTCAGGCAAGAAGAGGAGTATATGGTGGACATATCCAGCAACATCTCCGAGAACCTCAGCTTCTACATTGATGGAAAAATCATCTCCACTAGTGCTGTCACTAATTGCGAAGTGATGGAGCTGAATTCTGCTGCTGCTGCTGTGATTGGTCTGGATACATTTATTGTCAACCCAGCTCAAATTACACAGGCACTTAAAATTGAGTCTAATGACCCAAACATGAACTCTGACTTCACTGGTCAGTCTTCGGGCAGAAGGAGGACATCTACACCACCGTTACTGCCACAAATCAAAACTGAACTAGAGTCCGAATCTATCTTAACAACATCGTCCTCTACCTCAGAAGGTACATTAATTGGCACTGTTTTCCCCCGGACATTAGAGACTATTGTTTTACAAAAAGAGAAAACTATATATCTGTCCCCCAAGCTAAAGCAGCTCTTACAGAATCAGGACAGCAGTAAATCATCATTTTCCCTGATCGGTGAAGGCAAAAAACTATGTCCACCTTTATCGCTAACACTTTTACCTGCAACAAGTAGCAGGTTTAAGAGAAGAACAACATCCCCCCCTAACTCTCCACAGACAGTCAGTGCACCAGTACCGAAACCTACAACTGCACAGGAAGCAGAATCTTCTGCACCTAAAGCGCCAAAGATAGATCGTCAGTGCACATCTGCTGTGATGAACTTATTTAAAAAAGAAGAAATGGAAGCTGCAAATCAAATTACAAAGAGTACTGAAACCATTCAGGAAGTCCTGCCATTGGACTGCTCTGCAGCAGGGACTGGTGGCAGGTCATGCAATCAGCAGCCATTAGATCTCTCCAGCGGTGTGGGTAAGAGAGACAGTGAGATCTTAGCTGATTGTGTTCTGGATCTGAGCATGAGCAGAAAGAGTGCAGAGTCTGATGCAACTGGATGCTTATCCCTCCAGACATCAGTGAGGAGGACCAAACCCAACTCGAGCATGTTGGAGAAAGTATTGCTCAGTCAGTATTCTGAAACGGATGCTCCTACAGCAGCAGATGAAACTCACAATTCCGTATCAACCACAGATCCAGCAGCAGCGACTATGTCCGAACCAGTTCCTCCTAACCAAGAAAGTGTTATGTTTGAGGTGCCCCCACCCTCTCCTCCAGAACTGAATGCAGCCATTTCTCTGTCAAATTCTGCTGCACTACACACTGCCTCTCCAGTCCAGCCCGTTTCAGCTATGCCAGAGCCCACAGAGATACTCCTACCAGCACAAACATCCATAACAAATCCAGAACTTCACCCTGTGTGCTCCTCTGCTCAGTCCTCTAGTCCTGTAGCGCTCAACACTCCTGTGGAACTCTCTGTCGGAAATTCGTTAGCAGCGTTTAACGTGTCTGTTCCCAATTGGCTTAATTCTACTCCTGGAAACGTGACCCATGCACTCATCCCCACAACCCCAACTCTAAATTTGCAAGGCCCTCAGTTTCTTACAGATGCATCTGTGTGTGAACTGGCACAAAGGACTTTGGTGATTGATTCAGTCTTGTCACCCGAAACACATCTGATTTCTCCTGTGTTGGTAAATCAGACAAACATTGGTTCACTGAGTTTTTCTCCAAATGTGGTTGTTATTGAGTACACTGTTGCACTGGAGTCCTCCAATGCCACCACTGTTTCACAAGCTAATGCTGTTCACTCTGACTTTGATAAAACATCTCCAGATCTCACTGAAGCAGAGCAACCCCAGCCTTCATCTCAACTACAGACTGTTGACATTGAGCCATTGGTTCCAGAACTGCCAGAGGCTGCCACTGTTGAGGCTCAAGATCATGTTTTGGACTCATCCTCTACTGGAGAATCGTTAGAAAATTCCGAACCTGCACCAATGCCACCAGATGGTCAGGATATTTCAGAAATACTGGAGGCATCAGTGGAGGCTGCAGAAGATTCATCCTCCACTGGTAATCTTAAAGAAGAATCCCTAGATATTTCCATACAGCATGACCATATGAGTGAGGAGCAATCATCTATGCCTCCTCTATGTAATCGCTTTATGTGTAATGCCTGTGATGAGCTTTTCCAATCCATGAAGAGTTTGAGCCAGCATATTGGTGAACACTCAGATACTTGGCCATATAAGTGTGAATTTTGCATGCAGCTGTTTGAGAATGACACAAGTTTATTTAAACACAGATCCAGCTATCACGGCATTGGTAAAATATATGTGTGCAAAATATGCTCCAAAGAATTTGCCTTTCTCTGCAACCTAGAGCAGCATCAACGGGATCTCCATCCTGGTCAGGAGTGCTCACACACTGAAGAGGAAAATGGTAAGTTGAGACCTGAAAACCATAATAGTCCAGTAAAAGCTGAAACTTTTACCACACTGTGTCCTACACAAGACAACCACAGCCAGTCCTACCAAACAGCTCTAAAGACAGAGACTGACAATAACTCTGAAAACACTACTGAGGAGTTGTACACTACAATCAAGATTATGGCATCCGAAGGTGTCAAACCCAAAGTTACAGATGTCCGTCTTGGAATTAACCAACATTACCCGAGTTTTAAGCCACCGCCCTTTCCATATCACAACCGAACACCAGTCGGACCAACCACCACGACGGCCACGAACTTCACCACTCATAACATTCCCCAAACGTTCAGCACTACTGTTCGCTGCACCAAGTGTGGCAGGGGATTTGACAACATGCCTGAACTGCACAAGCACATATTAGCCTGTGCTAATGCTAGTGACAAAAAACGCTACACTCCAAAAAAGAACCCTATTCCGCTCAAGCAGTTTGCAAAAGTGCAAAACGGAGTTCTGTTGCCTGCTAGAGGAGTCAACCTCAGACAAAATGTCTCTCAAAAAAAGCTCCACGAGTCAGAATCAAAGGCGAAGCTGAGTGCTCACAGTAAGAGGAAATCTATGTGGGTACAGAGAGGCAGGCCAGTAGGGCGAAAGAGTTCACAGGACGAGCTGGAGGTTTATGTTTGTCCACACTGTAGCAGGGAATTCACTTACCATGGCAGCCTGAAAAAACATGTGGCTTTCAGTTGCCCAATGAAACCGATTTGCAGGAAGCCTATAAAAAGAAAAGGTAGCATTGCACCGGCACAGGAAAACCATGGACGTATCCGCACACGTGTATCAGATGTTATAATGAAACCACAAAAGTTAAATCAAGGACAGAAATCCTTAGCAAGAACACAGACCAATGAGCCTGGTTCAGCCAGTAGCATGAATCCACCAGTCAAGACTCATATAGGCAAAGGGAAAATCATGGTGCGGAATTATAGGTCTAAAACCTCTGATATTCTCTCAAGCTCAGCAGTCCACATAGGTAAAAGAAGTCGACTCATTCTGATGGAAACCATTCAGTCTCCACTGGCATCGAAGTCCTTAGTAGCACTGGGGAAACCTCAGCAGCAGAGTAACAGGGTGCAGGGTATGGAGAGGAAACTAAAGCAAAGAGATGTGGAGATGAAGCCCAGAACAGGGGAACAGTTCTCTCTGCGAGTGAGAGGTCCTGTCACTCGCAGTCTGCAGCAGGTTACATCTAATTGCATATCTAATACTAACAAAAAGGGGAGCACTGCAATCCCAGACAAATGCTTAGTACAGACAGATACTCAGAATATTGTCGCACATCAAGCAGTTACAGAATCAAAGAAATAAAATTGAAAAAGTGAAAAATGCCATCTACACTAAAGCTTGTGACCTATGAAAAGGTTATATGTAAATATGATCAACTGAAGGTTATACATGTTTGTTTTTTTTTTTTTGTTTGTTTTTTTTTAATAGAAAACTAACGTTACACAGGGACAGTGAAGGAGAAATATTGTAAAGTAATTTTCTTAACTACTCAAAACTGCGCTGTTCTTTTAACCCGGGCACTTATTTATGGTGAACGAACAGGACATCTGTGGAATACATGCATTCATAAATATGGCCTTAAATAGTTTTAAACCTATTAGTCCTGAAATAACCAACACTGCACATTTTAAAGTAAAATGTCATGACCTATTGAACTGCACGTCACATGACACTACAGTAAAAAAAAAAAAAAAAAAGTCGGACAACAATAAGGAAACACTATTTTGTGTATTTACAAGCCTATCACTATTTTTGTCATCATTCATTTACTGAATCACTTAATCTTATTAGGGGAGTCATGGGGAGGCTGGTGCCTATCTCAGCCAACACTGGGCGAAAGTAAGGAACACCCTGAACAGCCCGCCAGACCATCGCCGGGCCAAAACACACAACCATTCACACTCACACCGACTTAACCTAATGTGCATGTCTTTGGACTGTGGGAGGAAACTGGAGTTCCCGAAGGAAACCCATGCAAGCACAGGTAGAACATGCAAGCTCCACACAGAAACGTCTAATATAGGACTCGAACTGGAGGACCTTCTTTATGTGGGACGGATGTGGCAATCAGTACACCACTGTGCCACCGGGTAAGTTATTTCCATTAAATGAAATGATTTGCTAAAACAGAATAGGGTTTAATTCATGATCTTCTTATATGAGTAATGCAAACTCATGCCTCTAAATTGAGTTGAAATATTCACTATAAACTTGAATATGTATGTGTATATGTATGCACTATAATGAGCCTCCAACTTTTCATAGTATATTGTAAATATCTAATGTTATTCTGTCCTGTATATTGTCTCTATTAATCTAACACCCCTTACCTAAATAATGCACTTATTTTGTATAGTTAGTTTAACAAGATCAGCCTTCAAACTGTTTCCATAGGTAAAAATATATGATTGGTGCAACAGGTACAGAGTGGGTTATTACTTCTTCACAGACAGCAAGCACCTTGATATGTTAAATTAACTGAAGCTACCAATAGACATGACAAAATTCAGACACTATTCTTTTTTTTTTTTCCCTAGATGCACTTTATCGTCATCGCTCATGTCAGACTGCAATAATTGGCTGATTTTGAAAATATTAATAAAGTAATAAATAACAATTAGATGTCACTTCAAGCAAGAATACATGTACTTTTTATTAAGCGGATTTTAATTATCTGCGACTTATTTTCATAGATTTAAATGTGGTATCGGGTGGATTGATTTGCTGTGCATTGAAAGGCCCACTTCCTTAATGGCAAGGCTGTGTGGCATGGTGTCAATAAAAGTGAAACTGAGTGAGGGGTCAGTTTACCACTTCAACCTGTCACTTTCATCACTGACATTTCAGAAAATAAACATGCCATCTGATCTATTACTCTATTAAGCACATACAGTGAGCTCAGTGTAGCATTTGTTGTGTTGATTATATTACGTAATGTTCTTCGGTGTATGTTCATGTGATTTGCACAGTCCATTTAGAAACATGTGTGTTGAATTTTGGGAACAGTATCACCTTCAGTATGTTTTTTTTTTTTTTTTTTTTTTTTTTGGGGGGGGGGGTAAATATTCTTGGTGAGACTAGCTGTGCTGAAGCAGGCTGCTTTAATGATAAATCATATTTTGCTTTGGCACTGAAGGACTGTTGTTAGATTAGGATTTGTCTAAATATCACTTAACAAGTATTTTTTGTTTGTTTGTTTGTTTGTTCTGTTATTATGGTGAAATGAACAGTAATGAGGGATCATGGCTATCTGTTTACATTAGGGCCATCATATATGAACTGCTGATTACTTGATAAGGTGAATTATGTTTTGTGTACAAAATAAAAGGTTATTAAATTTAAAGTTACATAAGCATGGGCATACAGTCTCAAACTTGAATATTGCTGATGATACAAATAGTGGATTAATCCTTGCCTTGCAGACAATTGATGACTCAATTTATTTTTCAAATGTTTTAACTTAAAACATTTTTTTTTTGCACTTTGTAAATCAGTATATACCATGAATCTGAAATAGCTGCTCTCATACCACCAAATTAAATTCATGACACTCATACATAACCTGATACAGAAGCTGTGAATAAAAAGGATTTGTACATCCTAATTTACCTGTGATATGTTTGTGGAAAACTGATGTTAACATCCTGAAGCATGTCTCTGTTTGAGCCACAGTGCTTTTGAAATGCTGTTTAAATATGTATGTTGAAATAAATTACTCTGTGTACAGGAACACCAGAGTTTGTTTGTAGGGTATGTTAAGTTTTTTTTTTTAATGTTCTGGGAAAATAAGCTCTATTTTATAGTTGTATCAATAAAACACACTGTAATTATTGTTAAAATATGATCACCTTGACACTATTTCTTAAACATCTGATGGATTCGCTGACTTTTTTAAAATTTTTTAAAAACATTCATGTAAAGAATGTTTGTGCCAGCAGATGGCGCGTTATTCTGTATCACAGAGGAGGCTGAAACCACTTTCATCCATTTTCTGATGAACATCTGAGGCAACATCACAATCCTATATCTGGCTTTGCTACACATTTACATTTATTCATACACTTTAAGCAAAATTACTTTGATGACAGAAGAACCAGAACTCAATCACAGGCCGATGCATAACAGGAGCTGTGTGATCTAAACTATGCAAAGCTAATGGTCCATAATCTGACAATCACCAAGTGCATGCAAGCTGCAGCAGCAACAAAACCCACAAGCATTATTGAAGTGATAGCTTCAGCCATTACACAGACACTAGCCACAATGCAAATAATAAATGATGTGATAATGCGAGTCAAAAAAAAAAAAACTTGCACAGAATCACCAAAAAAATACATAAAAAATACACAATAATAACAATAATAGGATTAAACCATAGGATTAAGCGGGTCGGGCAAATAAGTGAGATGAGAACAAGTAGATATCCAGTGGCAGCAAGCGGATAAGTTGAGGATTGTTAGCGCCCTAATATCAAATAGTTTAATTCCATATTTTGTTCCATATTCCATTTGTCTCCAGGGGAAGTGGTGGTCTAGTGGATAGGGCGCAGGATTCCTGATCCTAAGGTTGTGGGTTCGAGTTCCCACAGGGTTGTCAGTGCCCCCCCCCCCAGTGCAGCTAACTGGGTTATCAAAGGCAGGCCATGTCTCTCTGTCGATGGTGAGAGGTTCATGTAAAAGAACCATTGCTGACTTTTGTAAAATGTAGGCTGCAAAGCCGTCAGCGTGTTTCTGTCCCTTGCTAAAGGGTTGTGACAGGAAGAGCGTCCGACATAAAAACCTATACCAAATCAAATGTGCGAATCAGATGATTCGCTTGTGGCGACCCCTGAGAAAGGGAAAAAGCCGAAAGAAAGAAATTCCATTTGTCTCCACTGAAACAGCATTAGTGAGGGACAGCAACGCAGCATGTTCAACTGACTCACAGTGGTGCTGTGCAATAAACTGATCATTTGCTTAAAAAAAAAAAAAAAAAGAGCAGCATGCAGTCTCTCTTAAAACAGCACCACAGAGTTCAATTCACCAGGTGTATGAACCTGGTTAAAATGGTCATGATGTGTGAACGCATATCATGTGACTGCTTATAGGAGAGACATGTCTCTGGAAAGCTTTCACTTTTCTCCAATTTAGATAATCACTGAACCACAAAACTATATAATTGACATCTGACATCAGTTTCTTCTTCTTCTTCTTTTCCTTTCGGCTGTTCCCTTCAGGGGTCGCCACAGCAAACCATCCGCCTCCATTTCACCCTGTCCTCTGCATCTTCTTCTCTTACTCCATGACCTTCATGTCTTCCTTCACCACATCCATAAATCTCTTCTTTGTTCTTCCTCGAGGCCTTCTGCCTGGTAGCTCCAACCTCAGCATCCTACTGCCAATATATTCACTATCCCTCCTCTGTACATGTCCAAACCATCTCAATCTAGCCTCTCTGACTTTGTCTCCAAAACATCTTACATGGGCTGTCCCTCTGATGTACTCATTTCTGATCCTATCCATACATCTGACATCAGCTACGATGAGCTTATCTTCCAAGTCCAACTATTTTGAATAAATATTAATAAATCAATTGTAGAATTCGGCTTTTGTATGATATGGAGAATTATTCAGACCTCGGAGGTCTTCAGATTTTGCAGATAAGATTCTATCTAAATAATTCTCCGCATCACTTTGTCTCATTTAATAATTGCTTAATATCAAGGTTTTTTTTTTTTTAAAGTAACATTTAATTTTTCCACGGGCAGGTGAAAGGGAGAACTTGTTCGTACACACGCTCAGGGTAGTAAAACCAATGTCCAGTACAATGTGGGCGGCACAGTGGTGTAGTGGTTAGCACATCCACCTCACAGCAAGAAGGCCTGGGTTCGATTCCCAGCTTGGGCATTACTGTGTGGTAGTTTGCATGTTCTCCCCATGCTTGTGTGGGTTTCCTCCTACAGTCTGAAAACATGCACAGTAGGTTAATGGGCTGTTCCAAATCACCCATAGGTGTGAGTATGAATGGTTGTGCGAGTGTTGGCCCTGTGATGACCTGACGAGCTGTCCAGGGTGTACTCCGCTCTCACCCGGAGTTGGCTGAGAAATGTGGCACCAGCCTCCCCGCGGCCCTAATTAGGATTAAGCGGTTCAGAAAATGAATGAATGAGTACGATGTACAGAATATGTTTGCGTATGACTCGTTTATTGATACTCGGTAGCATCAGTAATGAGGACACTTCAATGCTCCTTTGTCTCTTGCGTGATTATCATGCATACAATTTTTTGTTCCACAGGATGCAAACACGCTGCCACAGACACGGTTAAAAAAAAAAAAAACTGCTCACTTTCCCCTTGTACAGTACACACACTTCCTGCCCTTCACCTGAAGTGTATGTATATGTAGTTTCTGTGCTAATGTTCCATCCAATGTTTAAACACAAACTCAAAAGCACATGGTATGTTATACAAGGTTATAAATCTTGATTCGGGCTTTTCAGGGATCCAGTAAAGGCGCTTGAGATTATCTTTCATAAATCTATTCACACAAAAAAACATAACACGATTGTTTATCATACATGCCTCACTCAAGTGCAATTAGTAAACAGCCACTCTTGCCAACCACCAAGTCACATGACTGATCAGTTACATCACAGTAAACATTCACATAGACTACTGGTGACATATGTAATTACAAATAATGAAAACAATAAGGATTTGATTGATAGGTTAGATTATAAACAATCAATCCTATTAGGATCACAGGGAGGCTGGAACCTATCTCAGCCAACACTGACTAATGTAAGCAGGGTACACCCTGAAAAGCCTGACCATCCCTGGGCCTTCTGATAAACAGAACTTTACCAATCCACAATCGTACATCCGTCTCTTTATTAAAACTTTTCAATGTCTGTGGGACACGAGTGTGCACGCCTTTCTCCATCTCTCTCAGCTTACAGGATGTGGTATGTAAATTATGTTAATTGTCCGACACTGGATGTACGCTGGGGTTTGTTGCATGATATACATGTGATCTCTGTTGTTGTATAATCATTTTTTGCACCCAAAACGTCACTGATTTCTACGTCCGTTTGTTAAAATTAGTGAACGCCTCACTAAAACTACTATTTTAACGCAGAATGTTAACAAAGGAAATGTTGATTTAAATATTGTTTCATGTTTACTGCACTTTATATTTTTTATTCAATTTATATTCATTAGTAAAAGAACACTACTGCATTCACTTCCTCTTACAAGGTAAATTTATATTTTTATTAATGCGCACACACACACACACACACACACACACACACACACCAAACTCAAAATTATGACCTCAGTCACTTTATACTTAAGTGAAAATAAAAATATATCCTAAAACATTCAAGTAACAGACTAAATACAAAAGACATGGTAATGATGATGTGACCTAATCTTAAGAAAAAACAGTTCTTGGATTCTTAGAGTCTCCATATGTGTGTGTGTGTGTGTGTGTGTGTGTGTGTGTGTGTGTGTGTTCAAACATCTGTGCTTGCTCTTTAGACTAATGTAATATAAACAGGAGCAAATCACAAAACAATTATAGTGGAGTTAGAAACAGAAACAGCAAGTATGTCAGGATCAGTCACTGTGAGAATCATTGGGAATCCCGCTGAACTTCAGCTCGGCAGAGAGGGCAGGTTCCTTTGGCCTTTAGCCATCTCTTGACACACCTGGCATGAAAAATGTGCTTGCAAGGCAGCACGCGGAGCATCTGTTTTGCCAGAAAATTACATATGCATACCACACAATCGGTTTGCTCAGACTGGTGGTTGCTTGGGTTGAATCTGTAGGAAGGCAGATTTTCGATGTCCGCCGTCGTCATGCCAGGTGTACTGGCTTCCTGAAGATCATCGAGGAGCACCCGTATCTCCTGTAGCTCTGTCTGTGTCTCCTGGATCTGTTTCTCTAATATCTGCATATAAAGTTCATGCAGAATCAATGGGATGGCGGATGATATATGTACAATATCCTGAAGAGAATCTTGATAGAAACACAGAATCATGGCGGGATTCTGCTGCAGATACAGGAACCACACTAACATGGCAGGAGAGTGAAGGGTGTGGGGTTCTTCAGTGCCCCCTGGAGGAGAAAACAAGGGTGTGTCAGATAAAGGAACGGCATGCGCATTCGGATGAGGAGTGTGGCTGGAGTTGTCATCCTGAGTTCTGCCAGGGTTGCTGTCATGGGGCTCGAAGAAGGGTTCATGCTGGGAATCCTGATGGCAGGATAAAGGCCTGTGTGTGTGACCTGGTGTAATGGCCGTGGAAGATCGGTCTGAGGCTGGCTGTGCCACAGAGTCCTGTGAGAGACGCTGGCGTTTTCGCCTGGAAAAGGCCTCCCTCTGGTCAGTGGCATCTTCCTCGTGGCAACGCTTGGAATTATAGCTAGGCCCTGGACACTGATGTCCGTCTGGGGAAATCATGCCCTCACATGACTGCAGGTTAGCTGGCTGCCGGTGAACTCCGATCTCTGCACCCGAAGTTCCTTCACCACTGCTTGAGCTGGTGCTCTGAGGGATTTCGACGTGAGAACGTGGCCAAGTCCTGATTTTGTCAGTGGACATCGACGGGGATGAGAGTGATGTGGGAGAAAAGTGTAAAAGTTCAGAAATGGGTATAGAGTCTGTTGTGATCACAGATAAATCCATGGCAGGGTCCGTGCAACATAAATCCAGGGCAGGGTCCGTGCGGGAGACAGGATTCAATCGACATACCCCACTATCTGTGGTGGGCATTTTCTTACCAGTATTTAATCAATACTTTTGCTTCTTTCTAAAAGTCGTACTTAAAGATATACTGCGATCTGGAAACTAAATGTTTCCAGAGACGAAGTTCTCTGTGATGAAAACAAACAAGTCCACTTACTCAAGTTGCACCCACACAGAAAGTCATGAACAGTTTTTTTTAATTCACACATGTGAATCTAACCATCAGCAAATTGTTTCATAACAAAAGCCAATTATATAGCAAATGGCATCACTGTTGCTTGTGAGCTGTTCTGGATGCCTTGGTAACCCTCTTGCATGTTTCTTGTTTCAAAATGATTGTGTGAAATCATAAGAGCTTTGGAATCGTCACTTCCGGTGTTGACGCCCCTTGCTTGTGTTTTGGGATTCAATTCTCTCAATGACGTTGATATTCGCGCGCTGGTGCCTTTAGGACCCAGTGAAAACACAACCCGCACTTCTATTATACCCGTTAAACTGGCGCCACCTCCAGGAAGGAAAAAACATTTCACGCCCCCCACCCCGCGAGCTACGAAAATTAATATTATTTGTCTATAAAATTATTAGTACACCTTCTTGCATAACATTGTCTCTTTTATTAAAATTAAAAACAATAAAAGAAAGAAATATAGTTCAACTTACAATAAAGACAAACGATTTAAAGTGCACCAATGTGCCTGAAATAAAGAAATGCATCCTTACTTAACTTATTTAAACTCATTCACCTTATTTATGTCTTAATATCTCCGTCTCTCTCTCCACCTTTCTCTTCGTTCCTGTTAGAAATCTTGAGGGGTTGTTTACATCACGTCATATCGTTTGCTCGTGCGGAAAACCGCTACACCATAGCGACAATGAGAGCGCCACTGCCAACTAGTGGAGTGGAGGTGCAATAACAGTTATTTTTCGTACGTACTGGACACTATTCCAGAAAAGCATGTTCCACTGGGTCATACGCGCTCCCCCGGCATCACACCGCACCCGCCCCCCATTATACTGTAGTTATTATTGATCACTGTTTGTTTTGAAGCGAGAGGCAAACTGACTAAAATAGTCCACTTTTAATCTAATACTGGGTGTGTGAGACAAATATGTATTGTTAAAATTACAAATAGAAAGAGTTGAGAAATATGTTTTAAATGATAACAAGGTTAAGTTTATAGGTGAAATAATAAAAGACACTGGTTGTAGCCAGAGTCAGTCAGTGCGCATGCGCAAATAAACCTGACTAACGAGGGTATATCTCGGTTACGTCGTTAATTGGTTCCAGGAGAGACAACTTAAGTCGAAAAACGATCTAAATCGAATTAGCTTGCCTCTAGGCAAGTTCAGTTTAGTTCATTTTCTATAACCGTTTAATCCTAATTAGGGTCGCGGGGAGGCAAGCACCCATCCCAGCCAACTTCGGGCGATGGCAGAGTACACCCTGAACAGCTCGCCAGGCCGTCGCAGGGCGGAAACACGCTGACGGCTTTGCAGCCTACTCTTGTTGAAAGTCAGCAATGGTTCTTTCACATGCCTCACACCATAGACAGTGAGAGACATGGCCGGCCTTTGATAACCCAGTTAGCTGCACTGGGGGGATAGTGACAATCTTGTGGAGAGTGGGACTCGAACCCCCAACCTTAGGATCAGTGATCCAGTGTCCTATACCACTAGACCACCACTGCCACTCTCTAGGCTAGGCTAGGCTAGGCTAGGCCAAATTTATAATGATATTATAAAAACTATTTTATATATATATATATATATATATATATATATATATATATATATATATATATATATATATATATATATATATATATATATATATATATATATATATATATATATATATATATATATATATATATATATATAAAATACACTAAATATAAATAATATACGATATGATTACAATGTCAACTTGATTTTTTAATATATTTTTTATTTTTCCATACACTTTTTGAAAACCAACGTATAATCGAGATCTGGAAATGACTTAAGTCGAGGTATACCTGTAGTATTGTTTTTCCTGAATTTTCAAAATAACTAACTTAACTAAACTATTTTTAAATTCTATTTTTCATTAGCTGGTGTAAGTGAGCAGAAAGCTCCACCTCCAGTGTGGTATATCAAGTAATGTACATGTTACTCCTCAGAGAAAACTTAACAAAAAATAGTTGCCCCTCTTAGCACTAGAGGTGGGCCTTTCGCAACTCGGCAATCAATTGGAGTTTGGTGGGCAATTTTTCTGACTATCAAATACTACGTAATATTTAATAAAATGCATTTGAGTTTTGGTTAAAAAAAAGTGAGGGTGTGTATTTACTTAGAAAAAGAGAGTGTGGGTAGAAAGAGAGTGTGGGTATTTACTTTTGTCCTGCTTGTTCATCTCGTTCATTTTTTCTGAGATAAGATTTTTTTCTATGTTGGTTCAAACGATAAATAAAGACCTTGGGGATGTATATTCAAATTACATGCAGTGAAGTTGACAGCGGGTGAGGCACTGATTCTTTTAGAGTCTGATTTGCAAATACAAATTAACTCTAGTTTACTTATTTGCTTTAAAACACATCAAATCAATACCAAAGAGAGAAGCAATGATATGACTGTCCACATTGTTGTTATGGTGTTTGATGTGTGGTGTAACGCAATCCCATGTTTCCTTCTATTTTTGTAGCTTTTAAAATAAATTATTTTCAGACAGAGTTTCATTTTATATCTAATATCAGCACTCTAAGCACAACCATGTGACGCATATTTGATTTGAGTTTTGCGTTGGTCTTCCTTTAGTTATCAGAATCAGAACCATAAAACTTTATTGATCCAGGAGGAAATTGTGTTCCACAGTTGCTCCATACATGTAAGAGTGAGATGAAGGTAGTCTCTATAAAAAATATTTCAGAAAATGACAAATTAATATCCACATAAACAGATACAGAATGAATCGTGTCATGAGAGCTGTGTAAAGCATTATCAACATGATAAACAGTAGAATGTAAATCTAGAATGAAAAATGTAAAAATACAACAGTTATTGTATTGAAAGTCCAGATTTGCGAATTTTGTCATCTTGGAAATGCAATCTTGCATTTTGATAAGGCAGATTGTAAAGGAAACATATACACAATAAAAGAAGATTGGAGGCCATGCAAGAATCTGTGGGCTCACAAGCGCCCTCTGCCATGAGTCAGGGATACTATTTGCCTCACCAAGTCACTGTTTTTTTTACTGGATTTTATGATTAATCTGCAGCCTGTTGCATAAATACATTTTATCCGGATAATAGAATCAGTGTTTGAAAGCATTTAATCTGTAATATATAGAGGAACAGCAACACCCTGTTTGCATCACACCAGTGCAGTTTGTAATGGCCTTCATCATAAACTGGGGTCGGTGGTGTAGTGGTTAGGGTGCTGCACTCATGATCAGGAGGTTGTGTGTTCAAATCCCAGTGAGACCCCCACTGTGCTAAGACCAATGGGCAAGGTCTTAACTGCAAGTGTGCCTCTGTTCACCCAGCAGTATAAATGGCTACCAGTAAAAACATACTGGGAAGGTAACCTGCGATGGACTAGCGTCCCATCCAGGAGTTGAACTTCTAGTCGCTTCAAGCTACAGAATCCGTGGATAAGCATTGGCCTGATAAGCCAGTAGGCTCAGGTGTAAAAAAGCCCAACGGACTTTACCTTTTTTTACTTTACCTTACCATCATAAACTGAGAGGCACTGTCAGGCACTGCCTCACCGTGCAGCTCTGCCCCATATCTGATTGGGACAAATGAAAATTCTGCTTTACTTTATTAAAAATAAATAAATACATAATGGATATGAATGGTAAAAGGATCTGTAATACATGCCAGCTGAAAAATATTAACATTTATTTTGTTTTATGATTAAACCCCCCCAAGATTGACAGGGGAGGAAGCACTCTGCCTCCTCTGAATACACGTAACCGGTGTATTCTGTCATGATATTACTGTCAAGATGATATTATCATGATATTTTCCGTCAGAATATTACTGTCTATGCTTATATGTCTATAAGGCAGCCCCTATGATGTCAGCCGCCTTTACGCAGCTTTGCAGCCGTTATAAGAAGTGGGCATCACCCCATGTAACTCATTTGTCTTAAAACACATTTTCTTGGTTCCATGCTCCTCTTCCATTGTTTCCTCAGTGTTGACTATGGCACAAAGACAAGAAGCTATTGTGAGAAATGAGGAAGCAGTTTAAGGGTTTTGTGATGTATCTCCTACACAGCAAGAACTGATTGCTTCTCCTTGGTGTTGATTCTAAATTGACACGTGTGACACATATTTTGGACTCCATTTGGTCTCTCACTGAAATAAATACTATTTAAAATTTTTATCTTAATTTTTTTATCTTAATTTATGAAGATTAAAAAAATAAACAAATTGAAAATTTGGGATTTAGGTTTTGAATACACAGGGAAGAAATTAGATACATAATGTCAATGTTAAAAAACAAATCAGTGCTAGCGATTCAAAGGCTTTTACGTTTCATTATCTGGTGAAACAAATTTGCGTTTCCAGGGGTGGGCAAACCATGGCCCGCGGGCCACATCCGACCCGTTGTTCTTTTTAATCCGGCCAGCCAAAAATGGATTGGTACAGAATTCATGTTTGATGTGAATAATTGATTGATTGTATTCATTTGACTTTGACTTGTAATGACAGCATTTCAACACCAGTGGCACATTCGGTGCAGTCAGTTGAATTTTCGGAGCTCGAGCCACTTCTGGTTATCACTCTTCTACTGAACAGAGCCCATCTGCAGCAATGTCAAAGAAAAAAAAAAGTCAATCGTGAGTGTCAGGTGGTTCATAAGGAATAGACACGTAAATACTTTTTTACTGAAGTTCGGTCAAAGGCTATATGTCTTATTTTCCAAGAAACCATTGCGGTTTTAAAAGAATACAACATCAGCCACCACTTTTCCACCAAGCATGCTAATTACACCAACACCCTGTCAACGCAAGAACGTCTGGCTACCGCTGATAGGTTTGTCGCAAGCTTACAGGCTCAACAAGACCCCTTCCATTCCAGAATCAAGCACAAGGATATATGCATAATTCACCAGGAAGCACTGTGTAAATCCGTATTGCAGCTTGACCACGTAGTGAAGCCAGTTGTGAAACTCGTTAAGTTTATTCGAACGAAGGGACTTTTCTTGATGAAACTGAAACTGATCACAAGGACTTGCTTTACCATTCTAATATCCGCTGGTTCAGTTTGACGAAAGTATGTTGGTAAGTGTGGCATTCAAATAGGACATTATTTCATTTTTGGAGCCACTTGAGAACATGCACAATTTTCCTGAGGTGAAAAACAGATTGCTTTGGCTTTATGATTTAGCTTTTACTGTGGACACATTGACATATGAATGAGCTGAATGTGAGGCTATAAGGGAAAAAATTGCTTGAAATGCGAGCAAATGTCAGAGTCTTCAAAACCAGGTGAGTTTTATTTTCAAAGCAAATGTCAGACTAGTCATTTTCTCATTTCCCCCACATTGGCCAATGTAAAAGAGGCCTTGCAACATGTGAAAAAAATCCAGAAAACGAGGACCTGCATGAAGAATTCGGCTGTCGGTTATGTAATTATGGAAAAATTCACACGGCACTTCAGCTGATATCAGGTCCCTTCTTACAAGACTCAGAACCGGTACCACAGGAGTTGTCGTTGGAACTGATTGATCTCCAATGTGGCATGATGTTAAAGAAGTTCAACTCCCTTAAACTGAATGAGTTGTCATCAAATTTCCAAACATCCAGAAGATGGCACAGAAGATGCTGGTGTTGTTTGGCTCTACATATGTGTGTGAACAGATGTGTAGTGTGATGAACACCAACAAAGCACCTCACAGGTCCCAGTTGAGGGATGAACACCTCAAATCTGTTCTGAGAATCGTCACAACGCTGGCAAAAATGGGTGATTAACAACACTGTTCCCACTAAAAGATATGTTAAAACCACTTTTTTTTTTTTTAACAAAGAAATAAAATTAATGTTATGGAGAATTGAGTTCAGGTTATTGGACCGGCTCTCCACAATATTTTCTGTTTCTCATGTGGCCCCTTGGGAAAAATAATTGCCCACCCCTGGTTATACCATGAACTCGCCTGAACGAAATAAAATATCAGAAATATAAGGATTAATACAATAGAAAAGACCGTGATGTTGTGACCTGATCTGAACCAGGATGAGACCTTGAGAATGAAGTTGCATGTGTGTGCAGACATCATTGGTTCCTTTTTAGACAGAAATGTATTAGAAACAGAATCACAAAACATTTATTAAAATGTTCTATTTATTTATTAAAGGTATTACTGAAGGGCCTATTTCTTTTATCTTCCATTTAGCCTGAATACAAAAGTTTTTGACCAAAACCAACCCTGCTTATTGCTTAGTTTCTCTTATTTGCCTGTTTTCATCTTCTTTTTGTTCTGAGTCTGTTTACAACAACGAGAACGTGTGACCGAAGGAATGACAAATTGGCAGCACAATACCAAAAGTGGAAAAGTATGGGATCTGTTGTTCTGCACTCTCGCCTTGCTTCAAGATGGCAATGTATACTAATATCATTAAGGCTGGTTGCAGGGGTCAATGACACTCATGCACAGTAGCAAAATAGTTTCAGAAAGACATAGACAACAATTCCAAGGGAAAACAAATTCCATTTATTAACAAGAGATAACACTGTATTTAATGTTTGTTTAATATGTACTACTGTACTGTGAATAGGCCCCTTCAATGTATAAAAACAGTATCAGTCAACAGTATCACCATTAACATTGAGCTGAACTTCTGCCCGACAGAGTGGACAGGTTCTGTTAGCCCTAAACCATTTGCTGACACACTCAGCATGGAATATGTGCTTGCAGGGCAGCTCCTGGAGCAGCTGTTTCAGCTCAAAATCACATATGCATACCACACATTGGGCTTGTTCGGACTTATGATTGCTTGGGTTGAATCCGTAAGAGGGCAGCTTTTGGATGTCTGCTGATGTCAGGCCACATGGTCTACCTTCTGATAGACGTTCAAGTAGCACCTGTGCCTCCAATAGCACTGCTTGCCGATGAAGTTCAGACATAGTCTGGGGGTTGATGGATGATGTGGGGACTTCATGCGGCAACCATACCAAGGTTGTGCTAGGGTGGAAGGTATGGGGCTCTTCATTGCCCAGTGGAGGATGAGGGGGCACAGCCGTGTCAGATGAAGGAACAGCATTTGCATGAGGATGAGGAGGGTGACTGGAGTTCTCATCCTGGGGGCTGCCGTGGTTGTTCTGATGGCCCCTGAAGAGGGGTTCATGCTGATGGCATGGTGAAGTGTCAGATGTGTGACCCTGGCCTATGGGGGTGGAGGACATGGAGGGTGAGTCTGAAGCTGGCTCTTGCACAAACTCCTGTGAGAGCCGTTGACGTTTCCGACTGGTAAAGCCCTCCATCTGATCAGTTGTTTCTATGCAGGAAGGCTGAGAAGAATGGTTTTGATGCCCTTTCATCATTCCTGCTACTCCAGAGCTCCTGGTGGCTTCAGGACCTGGATGCAGATGTCTGCTTGAGGAGCTCTGATTGCGTTGGAAGAGGGAATCACGCTGAGCATGCTGACAGCGTAGTGGGAGTCCGCATCTATAACTTGGCCTCATGGGTGTGAAAGACAACTCTGGGGCCAGCTGTACCACAGACTTCACGATGAGCCGCTTGCAGTTTCTAACGGGGAAGTTACCTGTCTGATCAGAGGTATCTTTCATGCAGGACCACTTGGAAGGTTCGTAATGCCTTGTTTTCATCGCTCTGGGACCTGGATCCTGGCGTCTGCCGGGTGAAAGCATGGTGGGGTGCGGCTGCAGTTGCTTCAAATGTCTGTGAACCCTGAGCACTGCATCTGAAGTTTCTTCGCCACTGTTTGCGTTCGTGCTCTGAGGGGATTCGGAGTGCGAGTCCAACTGAGTCCTGGATCTCTCAGTGGCCATGGACTTCGAGGAAAGTACTGGAGAAGGGTCTAAAAGTTCAGAAATGGGTTCTGACTCTAACCTTTCTAAATGAGCATTTGTTTGCGAAAAACTCTCATCATATCGAAAATCATGCAAAAGGATTAAATCAAATAAGAAAGGTAATTAGATTCTAATGAGATTTGTTAGTGTTTACTTACAAGAAATAAGCTCGGTGTATGACTTGAGCAGAATCTTGTTGAAATTTACTATGACGTCATATATTTTTTTTCTATGACGTCAAAATTTCGGAAACCTGTGGAATTTAGGTCCCAACGGAAACACCATCCACACTATTCTCCGGGTGTTTTAGATAAGATTAAAAGTTTAGAGAAGTTCCTACTTCAGTTATAACAGTCATGCTATGGTTTTGGATCCAAGACTGTGACGTGTATTAAATATAAATATTTGCAGTTTATCTATTCTGTGATTTATTCATCACTGTTATTTACATGACTGCACGCGTCGATTGTACATCACAAAACTCCAAGCATTGTATTTCTAAGTATAACAGGCAAATTCGTTCCCAATCAAATGCCCTTTATTTACATAACGTAATTTTAGATGGCTTTCTCGAGCTCCTTGTGCATTTAGTGGAAGCGCAGGCACGTGAAGCAGGTATTGACACGAGCTCCCTGTCTGAAACGGCAGACAAAGCTGATTGGTTGAAGGACGAGCACAAGCGTTTGATTGCCGCATCCTGTGGAGGAGGGGCGGAGTCAACAACCCTGAAGAACAACTGCACCCTGTCTGTTGAGTGCACTAATGGACAGCATTGCTATATTGTTATTCTTTGCGAATAAGATGTGTTTACAGAACTCGTCTGTATCGTTTCGCGTCGTTATTTTGACTTAATTGACTGAGGAGTCCTTTGGTGAATGAAATCCGTTTGTCTTCTCAATGTCACTGAGGTAATGTAACCCTAAAAATGGGTTAGTTCATTCCGTCTATCTATTGGCCACAGGTGACATCATGTTCATAAGCCCCCGCCCATCACCACCCCCACAAAACACGGCATGTGGACACGAGGCAAAAACAAAGCAAACCTCGGGCAGTTTCTTTCATGGAGCCGGTTGTGCCGCATAGGACCAAATGGTACTTTCATTCATTCGTTTCATTCATTTCCTCTCCATCGTTACCAGAACACAGGCTCGCTACAGATCCTTATCGGTTTACACTGATATCTTAAATGTTTATTATCACACTTCAGAAAAAGCGGCTCTCTGTAATGAAGCTGTCATTACCAATAAAAGTGTTATAATGATTCATAATCAAGGGAACTACTTTTAAAATTTAAGGAGCACGATGACACACACACACACACACACACACACACAAAAAAAAAACTTTTATCCCTGTCCCAAGCCTTTCTGTACGAAGACAAAAACACCGCACCAACAGTACCCACCAAACCCGCCTATGCCCGGTCTGAACCGGTTCGAGGGAAATGCGCGTTCCCGTCACGCCCCCTCCTGTCACGCGCCAAAACACAGAAGCGCGCGACCGAGCCAAGTTTTCACATCCATTGGTTTTCTGAAATACTCGAGCCTCCGCAGAGACTGGTTTAATTGGTTGACGGTCTCCACCTGCTGACGACGACAATGTTCTCATTGGCCAACAGTAGAGCGAGAGCTCGATTCTGATTGGCTGTGCGCGCAATTTTTTTTTCTTTACAAACGCGAGGAAGAGAGTTGTAAACGAAGCGCGTGCTTGAATAAAACTGTAGGGTTGAAAATAAAGCGTGCATCTTTTCCAAACTCTTCAGCATCGCGGTTTCTCACAGGCCTGGGCTCCGACTCGTCTCGACCACGTTTCAGCCCATCAAGTGAGACCAGGGAGCAGATGATCCGCCTTCTCTCCATCACTACATCTGTTCTCCACCATTTTGTTGAAGTTTGCAGCCATACAGAGAGCGCGAGAGCGTAGAGCACACCGGCTTTGAGCTCAGCGGCTTGGAGGCTTTTGTTTGGCTTCGTGACAGGGCAGTCAGTCGGTGCCCTCTTTGAGAGCAGAGCGGTACGCAGCCCAGCAACCTAATTTCAGATTTTCAGATTGGTTCCGTTTTTTTTTTTTTTTTTTTTTTTTTTTTGTTCATCCTGCGGGATCCGGGATCGGGTGAGACGGGGGGAAAAGAGCGAGAAAAGCTGGCAGTCTGTGGGAGTAAACGGACAGAAGACGCTAACTTCAGTTAGTCTCACTGCTGCGTCCCCCATTGTTTTGAGTCCCATCACCACCCGAGCCCGAATCCCGCCCGCGCTCTCTAATCCATCAGTTATTACACAATCACAGCTTCTTCTTTTTTTAACCTTATTAAGAAATGTGCTCTCGGGTGTGGTTTGTAACCGACCGGCGTATTAGTCAGGAGTATCCTCAGGTTCAGATCCTGCGGGCTCTGAAGGAGAGATGCGCCGAGGACGACGTTGAATTCCGCTATCTTTTAATGGATGAGATCGTTATAACCATCACGGACGCACAGCTGGGTAACTATCACACACACACACACACACACACACACAGAATTCTGTATAATCTGTTAAATGATTCCAGTCAGCGTTTCAGGACATTTTTGTTTGTTTTTTTAAAAGAAAGTATTACCTGATAACTCTGTTGTGTTGCTAATGCTTTGTTGGGAATTTTAGCTTCAATGCTAACCAACATCTGTGTGACAGTGACCGCCTAACCCAATTCTCTTTCGCCAGACTCTTTTTTCGGGACCACCTCGAATATCCACTGGTGGCCATTTTGCCTGAAAATAATCATATTTATCGAATATTATGGATTTTTTTTTGTCACAAATACCACAGAATATTTAATATTGGTTTTGTTTGCGAGCTACAATCAATCAACAATTCACTAGTTCGCGTGCATGGGGCGCGCGCCTGTTCGTGCAGCTTCAGCGCGCTCATCAATGGCCCGTCAGGCGCGCGCTCCATCCCAGCCATGACACTGTCAGCACAGACTATAAATTACACTTAATATTCAAGTCTTTAAAAATATTATTATCCACTACTTCAATCTTTCACAGTATATGTCGAGAGCATCATATTACTTTTATTCATTGGATTTAATTTTGAAGAAATATATATATATATATATATGTGTGTATATATATATATAAATTTTGGTTCAGGTGTTTGTAAGGTGGTTTGACAGCTTTGCTGTGATAATGATGCCTGTCATCACACAGCTCAGACACTCAACACACTCAACACTGACAAGTCTCACATACCAAAGATGAGTGTCTTACTGCTGTCCAGCACTCTGTCTGTTGCAGGACTAAATGTCTTAAGGACATGAGACACCCTGGCATCAATCAGTGGATACTAATAAATGTCAGATCATGGTTTTCTAGGCATGTTTACATTTGTACGGCCTGCCCATGTCACTTATCTCCAGAGGATATTCAATTGGCATTGGTGGTTATGGGTTTTGGGAGGCGCGGCAGTGGTTAGCCCATTTGCATCACAGCAAGAAGGCCTGGGGTCGATTTCAGAGCTCGGGCGTTTCTGTGTGAAGTTTGCATGTTCTTCCCGTGTTTGTGTGGATATCCTCCAAGTACCCCGGTTCCTCCAACAGGCCAAAAACATACACATTAGACTAATCAGTAGTCTGTTGGGCTTTTACACCTGGGCCTAGTGGCTCATCAGGCCGGTGCTTATCTTATCACAAGTCCATGGCGGGTTACCTTCCCAGTATATTTTTCCTGGTGCCCATTTATACTTCTGGGTGAACATAGGCACACTTGTGGTTAAGACCTTGCCGGTGGGGTGGGGGTCTAACTGAGATTCGAACACACAACCTCCTGAGCATGACCCCAGCACCCTAACCTACTACGCCACCGGCCCCACCCTTCGGCTAACTGGCTGTTCCACAATTGTTCCTAGGTGTAAGTGTGAGTGTGACTCTTTGTATGTGTCTGTAATCCTGAGATGGTCTGGTGATCTGATCAGGGTGTACCATATCTTAGCCAAGTGCCGGGTGAAATGGGCTCCAACCTCCCGGAGACCCTAGCATGATTAAGCGGTTTAGCAAAAAGAGTGGATGAATGAGGCTTACCAGATGGGGGTAAATGTTTAGATCCCACATGTTTTTGTCGTAGTGGTTGGAGAGTAGTGTAAAGCCCAGTTCCGCCAAACTGGTGTGTCACTGATGAAGGCCCATGACCCTCAACTGCTCCGTTGTATGAGAGATAAATGTAAGTCGCTCTGGATAAGACTGTCTGCCAAATGTCATAAACATAAATACAAGCTAGACTAGTTCATCTTAACTGACTCAGTTAAGAGTAATACAACACCACTATGGATATTTATAAAGTTCAGTTAATTAATAAATTAAAATATATTATACTAATTTATTGTATGGGAGTTATTTCCTTTCATCTAGGTGCAGAATGGAATCTCATGCTAGGTTATCAGCTTGTCAGTTATTGCTTTTTGAGACGTTTTTGAATGACGTTGACAGTCAGTCAGCCTTGGTTGACGCCAATACCAGTACTTCAGTGTCAGCTTGCTGTCTCCTGGCTCCTGCATGTGACCATCTGGAGGATTGGCAGATTGTTCAGTATGCAGTTCGAGGGTGGCAGTTGTGCTTAAGAAGGTAGCTGTAATCGGGTACATTATGTAGAAAATACATTGTGACACTTTAAAAAATTATAATAATGAAATTTTTTATAAATTTAAACTGGTGTGAGGTTCCATGTGCTTTGTGGTGTTTTTTTGGAAATTTGATAGCTGGGTGTTTACTTCTGAATAGTCATAATATTTCAGGAAAACTGTATTAGTGACCTTCAAAATATTAATTAATTTATTCAAGCCGCTGAATCTTAATTAAGGTCGTGGGGAGGGTGGTGCTCATCTCAGCCGACTCTTGGCGAGATCAGGGTATACCCTGGACAGCTTGCCAGGCCATTGCAGGGCCAACACTCGCACAACCATTGACACTCACGCTCACACCTAGGGGTAATTTTGGAACAGCCAGTTAGCTTACTGCGCATGTTTTTGGACTGGAAGGAAACTTGAGTACCTGGAGGAAACCCACACAAGCATGGGGAGAACATGCAAACTCCACACGGAAACACCCAAACTGGGAATCGAACACAGACCTTCAAAATATTCTAAGCATTTAAACTGTTTCAGAAATTACACATTTATTACCTGGTATTCGCTGTATGATGGTGGGGCTGGTGGCGTAGTGGTTAGGGTGCTGGGCTCATGATCAGGAGGTGGTGAGTTTGAATCCCACTTAGACCCCCACTGTGCTAAGACCCCTGAGTAAGGTCTTAACCACAAGTGTGCCTCTGTTCACCCTTCTTCTTCTTCTTTTCCTTTCGGCTGTTCCCTTCAGGGGTCACCACAGCAAATGATCCGCCTCCATCTCTCCCTATCCTCCGCATCCTCTATTCTTACTCCAACGACCTTCATGTCCGCCTTCACCACATCCATAAATCTTCTCTTTGGTCTTCCTCTGGGCCTTCTGCCTGGTAGTTCCAACCTCAGCATCCTACTACAAATATACTCACTATCCCTCCTCTGTACATGTTCAAACCATCTCAATCTAGCCTCTCTGACTTTGTCTCCAAAACGTCTTACATGTGCTGTCCCTCTGATGTACTAATTTCTGATCCTATCCATCCTCGTTACTCCCAAAGAGAACCTCAACATTTTCATCTCTACTACCTCCAACTCTGACTCCTGTCTTTTCCCCAGGGCCACTGTCTCTAAACCATACAACATCGCTGGCCTCATCACCGTCTTGTACACTTTTCCTTTCATTCTTGCCGATACTCTCCTATCACACATCACACCGGACACTTTTTTCCATCCATTCCAACCTGCCTGCACGCGCTTCTTGACCTCTTTTCCACACTCTCCATTGCTCTGGATTGTTGAGCCTAAGTACTTAAAATCCTCCACCTTCTTTATCTCTGCCCCCTGTAACCTCACCGTTCCTCTTGGGTCCTTGTCGTTCACACACATGTATTCTGTCTTACTGAGACTAACCTTCATTCCCCTCCTTTCCAGGGCATACCTCCACCTCTCTAGATTTTCCTCCACTTGTTCTCTGCTCTCACTACATTCTTGTCTAACCTCGTCTGTCAGCCTGTCCATCACCATAGCAAACAAGAAGAGGCTGAGAGCTGACCCTTGATGCAGTCCCACCGCCACCTTGAACTCTTCTGCCACACCGACAGCACACCTCACCACTATCTTACATCTCTCATACATGTCCTGAACCACTCGAACATACTTCTCTGCCACTCCAGACCTCCTCATACAATACCACAGTTCTTCTCTCGGCACCCTGTCATATGCTTTCTCCAGATCCACAAAGGCACAATGCAGCTCCTTCTGACCTTCTCTGTACTTCTCTATTAACATCCTCAAAGCAAACACTGCATCTGTGGTGCTCTGTCTTGGCATTAAACCAAACTGTTGCTCACAAATGCTGACCTCTGCCCTTCCAGCAGTATAAATGGGTACCAGTAAAAATATACTGGGAAGGTAACCTGCGATGGACTAGCGTCCCATCCAGGAGGAGTTGAACTCCTGGTCGCTTCACGCTATGGAAACTGGAAACCGGAAATAAGCACTGGCCTGATGAGCCACTAGGCTCGGGTGTAACAAGCCCATTCGCTGTATGATGGAGTTTCATGCTGTAGTTCTTTTTACAAGGTTTGTAGTAGAACGAAGACATGGATGGGCAGTGGTGGTCTAGTGGTAAAAGGTGCTGGATCACTGATCCCAAGGTTGGGGGTTCAAGCCCCACTCTCCACGGGTTGTCACTGTCCTCCCTGTGCAGCAAACTGGATTTATTAAAGGCGGGCCATGTCTCTCACTGTCTATGGTGAGAGGTTCATGTAAAAGAACCATTGCTGACTTTCGTAAAGAGTAGCTGCAAAGCTGTCAGCGTGTTTCTGTCCCTTGCTAAAAGGGTTGGGTTAGGAAGGGCATCCGATGTAAAAACCTATGCCAAATCAAACGTGTGAATCATTCGCTGTGGCGATCCCTGGAAAAAGGGAAAAAGCTGAAAGGAAATCTCTGTAGTAGAATGAAGACAAGCAACAAGTGTTGTGCTGTTGAGTAATCGCGCCTCTCTTCAAATTGGAGCTGTTTACTTCTGAAAAGTTATTTGCCAAAGACAAGATACACGATGCCGCCACATTTAATGATTATGTCCTACATATACTACTTGTTTTAGTATCTACTACATGGGAAGAAAAAACTTAAAACAAAGGTTTTTCGAGTAACAGAACAACTTTCTGCTGTAGACCTATCAGATAATTGAAAAATCTCTACGAAGGTGTACAAATGTATTTAAGTTCGTTTCATGTTTTGAAATTCATTCAGTTTTTGTATATATACTACACAGGCCGGCAATGTTTCTCACTGTCTATGGTGAGAGGCATGTAAAAGAACCATTGCTGACTTTCGTAAAGAGTAGGCTGCAAAGCCGTCAGCGTGTTTCTGTCCCTTGCCAAAAGGGTTGTGACAGGAAGGGCATCCGACATAAAAACCTCTGTCAAATCAGACATGCGAATAAGATGATTCGCTGTGGCGACTCCCGAGTAAAAGGGAAAAAGCCGAAAGGAAGACAGAACAGACTACACAGAAACCTAAGAGAAGTACGCGCCAGAAAGGAGTCCTTTTAAACACTTTCCACGTTTTATTATATACTCTGCCAAATCGTTATAAAAACAAACAAAAAAAGCCAAAATGAATATTTTTAAGGTTTATTTTTCCAATTTTAAAGGATATTAATGATGACGCCGACTGCTTCAAGTGACCGTGACAAACCATTATATTTTGTTTGCCGTTTTTATCTAAGTATTATCCTTTGAAGATAATGTCAATTAACCCAGAGATAGTGAACAAATGAGAGATTGCTCTGTTCCTGTGTAGCATATACTGATAGATTATGTCCATTTAGGGTGGCACAGCGGCGTAGTAGTTAGCACATCTGCCTCACAGCAAGAAGGTCCTGGGTCCGATTCCCAGCTCGGGCATTTCTGTGTGGAGTTTGCCTGTTCTCCCTGTGCTTATGTGGGTTTCCTTCGGGTACTCCAGTTTCCTCCCAGAGTCCAAAAACCTTGCATAGTAGGTCAATTAATTGGCTGTTTCAAATTGCACCTAGGTGTAAATGTAAAGTATGACTGTTTGTGTGAGTGTCACCCCTGTGATGGCCTGGCAAGCTGTCCAGGGTGTGCCCCGCCCTCAACCGGAGTCGTCTGTGATGGGTGCCAGCATTCCCGTGACCCTAATTAGGATTAAGTGGTTCAGAAAATGAATGAATGAATGAATGAATTACATCCCTTTACATGATTCCAAGGTTCACACCTGTTCAGTGCATCACAGCTGGTGTCAGGGTGGGCTTGGGCCAGGTTTATGTGTCGATGTGCGTGAGGTTAATCTCCTCACCCGGATCCTGCCGAGCTCGGATTAGGTGCTTGGACAGTTGGTTGCTTCTGGGATTTGAAATCGTGTCATCAGTACACCAACCCCTTTTTGATTGAGACATTTGACGTGCCTTGGTAGAAATGTAAGGGGCAGCAGTATATAAGGAATAGGCATCATTTCATTAAAACAGGTAAAACAGATACAAAGTAAATTGTAGACATTTGATTTTAGGGATGATTTATGAGGACATACCATACATGACGTTGCATTTCTCCTGCAGAAGAAAGACACCACAGCCCTGTCCCATCCACATGGAACAGCTAGCATGTGCACCTGAATCCTGAATCTCAGCTGTAGGCTTCTTCTGTAGCCATGCAGCTCGTATGATGGGTAGAATAAAGGGAGACGTGCTGTGAAGCCACACTAAACAGTTGTCATGTTTTTGAGACTTGTGACTGTGGGAATGTCACATCCTGCAGTGTGTGTGAGATGGAGGGAGAGAGTGGCGCATCACAAGTGGACTGCAATATGGCATGACCCATTCCTCCAGCAGATGAGAAATGTAACAGTGGTTTGGCTGTCGCTGCTCGCTTGGTTACCCCAGCACGAAATCGTACTTTCATAGTCGAGAGATACATTTTTGTCACATACATCCACAGTGCGGCTGCTATGTAGAGATATGGTGGCAACCCATAAACACACGAAGACTTTATGAATTAACCTCTAAACCAAAGATAGAAGGGCAACAGCTTTTGGAAATAGATATTGACAAAAGCTTTGGAAACATCCATTCATTCATTTTCTGAACCGCTTAATCCGAATCAGGGTCTCAGCCGACTCTGGGCGAGGACAGAGTATACCCTGGACACATTGCCAGGCCATCGCAGGGCAGAAACATGCTGACGGCGGTGCAGCTGTGTTTGATGAAAAGTCAGCAATGGTTCTTTTACAGCCTCTCACCACAGACATTGAGAGACATTGCTGGCCTTTGATAACCCAGTTACCTGCACTTAGGTGACAACCTTGAACCCTCAACATTTAGAATCAGTAATCCAGCATCCTACCACCGGGCTACCACTGCCCCTCATTATCATTTTTATCAAGTGCCTCTGTTTTATGATACTTTTTAGGTTTAGGGTATAGGGGTTTAGGTATAGGGCAGTGGTGGTCTAGTGGTAAAGGGCGCTGGATCGCTGATCCAAAGGTTGGGGGTTCGAGTCCCACTCTCCACAAGGTTGTCACTGTCCCCCAGTGCAGCCGACTGGGTTATCAAAGGCCAGCCATGTCTCTCACTGTCTATGGTGAGAGGTTCATGTAAAAGAACCATTGCTGACTTTTGTAAAGAGTAGGCTGCAAAGCCGTTGGTGTGTTTCTGCCCTGCAATGGCCTGGTGAGCTGTCCAGGGTATACTCTGCCCTTGCCCGGAGTTGGCTGGGATGGGCGCCAGCCTCCCCGCAACCCTAATTAGGATTAAGCGGTTACAGAAAATGAACTGATGATGAACTGATAAACTTTAGGTTTAATTTTGCTAGTTGTCTTTTAACATTTTATTTAAATACCCAACACTAACATGGACACAACTGATTTCCAAAAATGTCTTTATTGGTGTTACTGTTTCTATGGCTGAATCTTAAGTAATTTTGTTGCTCCCTCCATTCTTTTTGAGATGCACCCGTATACGATTCTTAATATACATACATTCTCCCCTGCAGAATTTGAAATCAGTTATGTGCTTCAGGTCAAGCAAAGCAATCCCAAAGCTTGGGGTTTGTCGTCTAGATACTGTCTGTGTACATTCTGCCCTTGACTTAAGTACTTTTTAAGCTGCACACCTCTCAGGACTAAAGTAAATCAAGTGCCACTACATGGCAAACTACAATGCTGTATTTGAAGTCGATGATAGGCTTCTTGTTAACAAAAGACATGTACAAACAAAGGGCAGTGGTGGTCTAGTGGTATAGGGTGCTGGATCGCTGATCTAAAGGTTGGGGATACGAGTCCCACTCTTCACAAGGTTGTCGCTGTCCCCCCAGTACAGCTAACTGGATTATCAAAGGCCAGCCATGTCTCTCACTGTCTATGGTGTGAGGCTGTAAAAGGACCATTGTTAACTGTCGTTGAGAGTAGCTGCATAGCTGTTAGTGTGTGTCCACCCGGCGATCTGTCCAGGGTGTACTCTGTCCTCACCCGGAGTCGGCTGGGATGGGCGCCAGGCTCCCTGTGACCCTAATTAGGATTAAGCAGATATAGAAAATGAACTGATGAACATGTACAAATAATATTACAAAAAATTCCTGTTAATGTATTTGTAAATTTATGTTGTATTTTTTAATCGAAAAAAAAAAAAAGATGTTTCCTGTGACGTGACATGTAAACAAGCTTGGTAAATAATTTGTTCAGTTAAAATACAACAGAAATATCAATTAAGATGAGTAGAAATAGGACCGACATTTTGGTGTGTGCCTTAATCCTAATCCAGAATGCCTTCCCTGCATTTTGTGCGAGAGCGAGCGAGAGAGCGATTGAGACAGAGAGAGAGAGAGAGAGAGAGAGAGAGAGAGAGAGAGACAGAGAGAGACAGAGAGAGACAGAAAGAGAGAGAGAAAAGAAGCAGCGTTCACCAAATGCAAAGAAGATGGCCACGTGTATTCCAACATCATCTGGATAGACTCATCAAAATGTGTTTTTATTAATGACGCTACACACATCAAACGTCAACCCAGTACATGTTTGCGAGGCTATATTTTTAAATTTTTTTTTGGTTTGTGTCATACATGGAAACTAATGTTTTCCTTTCAAGAGATGTGTTCCATCTCCCTCAGAGCTCAGAGCTGCAAATAACAGTCTTCGTTTATTTTCTAAATCAGGTTTCTGGTTTGAATGGGATTTGAGTGACACTTAAATGGTAGATGGGAAAGTTTGTTCATCAGAGAAACAAACCCCGAGTGTACAGGAAGCTGTGCAACTGAAATTTAGAGAATTACCACATTTATATGGCACCTATTCTTATTCTTATGTGGCATGCTAATATAAATATCAGTAATAGTAAATAGAAATGAATCAGAACCTTTTCAAGTTTGAACTGAATGTGCTGCTTGTGAATTTTCCTTCCCTCAAGAAAATGAATGCGTGTCCTACGGTTTATGGATTACGAATGAGCATAGTGCTGCTGATACTTGCCTTAAACATTAGGATTCAAAGGAATTTCATTATCATCATGTTGTTATATCGGAGCGCGCGCGCACACACACACACACACACACACACACACACACACACACACACACACAGACCCGTCTGTAACGGTTACACAACCATACATTTATTTGTGTGATATAGGAACTTTCCAGATATATTTGTAACAGTCAACACAACACTGCTTTGTTTATTTCAAAGCCACTAAAACATTGCGTGCAGATGCTGGATATTGCGCATGCATGACTTCTACATGTGACTTTGTGTGCGTATGCGGCCTACAGAGTGTTTTTCCTGGCATAAATTCTCTTTGCGGCGCTCAACATAGTTTAGGCTTAAACGCGCACATACATATACATATATATTTCTTTTCTTTTTGTATTTGTGTGCATACACACATATAATCTGCAGCACAGAAACGTGAATTAAATTGCCTGAATTTTAAACACAGTGGACCTAAAAGCATTTATAGCCTGGACTTTAGCCTTAAACTACAGATCAACAAGTGCCAGAGGAATGGGAGTGGGAAAGAAGAGGATCTGCAGAATGAAGAAGAAAGAAGGCGGGAAGGAAAGAGAAGAGGGGGTTGTGGCCACAGATGACTTTACCATATGAATGTGTCCGATTCTTTCTGAAACCCAGTGAACTTCACCCGTGTTGTATTGCTGAGAACACACATCATGCATGCATACACTTGCACTGCATGTATTCTTTATATCCATGGGGTGTATTTAAACGCAGGGGGCATGTGTTTCATCAGAAAGATCGGCTTGTGCGCACAATCAGTGTTTTATCATGAAGTCAAACAATACTATCTAACTACAAGTTTGATCCTCGAGGGTAGGATCCCCTGAAGGCTATGATTTCGATCAAAAACGCACACTGGCATTAACTGTATGCGCACAATGAGCATAACAGTCACATTGAAAAAGGCCGCTGGTGTTCATAGCACTGTGCTCCCGACTCTGTATGTGCAAACGTTGTGCTGTGGCCATGACAGCCTGCTTTCTTCTAAAATGGCGAAGTAGAAAGGAGGTGGTTATAGAGATGCTCCGTCTCGCTCCCTCCCTCCTTTCTGTCTCTTTCTGTTCCGATCAGCCTCCTGTTGTTTATATGGTGGTTCTTCAGCTGCCATCCTAACTCTGCCATAACTACAGTGCAGAACGTGGCTGACAAATGTAACAAAAGCTGACACCGTTTGCATCCCACAGTCGAGTTACTGTACTGTTAAAGATTGGTTTGTATGAGTTGGCTTGTAATGTCACGAATCATAACGACTAAATAAAAAACCCTCGAAGGTTTGTTAGCAGTACAGCCACCTTTTTATTATTAGTTAGATTTACACAACAGAAGCTTTATTTTCAAATTTGTTCCAACCCTGATATTTGAAAGGAACATAGATGATGTTCATACCACCTGATGTTTGATCACTCAGGAAAATTGTCCAATAGTGAGTGTGTAATTAAAGTGAAAAGCTGGTGAATATTAGGTTTTAAATGAAGGGGAAATGGTAATTAAATTACGAACTCAGAGAGAGAGAGAGAGAGAGAGAGAGAGATAGAGAGTGAGAGAGAGAGAGAGAGAAGGAGGATTGGGGTTAGTGGGTCACTGAAGAGATAACCACTGAAGGCTGTGTGTTTGTATGGTGTTGTGTAACTGACCCGGTGATAGCGAGCCCTTCAGGAGGTCGGTGAGGAAAAGTTGTCCGTGTTCCTGTTCTTCAGCCAGTCTCATTTCGCGTGTCTCCTCAGACGTGATGGTAAATCAGGGTATTAGTCCAAATCGGCTTTGTTGTTTTAGATACTTTCTCAGAATGGCTCACTGCTTGAGTTCAGCCTGCAGCACATCAGTACAGTTGATATTATCAAAATACTGGACGGAAATGGTACATAAGCACGGGCTGGGACATGTAATGGAAAGACTTAAATTGAAGCAACAGAAGTGTGTGCATTTTTATCTGATCATAAAATCATTTATGATTTTTCACCCTTTGCTGCAGTGATCTGAATTGGAAAAACATCAGAAAAAAAAGCAAAGAATTGAGTGGGAAGGGAAGTGGGACGTTACCCCCCCCCCCCCCCCCCTGTTTAACTTGTGAACCCTAAAACTTAGTAGCCATGGACAGGAGGTTCAATAATAGTAGCCATGTCTGGATTTTGCATAGCAATTTACTTGTTGTTTCGGGAGAGAAAAACAACAACAAACCATCCTGGGGAAAGTGTGAATGTGTTTTCGTGTTGCTTCTACCTCAAGGATTTTTTTCCGTGAGCAATTCCTAAATTTTACAGTGTGTATGTTAGTATGCTCTCTAATATTTTGCTCGACCACCTTTACCCTTGATTGAAGTGTGTAATCCCATGGCGCTTCAACAAAGTCGAGCAGTATCGCAACTTTTATTTCCATCCAGTGTTAGGTTAAATTTTCACCAACGTTGATAGGAAAACTGAACCACTCCATAAAGTCTTCTCCAGCACACCTCAAAGACTTTCGGTAGGGTTAAGGCCAGGCCTCTGTAATACCTGTTCATGTGGGAAAATGTTTCCTCATGTTCTCTGAACCACTGTGGCTCATCGGGCTGGTGCTTATCACCGGTTTCTGTAACGTCAAGCAACTAGGAGTTCAACTCCTCCTGGATGGGACTCTAGTCCATCGCAGGTTACCTTCCCAGTATATATTTTACTGGTACGTACCTATTTATACTGCTGGGTGAACAGAGGCATACTTGTGGTTGAGACCTTGCTCAGGGGTCGTAGCACAGTGGGGGTCAAACTAGGATTTTAACACACAACCTCCCGATCATGAGCACAGCACCCTAACCACTATGCCACCGGCCCCACTCGCGGAACCACTGTTCTGAAAAAATATCTGTTGATGTGATAGCCTGCTCATTCAGTATATTCAGGTCATCAGGCGACTTCATTTTATTACCACATAATGTTGCTGAGCCTAGACTGGACCATCTGGAACAACATAACCATGGAAATTACATGCTGTAACCAAGGCTGAAGTCGGTGTGTGTGTGTAGTGTACTATATTTTAGTGTGTTGTTTTCCTTTTGTCTGTCTAATTGAGACTTACGGCTGCTTTTGGCAGCGGAATGGGAAGCTTATTTTAGAGGGTGTGCAGCTTAAATGATATGAACCCGGTTTCTTTTAGTGGGTTCAGTGCTGTATTCGCTGCCATCTGCTGGGCCCCGGGCAGCACAGAGCGGGACAGAAAGAGACTGAACAAGCTGGTCAGGAGGGCCAGCTCTGTCCTCGGCTGCCCACTGGACTCTGTGGAGGAGGTGAGTGAGAGGAGGATGGTAGCAAAGCTCACATCCATCATGGTCAACAGCTCTCACCCACTGCACCAGACTGTAGAGGAGCTGAGTAGCTCCTTCAGTGGACGACTGAGACATCCTCAGTGCAGGAAGGAGCGCTACCGCAGGTCGTTCATTCCCACCGCTGTCAGACTGTACAACGCCACTTTGTAACTGTCTGTGAAAATACCGGTTATGTGCAATAAAAACCCCGTGCACTTTAATCAACCACATCTACCCCACTGACTGTGAACCATATCAACCCATCTACTCTGCCCTCAGATACATGTACACTTGAATATAGGCCAGTCTACAAAGTCGTTCCCTTCTTTTCTTTTATTGTTTATTAATTTATACTATTTATGTATCTATTTATTTATTTACTTATATAATATATGTGCATGTGTGTATGTTTGTATTTGTATCTATTTTTGCACCCCCTACTGATGGTACCTCAAGAGCCTGTAACAGTAAATTTCTCCATTGTGAGATTAATAAAGCTGTATCGTATCTTATCTTATTCAGATCTTTTTGTACTACTTTTGGGGAATGACTGTAGACTTCTTCTGCAGAACTCTGTTGGTTTAGTATTTTTTTTTCTCTCCTACAATAGAATACTACCAGCATCTCATTTATTATCAGTTAAACGACTAGCTGGTAGCATGGATCATCATGACAGCTACGAAAATGGAAGAGTAACAGCAACAGGAAGCTAAAACCAAAAAGCCAAGATTAAAAAGTTAAAACAGAAGTGCTTGACAGGTGCAGCGTGTTCAATGTGTATTGACTTGCTCTGCCGTCTCTTCTAGGTTTACGAGTGGGACATGAGGTGGTGACGTCATACCCGCAGGTGGCTGTGGTGCGTGTTCCTACTCCGTGGGTGCAGTCGGACAGTGACATCACCGTCCTGAGGCATTTGGAGAAGATGGGTTGCCGTCTGGTCAACCGGCCCCAGGCCATCCTTAACTGTGTCAATAAGTTCTGGACATTCCAGGAACTTGCTGGACATGGAGTCCCACTGCCTGATACTTATTCCTATGGTGAGCATAAACACACACACACACACACACACAGACACACACACACACACACACACACACACACACACACACACACATTCCTACAGTTAGAATCATTTGCATTTCCTTGTTTTTTTTGCAGGTGCCTTTATGCAAAGCCACATACACTTAAGACACGACACAATCCCTGCAGTTGAGAGCTCAGGGATTTACACTTAGGCTCATTGGTGGATGTCCTGGGATTTAAACTCTTGACCTTCTGATCACAAGTGATTCCTACTGTTAACTTCCCATATGTAGAGTCAGACACAATGTCACCTGCTCACGCTATCCTTCTGGCGGAATTCATTTGTTTTACATTTGCAAAGTCCACAGGGTTGTACCAATCTCTATGCTTATTATCTTCGCAAACTGTCTACGAGGTGTTAGGAACGTTCCACTTTCACAACTAGTCTAGCATGTTCGGCTGCATTTCAGCAATTCCTCCTCTCTTCCTGGTCATTAACGGAAAGAGAACAGAAAAAGGAAGAAACCCAACGACAACAAAGACTTGTGCTTGTTCAGCAAAAGTCAGTGTTGAAGAAGGGGAAAAATGAGGCGTGTTCTTGGACAGCAAGAATGAAACAAACGTGTGAGATTTGATAGGCTCATTTTTTCCGGAGATTTCAGGGGTCTAGATGGCTGACTGAATGTTTAGTTCTGATCTAGATGGAGTCGTAATACAAAGCAGCTCATGATCTCTGATCTCTGGTTAAATATAGTACTATACGGTGTATATATATATATATATATATATATATATATATATATATATATATATATATATATATATATATATATATGTATATATATATATATATATATATATATATATATATATATATATATATATATATATATATATATATATATATACATACAGTATATATACACTATAACATGGGCGACAGATGTCCTGAGGAAGCCGAGGATTTTCCTTGCTTACTTGTGCATACACAGTGTGGAAACAAACACCACAAGCATGTCGAACTTGACTGACGTAGTCTCCAGTTCTCTACACGCACACAGTCCCAGATGCACGCAAGGACTTTATGTAACAGCGTTTGGTGGAACTCGTGACCCTCTAATTGAAAATGAAAACACAGAGGGAGAAGCTTGTATCTCTGATACTTGTTTCCTACTTTATTCCACAGACCCCTCCCCTCTCTCTTTTTCTTTCTTTCTTTCTTTCTGCTTCCTTCTCAGACTCGGATCAATCATTTCACCAAAGCATTAAGCAGTAAGCGCTGTATGGAGTGTGTGTGTGTGTGTGTGTGTGTGTGTGTGTGTGTGTGTGTGTGTGTGTGTGTGTGTGTGTGTGATGCCTTGCAATAACTGAAAACCACTCTTTTCTTCAGCTCAGATGAGCAGACAGAGGAACAGTTATAATTAGATTTCTCTTCTTCCCCTCCTCTCTGTAGCCCTCACAAATCACTCGCTTTTCCCTGCCTCTTTCTTTCCACTCGGCAGTCCAGTGCACATCTGTCTCGAGCGCCTTCATAACAGCGCCACATCATACACTGCTTCAGCAGCCAAGAGCTCAGGATTCGGACCAACTGCTATTAATTAGTATAAAGCACAAGGGTTGTGGACTGTTAGGACATAACGATGCACTGATTTGTCATTTGATTCAGCAGCACAGTGGACCATCACCAGCTGTGTTTAGATACTCAGGGCTCTTTTTTGTCATTGCAAATGAATTCATTCAGACTATTAATCACAAATGAATATTATGTGCTGCAGCTATGTCCCGGTGTTGCTCATGACAAGTGATTTTAAACAAATTGTAGGGGTTTGCCGTCAGAATTGCCATAACAATGGTGTGCATGTAACTCAAGTTGCATCATTCAGTGTTTTTGTGCTGGGCCAAAATACGGTGTCCATATTGAACAGATGTTCTGTTTCAAAATGTTAGCTGGATGCCCATTCCAACACTCCTCTGACTCCATACTTATTTAAATGATTTACACATGTGTAACTTTATTTCTTCACAGGACCAGTGTTTTATCCCCACCCAATTTCAGTATGCAGTGCAGAGATTCTGATTGTGAACTTTTGCGATTGCATACTCCAAACTGAGGATGAAATATGAATCCATAGCCTTCTTGCTGTAAGACGACAGTGTTAAACACTTGGCCACCATAGATATTATAATAACATAAACACTATTATGTTTATACACTGATCGGCTTTAACAATAAGATCACACGGCTGATTTGCAGCAAGGCACCCGAGCTGCAGTGCTGTTCTGATATGTTTCTATCACAGCCAGCGCTAACATTTTCATCAGTTAGTGCCACAGTAGCTCTTCTGGGGATCAGAACAGACGTGCTAGCCTTTGCTCCCCACGTACATCAGTGAGTCTTGGGTATGCATGTCCCCTTTGCCAGTTCACTGGTTGTCCTTCCTTGCACCATCTTTGGAAGATACTTCTCACTAGAATTTATTAACAACCCACCAGACCTGATTTTCTTTGGAGATTAATAGACCCAGTTGTTTATAACTCCATTTCACTGGAGCACGGCAGACTTACGGAAGCAAAAATGTTGTCATCCACAAACGTTCCGCAATTATTCCCTCATCTTCTGTGTCATTCCGTGTGATTCCGTAGTTATTCCTCAAGTCTTCCCCCACTTCCGTATGCTTCCGGCAGGCCAAAATATTCCATGAACATGCTTTTGAACATGTGGGGTCACTTTGGCGTACTTTGCCATATCTGTTCCGCACATGCTGTGAACGTTCCGAGACTGTAAGGATTTCCACTTTTCCGTTGGATTTTTATCCATTTTCCGTGTAAAAATGCCGAAGCTCTTCTGTAGACGATCCTTGCATTCCGTAGTCCAGTGAAATGGGGGTATAAGAATTTCCATGTTTCCGTAGGATTTGCACCCGTTTTCCGTGTAAAAATGCCGAAGCTCTTCAGTAAACTGCGTTCCGCGCCTTTCCGCCACGATCATTGCATGCCGTGCTCCAGTGAAGCAGAGGTATTAGCTTTTACAATGTGGCGCTAGTTAACCCGCACAGATATTGATGCTGGCTCAATTTTCCCACTACCATCACATTCCAGAGCTGACTGTTCACTTTATTCCTAATGCGTCGAGAACAGTAGATTGGCTCATCAGTAGATCTGACTGGCTCACGCTTTAAAAGATGTAAAAATTAACAATAAAAATCTCATTTGAGTTTGATTTTTTCGGTTTGGGTGTAATGTACATATGATTATTTACATCAGACTTGGTAGATTTCAATAGACAGTATTTCAACAGTATTCAGCTCACCTTTGGCAAGTAATTGTTATATATACATAGCACATGCATACTCATATTTATTTATATGCCCACACAGTATTGTTGACTGTACACACAAGAATATTTGAAGTAAATGCAAATTGTCATTTGTAGAAAAACTAGTTTTTCGATTTGCCCTGCCCTGAAATATATTTATCTAGAAGGTGCCAATCATTTTGTAGGACATCGTATTGTTATGATACATCTCTAGGATGCTCCTGAACACATCATCAGTGATGTAAATGGGGTCCTCGGGTGTTTCGGGTCTTTCAACATCAGACACCCTCGCCCAGGCGACCCAGCCATGGTTGATCAGACCCAGCTTGTGTTCAGGTGGCTTTACTATCCCCATGGATCTCCTCTCCTAATCCACAGCCATCTCGAGGCTTTCTCTGCTTCCTCTGTGATCCTCTTGATGGCTCTTCTCCTCTCCATCCCTGTAATGCCCAGCACACTATTAAATAATTTAATAGTTGTAATATTTTGCGGTCACATTGCAGAAAATGAAAATAAGAGTAAACAAACAAAGGACATTAATAAATGTCCCTGGATTGGTGGTTAATTTGCTGAGCCGCTTGATCCCAACAGGGTCTCAGGAGGCTGGAGCCTATCCCATCTGACACTGTGTGAAGGTGGGGTACACTCTGAAGGGCTTGCCAGACCATCGAAGGGCAGAACTCACACAAAAACACTTGCACTAAGGGGCAATTTAAAACATCCAATTATCCTAATGTACATGTCATTGGACTGTGGGAGGAACCCGGGGAACTCGGAGGAAACCCACACAAGTAAGGACAGAGCATGCAAACTGTACTCAGAAACACCCGAGCTTGGGAATCGAACCCAAGACCTTTTTGCTGTGAGGCGGCCGTGCTAACCACTATGCCACCGTGCTGCCAGTTTCTGGTTGGATGTGTGTATAAATGTCCAGGCACTCTCAGGTGTTTGTTAGGATGATGTCTGTTTTATCAGTGTGAACAGTCCATCTGTTAGTAATCTCACACGTGCACTGTGTTAGAAATTACTTTGGCCATTACCAAGTTATTTTGGTAATGTGTTTTGTGTGTTTGCTACTCCAGGTGGCCATGACAATTTCCGTAAGATGATTGATGAAGCAGAGCCATTGGGCTACCCGGTGGTGGTGAAAAATGCTCGCGGACACAGAGGTGAGTGTCACTCCTGCCCTGGTGCATTTTTGTGTCTTGAGGGTGGGCTTACTTTGCAAAAGTTCTGCTGATAGAGGCGACTGTGCTTCTCACGTTCTACATGGATATGAGGGAAATTAGAAAACACCAGAGCATGCTGGGCAGAGATTGCAGTATGCGTTCAGTAGCTGCTTTTTGTTCTCAAGGATTACAGAGGTTTTATGAGTGTTAGTCATTCTGTTAGCTGCCTGCTAGAAATAAATAATAAAAAAAAGGCTTAAGGTCAGATTGAACCTGCTGAAGGTGGTGTTTGACTTTGGAGCCATTACTGATCTGTTTGTTTTGAATAATCTGAAGTGATTAGGATTTCAGAGGTGTTTTTCACAGGCAGTTTTAAGAGCCACAAACACACAGTATGACTTTTGCTCTGAACATAAAATAATGTGACAAACAAACGGGGGAAATGGACTCTCTATTTCTAATTGGAAATAACAGCTGCAATATTCTCCATAGATTTGCAGCTGCCAAAAGTGTCAGTGTAACTCACACACCTGACTTGACAGTTGATATCAAACTGGCTCAGTCTAATTCCATAAAGACATCTGATTATAAACAGCATGGAGAGATTAAAATGTAAAGCTGTGTATATAAAAATAAACCCATTTAATACATAATCCTCAAGACAAATTAAGACTATGAGAATCAGTATGTCAGGTTGAATCATTTGTGACAACTGTTTTTGTGTGTGTATGTGTGTGTGTGTGTGTGTGTTTATCTATACAGGTAAGGCAGTGTTTTTGGCACGGGATAAACACCACCTCTCTGACTTGTGTCATTTAATCCGGCATGAAGCTCCCTACCTGTTCCAGGAGTATGTGAAGGAGAGCCACGGTCGAGATGTGCGGGTGGTGCTCGTGGGCGGCAGAGTGATCGGCTCTATGCTACGCTGCTCAACAGACGGACGGATGCAGAGTAACTGCTCTCTTGGTGCGGATGCTATGAGCTTTGCTTCATTCCGAATATCATGGGCCAGTTTAATCTGAACATCTCTTGACTTGCATGATTTTTTATCTGTAATTGAAAACATACATTAAAAAAAACACAATAAACCAAAAGCAGGAAACACACACACACACACACGCACGCACACACACACACACACACACACACACACACACACACACACACACACACACACACACACACACACACACACACACACACACACACACACACACACACACACACACACACACACACACACACACACACACACACACACACACACACACAGGGGGCTGGTGGTGTAGTGGTTAGGGTGCTGGACTTATGATCAGGAGGTTGTGTGTTCAAATCCCAGTTAGACCCCCACTGTGCTAAAACCCCTGGGCAAGGTCTGAACCACAAGTGTGCCTCTGTTCACCCAGCAGTATAACTGGGCACCAGTAAAAATATACTAGGAAGGCAACCTGTGATGGACTGGCGTCCCATCCAGGAGTGGTACTCCTAGTCCCTTCACGCTACGGAAACTGGGAATAAGTACCGGTCTGATGAGACACTAGGCTCAGGTATAAAAAGCCTGGCAGACTTTACCTTTTAATCCGAACAATGAAAAAGTGCTATTGGATTCTTAAAAGAAAATCAAGACCGGAAAAGTCAAGTTGTGTACATTAAATTATTGCAACACACACACACACACACACACACACACACACACACTTACACTTTTATTTGGCTTGCAGGGTCATTTATAGGTTGTTTTCAGCATAATATTTTAGTGACAGATATATTATAGAATGGTGGCGTAGTGGTTAGCACGTCCACCTCACAGCAAGAAGGCCTGGGTTCGATTCCCAGCCTGGGTGTTTCTGTGTGGAGTTTGCATGTTCTCCCCGTGCTTGTGTGGGTTTCCTCCGGGTGCTCCGGTTTCCTCCTACAATCCAAAGACATACACAGTAGGTTAATTTGCCGTTCTAAATTGCCTGTAGTCGCATCGTGCAGAAAGCAATGGCAAACCACTGCACTAATCCTACCAAGAAAACCTCCATGAATGATAACCAGGGTGTTATCCTTCATGGCGGGTCGCCAATGGCCGTCCTACGACTCAGGCACTAGATAGATATTATAGAGCAGTACAGTGGTGTAGGGGTTCAGCACCTTCACCTAACAGCAAGTGGGTCCTGGGTTTGACTCCCAGGCTTAGTGAAGGTGTTTCTGTGTGGAGTTTGCATGTGTTCTCCGCATGTTTGCATAGGTTTCTCCCCAGCAAATTAGGCTCCATGGATACTGTATTCTCAAATGTGATTGTGGAGTGCTTGGTCTGTGTTGTCTCTGCAATGGTTACATGAGTTGTTCAGGGTGTACAACGCCTTTTCCTGGAGTCCCATAGGATGGGCTCCAAACTCCTCACAATGCTAATGAAAGATGGTCCTGGAAATGAAATAGATTATAGATCAGGGATAAGAAAAATAACATGTGGGTCATTACTGTATCTCAGGATTAACTTTTGATTTATTCTGTGGTGCCGAGTCACATGTCACTATTTCTCGCACTCACAGAAAACATGCCTGTGTATGAACCAGCTTTTGTAAGTGTAAGCTTATACATGCCCAGTGCCCAGATCTCTCATTCAGGGTGTATTTCCACCCTGTGACGGCGTTCTCATGATGAATATACTCCAGAGCCAATAGTTTGGCCAGGATTAAGAACTAATGTAGCTGAGATTGAAATCCACGTGTGAAGGTGCAGTATTTCCTCCTGGGCATAAAAACTGACACCTGTTTAGTTTAGTATAAATGAATGAATTTCCTTATATGTAAATTTTCATAAGCTGAGACGTGAACATTGCACACAAACTAATTTCCTCTGTGAATACAAAAATTGAATTTTTTGGTATTCGCAGAGGAATTACTTGTTCTTAAGGAATATTAAATATCATCAGTTTAAATGCTGGAATATTCACGAATTAAAAAACTTTGGTAAAGGGTCAGAATATTGTAGAAATTTTGCATGAAGAGACTAATATTTGGATCACTCATGAAATATACGATTATTTGTATAACCGATCAAATTCTGTATGTAGGCTCAAATATTGTGCTTCGTAACGTAGCCATTAAACGCTGACCTGTTTCTCCAGGTGGTGTAGGTGTGATGTGCCCTTTGAGTGAGCAGGGCAAGCAGCTGGCTGTGCAGGTGTCCAACATCCTGGGCATGGATGTGTGCGGTATCGACTTGCTGCAGCTGAACGACGGCTCATTCGTGGTTTGTGAAGCCAACGCCAACGTAGGCTTTATTGCCTTCGACCAGGCCTGTGGGATTGACGTAGCAGGTATCGTGGCAGACTTCGCCCTGTCACTGCTTCCCAGCCGCCTCAGCCGCAAGATGTCCCTGCTCTCCGTGGTGTCTAGCGCCAGTGAGACCAGCAGCGAGCCTGAAGTGTGTATTCCTGCAGAAGTGTTACCACCCATCCCACCCTGCACCATCCCTGACACCGTCAGCACCATGAGCACCAGCTCCACCTCCAGCGAGAGTGAGGTTGAGCTGGTGGAGATAAGCCACACCCAAAGTGTGCCTGACTCCACGTACAACATCAACTCTCTTCTCGCAAAGGAGATAAAACTATTGACTGAATGAGCTGAAGAGTGAAAACAGCAACCACATGCACAAATGCACACACACACACACACACACACACACACACACACACCAGACATACAGATGCACATACAGTACATGTACATATACAAGTAAACATGCAAAGGTCAAATGTGTACACACACACACACACACACACACACACACACACACACACACGTTCACATATCCATTTGTGTTTTTGTACTAACCCACCCTGATGCTGATCTGAGGCTGCTCCCTTGACAATAATTGCAGTGTACACTCTGACCAAGCTATAGTGCAGACAAGCCCGTGAGTTTATGAAGGAGTGCCACTGTATTTCAGGGTGCATTGCACTGGAGAGTGGTTTTAGACTGGAAAAGATTTGAGCACGAGTACGTACACACACACACACACACACACACACACACACACACACACACACACACACACACACACACACACACTAAAGTATAATGAGAGCCCATCACTACTGTGTAAACAGTGTGACCCATTGATTTAACAAGAGGAAAAGATATCCTAAATCTGTTTTGTCTCTGTGTCCTCCAGAATGGGTGCAACGAATATATTCTGACATTCACACATCAGCATGATGAACACGTAAACAATGACTGGAAAAGTTGTACATACTGTTTTCCTGTTACACTGGACTGTTACACAGTTGTATAGAATAAGAATGCATTCATCGTGGTTTTTGCTCCAGTGCTTGGCTGCATTTAATTAAAAAAAAAAACCCTTTTGTGTCACACAAGCATTTATTACCCGTTTGAACAAATGTTGTGTAGAAATGGGAGCAGATACTGAGTCATCACTTGGATATACCAACACTGCTGTGTATCGGTTCATCTGTTTTGTTAAGTCGTTTATTGGGTGTCAGGATGACAGATTTTGTTCCGTCTCCTCACCGTACGCAGATAAAACAGTTAAAGTTTTCAAATGTTTCCCATTTAAAGAGAACATTTCGCTTTCTTGCCCGACTCCCATGTTGGAGGCATGATGGAAGAGTTTGTTTAATGAGATGACCATTTTTAGAGAATCTACTGTTCTCCCATCAGGATAGGAACCATTGGCAGAGTCACAGAGTGACCGTTCAGGGAGAAAGAAAAACAAGTATGTATTTTAAATATATACATTAAAAAACACTTTTCTCCAAGTTCATTTACTCATCTTAACCTGTACAGACCTGTATGCACCACATCCAATGTTTACCTAACCCTTTCTGACCTTGAGCATCTGAGCAGTGAGCCACATGGAACAAGTATGAAGAAGAAATTAAACCTTTATAGTGAACACGTATAAGGTTCATGCGTACTGCACCGTATGCCTATGAATTTTTTTTTTTTTTTGCCAAACACTAAAAATCGTAAAATCTGTTTGAAATTGCTTTTGTATGACATTAGTAATAAAACAAACTATCAACTTAAATGGGTCCAGCCCAGTGATGTAGAGACTGGTGCTATTCAGAAAATAAAGATGTAAACAATTTTCAGTGAAGCTGGAAATGTCGTCCTCTTCTTCTCTAAATTCAGATCATGTTTGGATGCAGTTTACCTCAAGGGTTCAACTTTACCCCCCCCCCCCCTCTTAGCGTTTATCTCATCTGTAATATAGACCAAACGCACAGCCTGGACTCAGCTCACGGATTTATGTTTACATATCAGAATACAGATGAAGTCATTTGCATAACGTTTAAAATCCGGGTAACTTCAAACACCTTTCGAATTTGATGTAGATTTTTTGGGGGTTTTTTGGTAGTAAAACATTATGGTTGATTAATGTCAGGGAAGCAGCCTGGATCAAATTCCTCCCCTGACCCATCCTGAAACAGATCTGCTTCAACTAGTGTGCATCAACCTACAACCCAAGAAATGCTTGTGACAATGTAATTATGCATTTTTTTAATGTTCGATGTTTTCTTGGTTCTTTTTTTAATGATAAAACTGGTTTGTGTGCCACTAATCTTCGACTGGCAGTGAGCTTCAGTGGAATGCTTTAAGACATTTAACAGCTGAAACACACACACACACACACACACACACACACACACACACACACACACACACACACACACACACACACACACACACACACACACAAACCCACCTTCCCATCCTCCATGTTGTGATTTGCTGTTCCATGTGTGATGTGTTCCATCATCCATCAGCGGACTGAATGGTAACTAAGCAACCGAACACACTTGCTCCTTCCTGTCTGCCATGGGAGCCAATATTATGAGCAGCAGACCTATTTTGGCTTTTTATCATTTTGTTACAAACATGTCTGACTCCAGGCCAACATCTGTGATTAAAGAGAGGCAGAGTTTTAGACATTAGAGATTATTGAGTATTAAGTGAAGTGGACTGAGGAAATGGTGCAATGAATTATTTGCCAAACCCAAGCAGACACCATGCCGACACGGTACCACTCTGTTGCCCACTTTACTAACAAGACTCTGAGAAAATGGAATTTACTTGTGTAATAATGTAAGATTGCTGCTAATGTTCAGTTCTGCTGATTTCCAGGATGTAAAAGGAAAATGAGCAGACACCAGATGTTAACCACATTTCATTGCCTCGTCATTTAAAATTTTTTTTTTTTTGAGTTGGGAGGTTTTACCTGAATGCCAAAAACCAGCAATGTTATATAACACTAAGGAAACCATTAGTAAAAGAACTCTAACATCAGTGTTGTATGTTATGATATAATAATAATAATAATAATAATAATAATAATAGTAAGAATAATAATGATGATGATGATGATTATGATGATGATGAGAAGAATTCTAATAATAAAAAAAGACATTTTAAAAATGTCTGGAACATGAAACATCCGTCAGAGGCCTGTGATCTTATATAACCTTATTCTGATTCACAATTCACCATCAGAAAACATCAACACCTAGTCCAGTCATTACCTCCACAGACACGTGATTGAGATGTTTATGAGAGAGCCATATTTGTTTTCATTGTGTGATTCGCATATTTGACGACCGTGTGCTGTGCACATCTTTATATAGAGGTTATGAGTAAGAGGTGAATCTATGACGATGTGAAGCATTGTGATTATTCAGGAGAGTGATGAGTGTACTGGTTATTATTAAGTGTGTGTTCATATAAGAGTGTTGAATGTATTAGTTATTGGTGAACGTCGTGCATTTGTTCTGGGTTAAGGTGTGTTTCTGCTTGTTGTTTTAGACTCTGGATGGACTCAACCAGACTGTTATGTTCACACTGCTGGCTAAACTCTGCTGCTTTCCTGCCAATTTCGAGTGCCTGCAAACACACACACACACACACACACACACACACACACACACACACACACACACACACACACACACACACATTAACATAAATAAAAATTCTGAAAAAGTAAGAGACGAAATACAAATATACACATTTACAAATAAACAGGTAGATTTCTCAGGTGGATACAAATACAGCTGCCAAACAAAATCAAGTAGGTCTTGACTGCGGACGCGCAGTAAATACACAACATGCTTACTACAAGACACAATGTTGAACCGACATCTAATACGCCATGCCAGCCTCGTTATACCACGGATGATTCAGATTTATGGTTTCAGTTAGGAACTCCTGGCAAAGTTTCCACCAGTTAACACTTGATATCTCGGGTGGTGGGGGTGTCGACATATTAAAGAGTGGTTGTGTGTTGTGTTCTGGATGTCTGCAAGAATCATGACGGAAAAAAATCAGTCCCACATTTTGTTGCTTTTCAGCCTGAAATGAGGGCGCGAAAGTATTTTGTCCTGCTGAATTTACTCAGGACCCCTTATAATGGCCATGTGAATGATATAACAGCAAGCATTTAAATCAGTGAGATGGTGAAAGGCCCCCAGTGCAGCTATGTGGGTCATCAAAGGCTGGCGTGTCTCTCACGGTCTATGGTGTGAGGCTGTAAAAGAACCATTGTTGACTTTCGTCAAGATTAGGCTGCATAGCCATGAACGTGTTTCTGCCCTGCGATGGCCTGGTGAGCTGTCCAGGGTGTACGCTTCTCTCACGCGGAGTCGACTGAGATGGGCGCCAGCCTCCCCGTGACCTTAATTAGGATTAAGTGGTTCAGAAAATGAATGAATGAATGAATGAATGGTGAAAGGATCACCCTCCTTCTAAAAATGACCGTTGACTGCGATCAACTCGAATCATTCTGATGATATACTTATTCATTTGTAGAGTCAGTTATTCATACTCGGGTTGCTGGGAGGCAGAAGCTACTGTAGGAAACTCTAGGTGAAGGCAAGAAACACCCTATACAGCTTGTCAGTCTAGTACCTAGGAAGGCTAGTACACATGCACAACAGTTCAGACTCAGCAACAAGGCCAATTTGGAACAGCCAGGTAACCTAAAAGTGGTGCCGAAGTTATAGTGATCGAGAGGTCATGGGCTTGAATCCCAGTTAGACCCCCACCATCCTAAGACCCCTGGTACAGGTCTTGACCACAAGTTTGCCTTTGTCCACCTGGCAGTATTCTTCTTTTCCTTTCGGTTGTTACCTTCAAGGGTCGCCCAACGAATCATCTGCCTCCATCTCACCTTATCCTGTATCTTCTTCTCTTACACCAACCACCTTCATGTCCTCCTTCATCACATCCATAAATCTCCTCTTTGGTCTTCCTCTAGGCCTTCTGCCCGGCAGTTCTAACATCAGCATCCGACTACCAATATATTTACTATCCCTCCATTGTACATGTCCAAACCATCTCAATCTCGCCTCTCTGACCTTGTCTCCTAAATATCTTACATGTCCTGTCCACCCAGCAATATAAATGGGTACCAGTAAAAATGGCCCATCTGGGAAGGTAAACCTGCGATGGACTCGCATCCAATCCTGGAGGAGTTGAACTCCTAGTTGTTCATACTATGGAAACCAGCGATAAACTCTGACCTGAAGAGCCAGTAGGCTCGAGTATAAAAACTCAATTGATGTAACGTGCTTGGTCTGAGCCCGGCACTTGAACCTAAGACCTTTTGGTTGTGAGGCTGGTGGGCTGACTACTTTATACTCTGCCTTGTTCTGATTTGTTCAGGATAAAAGCAGCTCTTCCAAGGGCATTCTAGTGCCTGAAAGTATAACTAAAAGGAAACAGTAAACTATGGGTGGCAAGGCACTGTCAGAAGATCTTAGGAATAAAGTAGTGGACAGGCGCAGGTCAAATGATGGACACAAATAAAAACGTTTATCAATCACAATGAGAACAGTGAGGTCCATAAACAAAAAGTGGAAAGTGTTTGGGTGTTACTAGGCCATTCTCTGGATCAGCTTGTTCTGTTTTTTAATTAAAAAGTGTCGTTGCTATTATCTCTTTCACTTGGGTTTGGAATTGCATAAATATGGCAGGAAAAAAAATATTTTGTGAAGGGGAAAATTCTTTTCTATATGTACTATAGACTTTTCTCAACAATATTGATATCTGGTTTACAATTTGTCTGAGATTGTTTAAAGTCAACAAGTGTACAATGAATAGCACACCTGACCTTAGACGTGTACATGTAGACTAGGATCCTACGGGGGCCAACAACAATAACAACAAATCATGGATGGTATAAGAACTGTCCCTGTAGTCAAGAACATTTGTCTGTGATCAGCCTACAAATCTTATTTTACAATTTAATCATACTCAGTGTACTTTCAACACACTTAATATTGTTTGACTTTATTGTAGTACATCTGTACACTATAATGATTTATAACACACTATCTGATGTCTCCTAGGAGAGTCTGGTTCCTTTCAAGGTTTCGTCTTTTTCAACAGCATTTCCCTTGTCGTTTGTTACCTCTGGCTTGCTCAACAGGAAGCCAAACAAAATTCTACATTCAGATTCCTGTACAGTGGTTTTTTTTGCTCTAATATACAAAGGCAAGTAAAAAGAATTTACTCTAACATGGGAAGTTGAATCTAAATAGCACAGGACAAAATGGCAAAAACGGGACAGCGTATAGGATGATGGTTTCCCAGCTCGCCTTATTCATCTTTATTGTCTACTTTATTCTGGGCAGGGTCGCTTACATTTAAACTACCTTTATTTTATACAGTGTAGAATCTCAGTTCGTTTAATAGTATTGCAGAGGGATTTAAAAATACATGCTCATGCATATCATTAACTGAACCGGCAACTCGCATCATCTCGGCTTCAGCAATTTAAATCAAGCCTTACATTATCCCAGACAAGTTCATTCACAGAAAGGCTGCTGAACGAATACAACTACTGTATGATACTAAACCAGTGCTTCTCAAAGATTTTCTAATGATGCCCCCCCGGAAGAAAAAAAAAAACATTTCACGCCCCCTCAGAGCCCCGCGCGTGACTACAAATAGTGTTCATATCGTTTGTTTGGTGCTTTTTCCCTACACAATATGGCGCAACAATGAGAGCGCCACTGTCAACTACTGTACTGCATGTGCAATTACACTTAATTCTAGTACAGTATGGTAGAAAAGCATGTTCCCCAGGGTCATAACCCCCCCCCCCCCCCAATATCACACCATGCCCCCCATGGGGGGCACGCCCCACTATTTGAGAAGCACTGTATTAAACAGAAGTCTGAACTGGGATATTTTTCTCGTATTATGGAGAAACTTTTATTAAATCTCCCACATGCTTTGTGTGTATGTGTGTGTGTGTGTGTGTGTGTGTGTGTGTGTGTGTGTGTGTGTGTGTGTACATGCTGACTATTTACACGTGTGCTCACTTTAGATGGGTTAAATGCATGAGCAATCATTTCTCTTGTGGGTAGAAAACATCGAATGCAATAAATAAATAAATTAAAATAAATAAATAAATAAATTAATTAATTTTAAAAAGTCTGGGATAAAAAAGTATGTCAGTAAATCCCGTTAGATAGAACAGAGGATTACAGTACAGCAATAAACGAGTTGGATGTGGTAATTTTGTTCAAGATCAGATCCACGGCTACAAGGGGAAAGAGACCACTTTATCTTATAAAAACTTTAGACAGCGAAGTATTGACATACAGTTCTGTTAGCAAGTTTTTTCCTGCAGAGCCTCTATGGGGGAACTCCTGGTGCTCTGTGGGGGATTCAGACCAGATTTCTGGAGGATCTACCCAATTAAATGACACACCATGGCTAGCCCATAAAACTTCTACAGAGCTTCCACAGAGGAACCAATGCAGTGCTGCTCAAATCTGTTCCTGGATGATTAGATCAGTCAGGCATGCACAATCATTTGTTATACTGTATTGTATTAATCACACAAGGTAAATTACTGCCTCTGCTTTTAACCCATCTATAGTGCACACCCACACACACACACACACCCACACACACACACACACACACACACACACACATACACACACACACACACACACACACAAACACACACACATACACACACACACACACAGAGGTAAACAGTGGGCACACACTCACTTGGAGCAGTTTACTGCTACACACATTGGGGTACCTGGAGAGCAGTTGGGAAAAGGTGCCTCGTTCAAGGTCACTTCAGCTATGACAGAAAGGAAGGTGCAGTTCACCCCCCACACATATTTTTGCTGTTGGTTTGAGAATCAAACCAGCTACCTTATGGTCACAAAGCCCCTTCTCTCACCATTAGGCTACAGCTCCCCCCATGAACTTATATTAAGGGCATTCCTGAATCAAACGATTTTCATGGTAGATTTAAACGGGGCAATATCTATACATACAGACACATATCTATACTGACATACAGATTTATAACAAGCAATCCAGGGCAGAAACATGATATCATGAGCAGTATTGTTTTTTGTAAACCTAATATCTTTCGTATAGGAAATGAAAACTGCATTGCCTATGTCCTTGGCCTATTATTACGGTCAACATGAATTAGAAGGGGGTAAACTGGAATAGCACAGAATCCGCAACGGATTTCAGCTGGATCCGCAGGAGATGTTGTACTTTCGAGGTGAAGCCTTTGTGGGGGAACATTACAGTAAATGAGGAGACTCTGTGGGGGCTTTGGAGATTTGTACTTCGTAAATGAGAGCACCGTAACACTAAAAATAACTCGGTGAAAAGAACGCAGGGCAGCACGGTGGCGTAGTGGTTGGCACCCCCGCTTCAAAGCACAGAGGTCTTGGATTCAAGTCCTGTGCTCGGACATTTCTGTCTAGAATTTGCATGTTCCTCCTGTGCGTGTGTGGATTTTCTTGAACAGTCCCCTATGTGTGAGTGGGAATGGTTGTGTGTCTTGGCCTTGCTATGTTCTGGCAAACAGTTCAGGTGTACCCTGGCTTCACCAGGATCAGGTGAAGCCAGCTTACCACCTTATTAGGAGTAAATAGTTTGTCAAATGAGTGAGTGAATTAAAAAACCAACATAATTTGCTTGTAAAATTATTCGAAACATACAGAATCGTTGATTATGGCACTAATACAAGCTAGAGGTTTTTCGAAATCACTTAGAAGCCTTTCACACGGTACTTTATTGCACAAAATATGAACAAATAAATTGTCCATTGCTGAAGTGAGTGATTGCTGACAGGCTTTTGGCTTTTCATTATCCCTGCAAACATCATGCTATTGGCTTTTGAAGTACGCACAGACTAGACAAGCACATGCAGTCTTAATAAAAATACTTTTTCTTCCTTTCGGCTTTTTCCCATTCTCGAGAGTCTCCACAGCGAATCATCTGATTCGCAAATTTAATTTGGCATAGGTTTTTACATCGGATGCTCTTCCTGTCACAACCCTTTAGCAAGGGACAGAAACACGCTGACGGCTTTGCAGCCGACTCTTTATGAAAGTCAGCAATGGTTCTTTTACATGCCTCTCACCATAGACAATGAGAGACATGGCCCGCCTTTGATAACCCAGTTAGCTGCACTGGGAGGGGGGGGGGGGGGGGTGTGATAGTGACAACCCTGTGGGGACTTGAACCCCCAACCTTAGGATCAGCGATCCTGCGCCCGATCCACGAGACCATCACTGTCCTTCTTAATAAAAAAATACTGTAAGACATAAGTTGTCTTTTTGCACAAATTGTCTATTTATATAACCCAGCTCTGATAAACGCACTTCAACTGATGAAGTGCTTGTAATTAACTTATTAGTTAAATCAGAAGTGTTGGAAGCTGGGAAAACACTAAACAGTGTGGGTCCTAAAATTAACCTCTGGTGTAGATGACCAAGTTCCTGGGATGATTGTTTAGAATGGGCTTCAAAACACTGCACTGACTGTTTAGCTCTAAGCATGGTGTAGGCTGGTATTTTAATATGATATTCACAGCTAGAACAACAACAATGGCATCATTAAGCAGCTGAAACTGCACAAGAAAAGAACACAAAAATAGCACACATTAGTTCGGAGACTTTTGAAGAACTGTTTCCAATTTACTTACAATTAGTACAGAGTCTTATCCAAGAAGGGGAAATATCCAGGATATGAGAACACAGTGATCCCTCACTACTTCGTGCTTCGGTTTCTGCGGCTTCAGTGCATCGCGAGTTTTTCAAAAATAAGGAAATTAAGGAAAATTAGGGAAAAAAAGTGAAGGAAAATGTCACAAAACAAGGCCAATTAAGCAAAAAAAAAAAAAAAAAAACCCTACCTCAACAAATAAACAAAAAAAGCCCAAACAAACAAAAACAAACAAACAAACAAACAAAAAAACCAACCCAAAACCCCCCTGACAAAACTACTTACTTTTTTATGTGAGGTGTACATCAGAGTGTGCACACGGGTCTGTATGTGTGTGTGTATTTATGTTTTATGTACATCTTATGTATTTTTTGAATGTTTGTTATTATAAGCATTTATAGCGTTGAATATGTATTTATTGATATTATATATACATAAACATGTATGTATACGTCAGTCAAGGGGGTCGATCCTACTTCGCGGAAATCAGCGGTCGCAAGGAGGTCTCGGTCCCCATTAACTGCAAAAAGTGAGGGATCCCTGTACCGCAAATCTAAAGCTCTATTAGAGATGAGTTAGCACAGCATAGAGTGATATCATGTTTGTTTTAAATTGTGGATCTAGTGTTTGGTTAAGTGCTCAAGTGGCTACTGAAGAGGTAGAACTTCTATATTGCTTTGGAGACAACCAGAGACAGCTGTTTGGACTGCGAGATTAAGTTCCATTCTACCATCTGAGAAGCAGCACAGAGAACAGTCATGCTGCCTGCCTTCATTTTATTTGATGGGATAGGAAAAGTAGAGCTGTGATTATGTATCGAAGGGAACGTAGTACATTATTGGGTTTGATAAGTGCCTTTGAATTGGTAGGCATGCATCGGTGTTAGAAACCTTATGTTGAAAGCTACAGGGACCCACTGGAGAGAACACAGTAATCTGGGAAAACTTGGGGACTGAAAGCAAAGCATACGTCACACAGCTGCATTCTGGATCAGTTACACGGGTCTGATGGTATGCAGGGAAAATCACGCCAGGAACAAGCTACATTCTCGAGTCAAGCACTTTAATGGTTCATATGAATTCTGGTAAAATTGTAAAGGAGATAACTTGGATGACTGAAAAAGCAACATGTCAACTGGTTATCCAGACCTACACAAAAAACACCACGACACAACATACCCAGTCTGTAAACACCCATCTACATTGGTTTTTCTATGGAAAGGTTCACTGTACAGGTGTTTACCTGTTTGTTTTAACTAGAGGTCTCTGTGTGTGTAATTTCAAAGATCAGTGGGCAGCAATTTACCTTCTTGTGGTCGTTGCAGAGGAACCACAACATGGCAAGACTGAGACACAGCAACACTCTCTGAACTGTGCACTGAGACAGTGTGGTGTTGCAAGCAGGCTGTGTATTTACATCCTGCTGCTGAGCTTCAAGCATCACATTCAACATCCGATGCACTTCTGCATACTGTGCCATATCTGAATACATGCAAACGGAGCATCTCTGTATGAGTCACGGCGTCAAATGAAACAACATCCAGTGCAACCACAATGTGATGCGGCATATTATACAGAGGAGGTCTATACAACCCTTTTAAAATGACAGCTTTTTAGGATGTGAATGAGATAACTCACATTTAGATCTTGTTTTACCTTTTCTTTGATGGCACAACTAGAAAAATTCAAACCAAAGAAACTTAAAACAAACAAACAAAAAAAAAAAAAACACTTACCATTGCCTGTCTGGATAAGGGTACATGTAATGGAGGTGTGTACACATTGAAATGCTCAAAAGTAATTCTCATATATATCATAAATTATCATTATTAATAATTATGTGACATTAATGCACCCCAAATAAAGATGAGCTGCGGGATTTAATTTGACTTTAATTTGAGTGATGATCCACAAAGAGCTTACAAATCATTAACGAGCTCTTGTTGTTGAAAGCTATCAATCAGATGAATTTTAGTCCCCCCTCCCAAAAGCATTAGCCGCACCTTGGAACACATCATAAAGGCCATTATAATAAATGAGTGGAGAAAATGGGACATCACAGCAACATTACCTAAATTGATTAAAGGACCTAAATAAAAACAGTATAAGAGAGAATTTTTTTTATTTTATTTTGATATACACGGATTATTCCCAAAAGGGAAATTATTTTCTTGGCATTTAACCCATACAAAGTGAACACACACACCTGGAGCAATGAGCACACACACACACACACACACACACACACACATACATACATACATAGACACACATATACACACACACACACAAAAAAAAAACACACACAAAAACACACACAGGGGTGCCCAGATAGGGAAGGTGTTGCTCCCCCCGCCACATATTTTCCTGCTGGTTTGGGAATCCAACCAGTGACCTTTCAGTCCTAAAGCCGCTTCTCTTAACCTTTTGTCTATGGCTGAGAGATGTACAGCGATAGTAAAAGAACTGTAGAAACAATCTGGCTAGTACATGTTTGTATGTCTGAACTATAGGGCAAGACGGCCTCTAACAACCGCCCCCCAAAAAAAGAAAAATAATAATAATCCAAGCCTATGTGGCAAAATGCCCCAAGGTCTGATGAGAACAAAGTAGACCTTTTTGGACAATAATTATTTTAAAGATATGATTGGTACAAAACCAAAACAGCTTATAACCCAAATATTTTTTATTATATATATATATATACATACACATATACACATATATATAAAACAGCACACACTCAGATGTGCAGGGACCCTTCAACCGTCGAATTCCGGCGAAGTAGGATTGACCCCCTGACTGACGTATACGTACATGTATGTCTATACAATATCAATAAATGCATATATGGCACTATAAATTTTATATATATATAAAACATTACAAATTTTATATACACACACACATATATATACATATACGTATACACACACACATATATATATATAGATGTGCAGGGATTCCTCACTTTCCGCAGTTAATTGGGACCGAGATCCCCATGCGACCATTGAAATCTGCGAAGTAGGATCACCCCCCACACCCCTCCATATAATATCAATAAATATATATTCAATGCTATAAATGCTTATAATAACAATTCAGCATTAAAAAAATAACATACGATGTAAATAAAATATAAATACAGACGCTCCCCTACTTACCAACATTCGTTTTGCAGACATCCAGAGACCAGTTGAAAGTGAAAGTGAAATGAAATTGAAGAACAAGTAGAAATAGAAATGGAATGAAACCTATAGTAAGATATATCATAAATATAAGTATGAAATATAATTAAACATTACCCTGAGGTACACGTAATACTAATCAAGGGGCGTGGTTGACATGTGCTTTAAACTGGAAGTTCAGGAAGAGAAGCAGAACCTACATTTCTGATCTCCTGCTGAAAGTTTCAAAGAAGAAACAAATTGACTCCAGTATTATAATGAACTGGATAAGAGTGAAACTCTCTGTAAATCTAATCAGATCCGCTGTGCTGTGCTTGAGAGGAACCAGGAGTTTAAACACGGGACATATTGATAATGTACAGATGATTATAGGGAGGGAGAGGGAGAGAGAGAGAGAGAGAGAGAGAGAGAGAGAGAGGGAGAGATCATATACAGTACAAACTCGTATAGATTACTTATACAAGGTTTAAACATGCGTTCCCCTCGAAAGAATACCCTGTAACGACTTACAAACCGATTCATCTAAGAATGGCCGTCCTGAACCTAACTCTTTAGTAAGCTGGGAAGCGTCTGTACACATACATACAGATGGTATTGCATGAGAAAACGACATACATACATGCATACATACATACATACATACATACGTGCGCGCACACAGATTTAACAAGGTATCCAGTTTTGATGTAAGATTTTGGGTTGTTTTTTTGGTTTGTGTTTGTTTAAGGTTTTTTTTTGCATAATTGGCCTTGTTTTTGTGACATTTTCCATAGCCCCCCCAATTCTTCCTTAATTTCCTTATCTTTTAATTCGATGAATATTTATTGATTTATCTTTTAAAAACTGCAATGCACTGAAGCCGCATGAATTGAAGCGCGAAGTAGCAAGGAATCCCTGTAAATATACATAAATCACGTGATGAAAAAGGCAGAGTACTGTAATGAAGAGAAATTTCATGTTCTAGCAAGACAACCACCCAAAGCACAAATTCCGCATGCAAAAAAAGGAATTTCTTTAGTGGTAGATGATCAATGTTGTAGAATAGCTCAGTCAGAGCCCATGTTAAATGACGTGAAGAGGGCTGTGCAGAGGACAGTGCCTTACAATTTAATACACTGGAGCATCACTTCCCCCCTCCCCCTTCCAAGATAAGCAGAATTGAGATTTCTTTTTGGCTTTTTCTATTTATCAGGGGTCACCAAATCGAATGATTCGCATGTTTAATTTGGCAGAGGTTTTTGGTCTTATGCCCTTCCTGACACAACCCTTTAGCAAGGGACAGAAACACGCTGACGGCTTTGCAGCCTACTCTTGTCGAAAGCAATAGTTCTTTTGCATGCCTCTCACTATAGACAGTGAGAGACATGGCAGGCCTTTGATAAACAGAATAAAAATGTTAAATCAAGATATGTCAAGCTGGAGGACTTTTTCCCAAAACCATATGTACCGTATTTGACATGATAAGCGAAGAGGGCGCTTAAAAAATTGGAGTGAGTTGGCGCTTCTTAAAGTGTTACCAGTGGAGTGGAACGGTAAGTGCTTATTACCATCGAAGTGGAAAACATGAATAATAACAGAACAATAAAAGAGTTTTACTGGTATTTGTGTTATTCATTTTGTGATATCAACAAAACCACTTAGATGAACGCTGAAAATAAACAGAAAACAGCATACATTTTTAATAAAAGACCCCCTACTTTCCCTTCCGGTGCTGTTCCTTTAAACATTTTCCCGGAAGTAAAATCGAGCCAATCAACACAAATGTCAACTTTAGCGCCACGTTGAACCAATCAACACGAACATAAACAAAAGCACATGACCAGGAATGTCTTTAAATTTATGAAGTTAGTGAGAAGGAGAATCGGGTGAAAACTACTTGTCATCACTTTCTGATAGGTCCATATCTGGCTCATCGCGCCATTCATTCAGAGCATCCCATAGTTTTGTTGTAGCAGTTTCTAATGGTTCATCGGTTGTTGGACATTTACCAAGAGAACACAGCAAAATATTTTCATGTTTTTTAAAGCATAGTGAAAAAATCAAATGAGTTGTTACTGATGAATATTATAGACATTCCCCAGTTGCAGGGGGTCTTGAAATACCGTGTAATCTCCCTTTTACAGGCAGTGAACGTTTCATGTTACCATTGCAGAGACTGAGTGAATAAAATCAAAGCTACAATTTTGCTCCCCGTACACATGGGCGATTATTAGATGTCAGAAAAAAAAAAAAAAAAAAAAAAAAATTATATATATATATATATATATATACATATATATATATATATATATACATATATATATATATATATATATATATATATATATATATATATATATATATATATATATATATGTATATACACACACACACACACATACATATATATATATATATATATATATATATATATATATAGGGGGGCTTAATGGAGCAGGGCACTTATTATGCCATTTATGGTATGTTTTTCATTCAAATTTTGGAATGTATATTTAATTAAACACAGGATGGGCAGTGGTGGCCTGGTGGTAAAAGGTGCTGGATCACTGATCCTAAGGTTGGGGGATCAAGTCCCACTCTCCACAAGGTTGTCACTGTCCCCCCCAGTGCAGCCAACTTGGTTATCAAAGACCAGCCATGTCTCTCACTGTCTATGGTGAGAGGTTCATGTAAAAGAACCATTGCTGACTTTCGTCAAGAGTAGCTGCATAGCCATCAGCGTGTTTCTGCCCTTGCTCAGGGTTATGTCAGGAAGGGCATCTGGCATAAAAACCTATGTGAAATCAAACATGCGATTCATCAATATGACTTCCATGAAGATGGAGGCAGATGATTTGCTGTGGCGACCTCTGAAGGGAACAGCCGAAAATAAAAGCTATTAAATTAAACACAGGAAAAGATCTGACATTATGTAATTTTCACAAAAGCCTGCAATTTTAACAGAGGTGTATTGACTTTTCATATGAACTTGAACTGTACATGTATGTGATTTTAAATAATTAAAAAAATGACAAATCTATTTGTTGAATAAAAGTGACTACTTGATAATTGGGCTGGACACTGTGAGGTAAGTAGATAAGCATACACAATGTGACACAAGACGGAGCTATTTCCTGTTCTCGAGTGTCGGTGTAAAGAGATAGTTACCTCTATACTCTTTCAACACATTATTCATTCTTGTCTGATATGATTTAAGAGGCCATGTACAGGACGGATGCTGAGGGTTAAGCAAAAACCCCATAAGTCCAAAATTTATAGAAATAAAGCTTATGTGGTAAATAGAGTTTCTAGGTTCTAAGACGACCTATAATTTATGTAAATGATTGCAGACTGCTGAGGGTTTTTCATTTATGTTCGTAAAACATTACTTGAATGACTAAACACTAAAGAGATGTGCTGTACTGAAGTACATTCTAGTACATTAGAGAAATGGCAAACCTGTTTTAACCTGTTTACACACACACACACACACACACACACACACACACACACACACACACACACACACACACACACACACACACACACACAGATATAAACACTTTCTTAGTATTATATTAATGAAATCTATAACTACTGGCCAATACTTGATCGTGGTCCAACTCCTCTTAGTAAACATGTGTCTTCTTGGAAAATGTCTGTTGCTATGTTATGGAAAATCTCACACAGGCGTGATAACAACAGACTTAAAGGCAAATTGTGTCCTCTGTTCACACTTAAGATCCGGGTTATTTCTATCGACATAAAACATCAGTGAATAGAACTAAAACTCAATTAAATGCAGTTTTACTGTACAGCGCTTTTTACAATTGACAGTGGCAAGCAAATTTGGTAAATAATTTAAACTTGTGATTTCAAACATTTCTCTATAAGCCCTATGCACATGACTGTGGAAGCAGTGCTCAGGAAAAAACTCCCTCAGTTGACTATAAAATACATCAAGTTTGATGTAGTGCCAGACAAGAATACCAAGGTAATATCAACCACAATATAAAGCTCCGTATTTCTATGGTGTCACATTGGGGTGTAAAACATCACCTCACTGTAAATCTGGAGGTTTGACACAGTTGGAACTCTCAACTGGATGATTTTTGGAGCTTGCACTTGTTTGACCCCTGGGCAAGGTCTTAACCACAACTGCGACTCTGTTCACCCAGCAGTATAAATGGGTACCAGTAAAAATATACTGGGAAGGTAACCTGCGATGGACGAGCGTCCCATCCAGGAGAAGTTGTACTCATAGTCGCTTCACGCTATGAAACCCGGGGATAAGCACCGGCCTGAGGAGCCACTATGGCTCGGGTGTAAAATGCTGAATGGACTTTAACTTTTTTACCTGCTTGAGCTCCTGGTGTTTTCTCTTCAAGCATTCTTATGACTATATGTTTTTATGACTTGTAATTTCCTTGTAATTGGATTTTGGACTGGATTACTGGGGCAGTGGTGGCCTGGTGGTAAAAGGTGCTGGATCACTGATCCTAAGGTTGGGTGTTCAAGCCCCAGTCTCAACGGGTTGTCACTGCCTCCCCAGTGCAGCTAACTGGGTTATCAAAGGCCAGCCATGTCTCTCACTGTCTATGAGGAGAGGTTCATGTAAAAGAACCATTGCTGACTTTCGACAAGAGTAGCTGCATAGCCGCCAGCGTGTTTCCACCCTGCGATGGCCTGGTGAGCTGTCCAGGGTGTACTCTGCCCTTGTCTCGAGTGAGCTGGGTTGGGTGCCAGCCTTCCTGCGACCCTAATTAAGATTAAGTGGTTACAGAAAACGAACGATGAATGACGGGATCCATCCCCTTGTGCCAATTATCTTTACCTCTACCAAGTAAGTTATGCCTTTGCTGGTATGTTGACTTTGTTATTTATTGACTTTATATGTAGAGGAGAAGAGCCATCAAGAGGATCACTGAGGAAGCAGAGAAAGCCTCGAGATGGCTGTGGATTAGGAGAGGAGATCCATGGGAAAGCAAAAGCCACCTGAACACAAGCCGGATCTGATCAACCATGGCTGGGTCGCCTGGGCAAGGGTGTCTGATGTTGAAAGACCTGAAACATCCGAGGACCTCAGGTAACATCACTGATGATGTATTCAGGAGCATCCTAGAGATGTATCATAACAATCGATTACATTGTAGATATCTACTGTATTTTGTGGAAATGGTGCTACTAAGAATTGTATCTTGTGATTGCTATTTATCTGATTTTCAGGTAACAATGAGTAACAGTCATAGGATAACAAATTAGCTGTAAAATTATTTCCTTTCATTTGTTTTCTAATATGACCTTGTGGTAATTCTTTAAAATAAAACCATGACATTAAAATGATTGTCATGAGTGATCTTTCAATCTGTCAACGTGTTTCCGCCCTCCGATGGCCTGGCGAGCTGTTAAGAGTGTACTCTGCCCTCACCAAGAGTCGGCTAAGATGGGTGCCAGCCTTCCTGTGACCCTAATTAGGATTACTGGTTCAGAAAATGAAAGGATGAAATGATGTTCAAAGTGTGCTGAGGGTGTATGGATCTCGGGTCAGCTCAGCATATAGAGTGGGCGTGGCTGACCAGGAGTGCAAAACACACACTGACCTTAGTATAGGTTCTTAAGGGAGGCACTACATCACACAAACACCCTGCGGAGATAGTTGTGTCGGAGGGAGGATTGTTTATTCTTCAGTGTGGTGCACCACTGTTGAATTTATTTTGGGTTCGTGCATCAGAACGTGATAACAGGTCTTGGTTGCCTGATTATCAACACACCTTTCGACCCATAGTCCATGTGCTATACTAAATTAAGCCTTTTAACAGATGGCAGCAGGACTGAAGCTGGAGCTCGGATCGGTAAACAGTTTCAGGACATAACCCTATAGAAATGCCAAGACACAGGTGATACCAGATGAGGATTATAAACCGGAATGTACTACTAATAACAAGGCTGAGTTCTGATCCAATCCATGGCCTAGTCTGACTTATTTGGTGCTGTGGATGCAGGTTGCCCAGCACTGGCACAATATTTTTGTTGGATGTAGAGTATATCAAATACATTTAAAATAAAATGCATTTTAAAAGCAAGAAGCTACATAATTATTAATATATAATATGTATGCTTTATCAATACAGTATCAGTAAATTAATGAACTGAATGCGGTGAAACAAATTTTTTTTGACTAAACTGACCTAAACAGCTTCTTCCCCTGGCGCATGCACACCTTAAACATGGTCTGTGCCTCAAGCTCCTTTAATGGCCTGATATCTTAAGTGCTGTGTATAAATTGGTGCAATATTGGTCATAATAATTAAAAATTCTTCCATAAAACAATGGCAGAAATACGTTCACCAGTCATTCCGTGGAATTGATGATCAAGGTGTCGTAATTTAGATGCCAAAAAATAGGAAGCACAAGACCAACAGTAATACAGGGATCCTTCACTTTTCGCGGTTAATTGGGACCGAGATCCCCCTGTGACCGTCAAATTCTGCGAAGTAAGATCGACCCCCCCTGAGTGACATATGCGTACATGTATATGTGTATTTAATGTAAATAAATACATATTCAATGCTATAAATTATTATAATAACAATTAAACATTAAACAATAATGCATAAGATGTAAATAAAATATAAATACACACACATGCAGACGCACGCACACACAAATGCGCACCTCACCACAATGTAACTAGTTTTGATGGGAGATTTTGGGTTGTTTTTGTGTTGGTTTAGGGCTTTTTTTTTTTTTTTTGCATAATTGGCCTTGTTTTTGTGGCATTTTCCTTAACTTTTTCCCCTATTCTTCCTTAATTTCCTTATTTTTTAATTCAATTAATATTTTTAAAAAAACATGCGATGCACTAAAGCCGAATGAATCGAAGCGTGAAGTAGTGAGGGATCCCTGTATAAGGTGTATTTTGGGGCAGTGCATAACTTTAATTTCACTCACTACAAGGCATCTCAGACCATAATCATAATGCAGACGTAATAAGCAATAGACTCCTGAGTGGTGCATCAACGAAGTGTGTGACTATCATCTCGGAGATCACAAGTTCAAATCCGGGTTCATGCCACAACCATCCGTGACCGGGGAGCCCATGGGAGCTAACTGGCTAAGCTCTCAGGGGAGAGGGGGACGGCGTACGCTCACTTCCCTGTCACTCACAGCAATCCCCTCGTCAATTATGGGTGTCTGTGAGCTCATTTGTATGGTAGATAGTGCTTTGTTATGCTGGCTGGGTTAGCCCGCCAGAAATACGCATGCCCCGCAGTTCGAAAAGAGGCAGGTGGCTAGCACTGTATGTCACAGAGACGATATGTGCATACTTTTTCCTCTCCCTGGTTTGTGGTGGTCATGTGATAGGGAAGGTAATACCTGATGGATGGGGAATGGATACGAATAAATTAGGGAGAAAATACTTTAAAATAAATAAATAAATATATAATAAGGGGTTAATACTCCCATAGAATCAACACTGTTTCTCAAAATGTGAGCAATTCAAGGCATGCGTTTGAATGAAGCAGCCATGTTTTGGGTGCTATCTGTACTGACTGCGGTGACCTTTTGTTGAACTCTCCTCATTTCCGTCACAGACAAAAACAGTTGAGTGCAGGCATTAGCGCACTCCCTGTTGTCAGTTTGAGCAAGGGTGATGCAAATGACTCAAATTTCCACTCATTGTCAGTGATGTTTGCAGTAGCACCAAGGTAACTGAGATTGCTAACTGGAGTTCAGTGATCCCAGTCATCACAATAAATCCATTTCCCAAAAAGCCGAAAGGAAATCTCTCATTCAGGGTGACATGGTAGTGGGGTATTGAGCCCATCCACCTCACAGCCTGGTTTGAGTTCAAGCGCCAGGCTTGGCAAGGCTGTTTCTGTGTGGAGTTTGCATTTCTCCCCGTGTTCATATGGGTTTCCTCCTGGTACTCTGGTTTCGTCCGAGAAAGAAATTTCTACATTACATAAATTAGCTGTTTCAAATTACGTCTATATGTGAATGTGAATGGTTTTGTGTGTGTGTGTGTGTGTGTGTGTGTGTGTGTGTGTGTGTATGTGTGTGCGCGCGTGCACTGGCCCTGCAATGGTTTGCCTAGCTTTTCAAGGTGTACTGTGCCTTTGCTAAAAGTTGACTGAGCTCTAAAATTCTACTCATTTATTTATTATTTATTTATATTCTTTCGCAGAAATACACCCTGAATTGGAAAGCCGTCCATCACAAATCCCTATGAACACCAAGCTGTGCAGACACATGGAATATGCCCAGAATCTCAGCACAGACAGCAAGCTCACCTCCAGATCAAACCAGAGACCCTACTGCCAGCCTCTGTGATTATATTGCTTCTGATTGGTTATTTTAAAGCGAACTTAAGACATTAATACTGTACTTACCATAGTATTGCTCTCTCTTATGTTGCTTCTTACTGTAAAACTTCAGTTGCTTAGACAGTTCAGCATGACGTATTCTGGCAACCCACACACAAATGCATGAATGTGAAATACCGTACTATGAATGCTTAGTATATGTTGATGACATGATATTGGTGTTTATGTACGTACCTCTGAGTAGAGCGAGTTTGTAATATCTGTCTGTTCCTGTTTCATGAACACATTAGCCATTAAGAACTAGCCACCAGCTGTCACCACACTGTCCAAACCAAAAACTCCTCACTCGCATAGTATACCTACATAAATGCATAAACCTCTACTTCATGCAAATTCCTCATTTACATAATAGACTTAGGTGTAGACACACATATGAAGACTGAAATCATTGGCAAATTGCAACCTGGCGGAGCTGTAGTCGCCTTTACGGCTGAGTACAATTGACCCATGGTTCTGTGGAGCTGATGAAGTGTATGACCGCAGCTTGGATTTTTCATAACCATCCATTCTGCCCGTGAGAGATAGCATTTGGCCTGAGACAGAGAACCTAATCCTGAAGGGAAAAAACAAACACAGAGACATGTTCCTAAATCGTTTCACACAAAGACAAGGATGGGAATCTATTGTTCAGGAAATATGACATTACACTGTACACCTGTCTCTGGATACATACAACACAGCAATAGAACCTTTTAAATCTTGCCAACCTGGTATTAAAATAAACTTTATTGAAATTGTATGTCACCATCCCTATAACTTAGAAACATATTTAAAAATATTTAAATACACTCACTATCCAAGTTACGACGTATGCGAGTTACGACCACCCGTACTTACGACCGTCTAGCAGATGCCTATTATAAGTTTACTGTATATGTGTGGCAGCGCAGCGAATAAGATAGTTGTGGCAGCGCAGCATCCCAGCATCTCACACTCACAGTATTCTAATACTACACTCAGTGACTAGATATCGTCGCAGTAACATCTCTTTTACAGTACAATTTTACATTCATTTACTGTACACCGTTACCATGGCCACCAAGAGGAAGTCCGATTCATCAGATGGCAATTCTACGAGAAAGCAAGGAAGGCACTGTCGCTGGAGACGAAGATGAAAGTGATGAAGCAGTATGAAGGAGGAAAAAAAGTTAAATTCCCTCGCTCGAGATCTCTCCACCTCCACGGTGTCTACAATTTTGGAGGACAAGGACCGCATTAAGGAAGCAGTGAAAGCAGCATCCCCAATTAAGTCAACTATCATCACAGGTGAAGAACACGCATCACATGAATTCATAGCAAGTGCTGGGTGGTTTTGGTTTCGTTGTGTTAAATATCCGACTTACGACCAATCCGACTTACGACTGGTTGGTCAGAACCGATCTAGGTCGTAACTCGAATAGTGACTGTACAATATACGTATATTTAGGCGGCGGCAGAGTGGTGTAGTGGTTAGCATGTCCGCTTCACAGCAAGAAGGTCCTGGGTTCGATTCTCAGCTTGGGTGTTTCTGTGTGGAGCTTGGATGTTCTCACGGTGTTTGTGTTTCCTCCGGGTACTCTGGTTTCCTCCCACAGTCCAGTGCACAGTCGCTTAATTGGCTGTTTCAAATCACCCATAGATGTGAAGTGTGAGTACGAATGGTTGTGTGGGTGTTGGCTCTGCAATGGCCTGGAGAGTTGTCCAGGGTGTATGCCGTCCTTGCTGAGTTGGCTGAGATGGGCACCAGCCTCCCTGCGACCCTACTTAGGATGAAGCAGTTCAAAAAAATGAATGAATAAATTTAGGCGCCACGATGACATAGTGGTTTACACTTCAACCTCACTGCAAGAAGGTTCTGTGTTCAAGTCCCAGGTTACTTAGAGTCTTTCTGTTTGGAGTTTTTCATGTTTCACCCTGTGTTTGTGTGGATTTCCTCTAGGTGTTCCAGTTTCCTCCGACAAGTCAGAGACTTGACACATTAGGCAAATTGGCTGTTTGAATCTAGGTGTGAGTGTTTGTGTGTGTGTTGGGCCTGTGATGGTCTAGTGACCTGGCTAGTGTCAACTAAGGTAGCCTCCTGGTGACCCTAATAAAGGATAAAGCAGTTAAAAATGAGATGAAAGATGATATTATAGGTTTTTTAAAATGGTAATGTTGTGATTGTATACGCACTTAATCCCAGTGCAAGTGCACCTGTGCAACTATAATTTCACATTCTCCTATTATATGAATAAATGTGTGCTTGAAAGGCCTCAATCTTTGAAAGACAGCTAAACAAACAACGTCACGGAGATCAAGGGGCTACCAAACAAAGTCTGGCGCAAAGGTGTAGAAAGAAGCTGTCAGAGTTTGTTTGTTTTTAAATCTTAAACTTTCAGCAGAGCAGCATGAAATCCATCACTATACAGTGATACAGTGATCCCTCGCTACTTCGTGCTTCAGTGCATTGTGGGTTTTTCAGAAATATTCATTGAAAAATAAAAAAATAAGGAAATTAAGAAAAAATAGGATAAAAGTTAAGGAAAATGCAGCAAAACAAGGCCAATTATGAAAAAAAAAAAAAAAAAAACCTCAAACAAACAAAAAAACAACCCATAAAACTACTGACATTTTTATGTGAAGCGCGCATCTGTGTATGTATTTATATTTTATTTACATCTCATGCTTTATTTTTGAATGTTTAATTGTTATTATCAGCATTTATATCATTAAATATGAATTTATTGATATTATATACAGACGCTCCCCAACTTACGTTCATTCGTTTTACGCATTTTATGATTTTACATAAAAAAAGGCAAATTTTGAGTTTAGCGTGCTCTCTGTAGTACGAGATATACCTACGTAGTACGCTGACGTAGTCCGCTACTTCCACATGACGCTGCGTCCATTGTTTACAAACGACAGACTGAACGTGCCCTCCTTCTTCCCTGTTCACCGTGTGTTACCCTTGTGTTAAGACGTCGTCTCTGTGATCTTTGTGTTTACACTGTTTTGCGGACTTTTGTAACCCTAAGCAAATATGGTTGGTCAGAAGCGCAAGCCTATTAGTGGTAATCAGAAAAATAGTGGTAATCAGAAAAAGCGGAAAGTTCAAAACGGAGATGGCTATTATCAAGAAAATTGATGCTGGTCAAAAACATGTGAATGTTGCACGTTTCTTCCAAATGGCTCCGTCGACCATCGGAATCATTTACAAGCAGAAAGATCGCGTCGTAGAGAATGTTAAAGGTTGTACTTGATACTGTATTTGATATTTGATTAGAGAATTTGATTAAAATTTATCTATTTGAAATTATTTTGCTTGAATTTACTTTATTTGAAATTAATGTTGATATGATTTGATATATTTGATATTATTTTACAATGTTATGTTTATAATAATTGATTTAGGGGTGTTTTATGAGATGGAGTAATGGTATTTATGGATGTATAGTACAGTATGAGCGTCATACGTCACTGGAACATACAGTAACAACTTACGTTTTTTTTCACCTTACGTTCGGCCGTCCGGAACCGAACTAAAACGCAAGTCGGGGAGCGTCAGTACACATATACATGTACGTATACATCAGTCAGGGGGGTGTCGATCCTACTTCGCTGAAATCGGTGGTCGCCTCGGTCCCAATTAACTGCGGAAAGTGAGGGATCCCTGTATTTAATTATCTATAATATGAAGATGGGACATCAAACAAGCAGGGAAAAACTGAATGTTTTGGAGGAAACCCAGGACTTCTCATCACACTGAAAATACCACCCCAATGTGAAGCATGATGGGTCAGCGTTTCCTTCAGCCTGTTTCTTACATCTTGGATTGTGGTTGACTCATTCAGAGGTGTAAAGAGTTGATTGTGGTTGTGATGTCCATATTCTTGCAATTTTTTTAAGCTGATAGATTTAATGGTGTGCCATGGAGTAGTCAGTATTCAGAACATTACTCATAACCAAACCCTAATTGATGCTTTTTCCAGACGTTCATCCCGAAGATAGATGATTTTTTTTTTCAGGTATGCTCACTGGGTCTAGGTGGCCTTTTTTCATCACAAATCATATGTCACAATAATTACACATGGATAAACTCCATTCATTTAATTTTTTTGGCTTTTTATGGAAACTAGCTGCACCAGAACAAAATTAAAGGCTTCAGAGCAATGCGGGTGAATACTTAACATTTATATTTTTATTTGTAACATTTAACTATGGGTTATTTAATGTAGATTTATTGCACTCCTTCACTCACTTATTAATTTGCTGGACTGCTTAATCCTATCAGGTTAATGGGCAGGCTGGAGCCTATTTCATCCATCACTGGGTGAAGGTGGGGGACACCCTGAATAGTTTGATTTATTACATGAACTTCCTATTAAATGCTTTAATTCCAATGTGGAAAGATTTAAAGGGTGCATATTTACGCATGGCACTCTATATGGCTTTTATGAAGAGCCGAGCTCAGACTATGACAGCAATCAAACACAAACTGCGGTTCTAAAGAGCCCTGTGTCATACTTTTAAAATGCAACCATGTAACTTGACCTGATGTGTTTACATAAGAAAAAACCCACATGGAGTGGCACCAACTGTGAATTCAGTTCAGAATCATGCTCTGTAGGATCACAATGAAACTTTTTTTTTCATTGGCTCACCTATATTGGACTCGGCTAGCAACAAGTAGGCCGGGATTAGTTCAAGAGAACCAGAGCCGTAAATCTCTGTAGCACAGTGCAGGGAGAGCTGAACTGCTGGCAGTGCCTCTCTGTACCGCCTGTCAGATACCCAGCTCTTAGCTGTAACAGAGGAAAGCTTCATCACGTGCTCCCAATGACAAAAAAAAAACAAAAAACAAACAAACAAAAAAAACACCCGAGTTAAAATGAGGGTCCACAGCAGGGAATCAGTACAGAGATGCTTAGTGAACTGTCTGTGTGGGTATACTGTATAGAAATTGCAGATTCAGCACAACCGTTTTTTTTCAGAGTCTGGATTCGATAGAAGTCTCTGTCAGTCTGTAAACAGTACAGTGAGGCAGGGGTTCTTATAGAGATCAGCAGCTCACAAACTTTCTCATGGATGCGATTCCGATCTGCCTGCTGGTGAGTTACATCACTGGAAAAATACAGAATGAACCAATACCGTTTGCTAAGCATCAAAATATTGACCTTTGTAGAACTGATATCAGAGAAGACTGCATCAATCTTAACTCTATGAGAGATGCTTTACAGCAGCAAGAATAATAACACACACACACAAAAAAAAACAAAAACAACTAACTTCATTTAACTTACATTCATGGCAGAATGGAAAAGTATTTTTTATTGTTTGTATGCAGCTGCGTGTTTACAAATGGCTAAGTTATACCTAGCTGCATGTTTCATAACCAAACAGGCGTCGAAAGCTACATGTAGTTGATAGAGCTTCAAAACAACGAACACGTAGGTCAGCACAAAATATATATATTTTTAAATATTGGCACCCTTAAAAAAAAAAAAAAAAAAAAAATCATAAATCAGTATATTGTAAAGAATTTCTGAGATGAAAATGTTGAGGTTCTCTTTGGGAGTAACGAGGATTGATAGGCTCAGGAATGAGGACATCAGAGAGACAGCACATGTAAGATGTTTTGGAGACAAAGTCAGAGAGGCTAGATTGAGATGGTTTGGACATGTACAGAAGAGGGATGGTGAGTATATTGGTAGTAGGATGCTGAGGTTGGAACTACCAGGCAGAAGGCCTAGAGGAAGACCAAAGAGAAGATTTATGGTTGTGGTGAAGGAGGACATGAAGGTAGTTGGTGTAAGAGAAGATGCAGCAGAGGATAGGGTGAGATGGAGGTAGATGATTCGCTGTGGCGACCCCTGAAGGGAACAGCCAAAAAGAAAAGAAGAAAAATAGTTTATTTTGTGCTCAAACAATTCACTTACTTTTTATCTCCTCTTCTTAATGAATAACACATTCATTCGATCATATGAATGTCATGGTTTAAAAAAAAAAATAATAATAATAATTTTCATTCATTGTTAGTTCCTCATGTCCTGTTTCCATCTTTTAAAAGGTTGCACACGTGTCGACTCAAGGTGAAAAGAGGAACATGGCGAAAGATGAAATAAAGAAAACAATATTTAATGAGGAGCCCACAAACTGAAGAACTGAACCATTGTCCCGAGGAACCACAAGTAGAACCAGGTGCTGTTTTTAAATGAGACCAACTTCAAGGTTGGCTATTAACACCATGATATTTTTCAAATGGCAGGAAAAAAAATGGTTGTTATTGCACTGAGCAGTTTTCTGATCTAACACAGCGTGGGGTATTAACAACTACTGGAAATGCGGTGTTATCAACCACGGTAACAACATAAATTTCTGAACTACAGTAAACTTAAGAATAAACTGAAAGGAGAAAATTGCTGCGTCACACCAAGTCTCCAAATTTGAGAATCTTTAAAGTTAAAAAAATACTAAAAGTAGCAAACCAGTAACTTATATACTGTATATAACCGAGAGTTGGCTGAGATGGGATCCAGCCTCCCCACAACCCTATGTAGGATTAAGCGGTTCAGACAATAAATGAATGAACTTTGGCCGTGAAGGTGGTGGAAGGGGAAGGTATGCCACCCCTCTCCGCGCCACCCCTCTCCAAATGAGTCGCCTTTCAGTCCCACTTCCTTAATTATTAGCCCAAGAGAATAAACAAAGGACTTACCCAGGAGGGACACTGGGCTGCTACGCTTAAAGTGTTTATTGGAAGTGAGAGGAACCTGGAGAACTCGTACAACCTACAAAAACCCAGAACCGCACCTTCAACGTATAAACATGATAAACATCAAAACAATAATAAAAACCTCATTACATCTTTCATAAATCAATCGTTCTTATACACAAAGAAAGCTTCATTTGAGTCGCTACCTGACACTACATGAAATTCAATTAGAAACAAAAAAACAGACCCATTATTCAGGTTACACATCACTCGACAAGCCCTCTTTGGTCTTGCTCGAAGCACAAGAACATTCCTGTGGTTCTGTGGGTGTCAACAAAAGTACAACTTTTAGACATGAACCCATTGCTGTTGAATTTCCTCAGTGCTTTCAGACAAAGTTCTAAAACTATATAGTGCATAGTCATCATCATCATCATCATTTTCATCCACTTGATCTGGGATCTCAGGTTAGGCCATGGGGGTGGCAGCCTAAGCAGTGAGGTCCAGACGTTCCCCAGCCACTTCCTCCAGCTCCTTCCAGAGGATACCGATGCATTCCCAGACCAGCCAAAAGACCTTCCCAGTTGGACATGCCCAAAGCAACACACCAGGGAGGTGTTCAGAAGGCATGAATAAATTCAGCTCAACTAGCTCCTCAGGAAAAGCAGTGGTTTTACTCCAAGCTCCTCCCAGATGGCTGAGCTTCTCACCTTTATACTGCACAGATATACTTACATGCCACTCCTGCCTGCCTGTACTGTATTGTAAAAGAACAGTTTTGTTTTTTTTTAAGTTCCACTGAAGAACAGTTTCCATGTCACACTCAGACAGTTCACACAATGCATTTGCTGTCCAAATAATATCCCCTAAAGGATATTCTCACTCACTTCTTTATCAAACTCCTGAAAGCTGTTATTAAGGTCACAGGGAGACCGAAGCCCATCATAGCCAACACGTGGTCTGAAGAGTTGTTCAGGGTGTACTTTGCCTTTACCATTACTGAGCAACACATGCACACAACCACAGGCAATCATTGTATAGTACACTGTCTGTATTGGTTATGCACAGAAACACCAAACACAGCCTGTACGGGTTTAATGTCGGCCTATAACCCCGCCCCCTGTTTCAAAGGATGACATGCAACTCTCAACAGCCTCCCACCCCTTAATTCCATCACCCGGCTGTTTGAACCCATTTGAACTTTACTGTGTCTGGAAAGGAAATGATGTGCAATGTGATGGAAAGTGTAAAGTCAATCTGCGTGGATATGTCGCCACCTAGCGTCCGTCATTATATCGTAACTGCTGCCTCAATCTTCTGAAAAATAACCATTTATTACAATACATCTGTGTGGCCCCATGCATGAACATGACAGCCCATATACTCCCAAAATTTTAGTTTGATATGTCTGACAGAACTGTTGAACACTCAGTGTAATTTTTTTTGATTAATAGAAAACGTGTGAAGCCATCATAATCCTAAAATCCATAACCAGTTGACTAATAAGAACCTTACAGATTGCTGTATTCATTCAATGTTCTCATTTTTATGTATCTGGGTTTTTGGCTGGTGCATGGTGTCACAGACAGGTCCCAATGATTTGTCTTTCTTGTACTACAGAAGTTGGCGAATGATTAGAATTCTGAATTAACAAACGCCCTTCATTTTGAGGGTCCAATAGCATAGTGGTTAAGGTGCTGAACTCATTATTGAGGGGTCATATTAGACCCCGACCATGCTAAAGTCACTGAGGGGAAGGTCTTCACCACAAGTGTTCCTCTGTCCACTCAAGGAGTTATTGCTTTATGCTGCCGAAAACTGGAAGAAGCTCTGTTTTGATGAGCCGCCGGGCCTGGGCTTTAAAAAAAAAGCCCAATGTTCATTCATTCAGTTTGTGAACAGCTTATTTCTAATTAGGGTCTGGGAAGGCTGGTGCCCATTTCAGCCAACTCTGGGCGAGGGCAGAGTAGACCCTGGCCAGCTTGCCAGACCATCACAGGGTAGAAACACTGACGGCTATGCAGCTACTCTTGACGAAAGCCAGCAATGGTTCTTTTACATGAACTTCCCACCATGACATGGCCGGCCTTCGATGACCCAGTTAGTTGCACTGGGAGGGGGAAAAAAACCCAAGGTACTGATTTGAACTGTTTATAGGTACAATACTTTTAAATGTGCTGGAGAGTCTGTGAATTTAGTTCATTCCGGTTTCCACTTAAACTATCAGGCATAACATTATGACCACCACTTGCTCTTTTTATATACAGTACGACCCCCTTGTGTCGCTAAAACCACGCTGACCAATTGTGAAAGAGGACAGAAGAGCTCAGAGGTTGTGCTGTGGTATCAGCACCATGACCTGAGCAAACCTACTGGATTCCCACTCTGTCCTTAATCATGCCTACCTGACCATGCAATCACTGACTCAAGAAATTATTCAGCAGATACAAGAGGTGTGTGTTATATTTTCAGTAGATATAAAATCTGCATGAAAATATCTCCCACTGAGCAGGATTGGTGTCCTGCAAGTTGCATATGGATCCTGCATGGATTTTGGACTTGTCTGTCCAGAAGATCACATGGATTCTTGAGTAGAATAAGATTAAATTAAGGTGGAGGACGGTCAAAACCTCGGGACACTTTGGAACAGCCAGTTATCCTAATGTGCATGTCTTTGGACTGTGGGAGGAAACTGGAGTATCTGGAGGGAACCTATGAAGGCATGGGGAGAACATGCACACGTCACACAGAAATACCTGAGGCCCGAACCGAGGAACTTCTTTATATGAGGAGGAATCGTGGGAGCGCACAGCCTGTGTGGTGATAATGCTACAGTGGGGTTAAAACCGTGCTTCTCAATTTTCTGTGGCGCCCCCTCTAGGAAGAAAAAAAAATTCACTTCAGGTGTATTATTTGTCGATAAAATTACTGTATTCGTACACCTCTGCAGAACATTATATCTTTAGCATAATAAACAAAAATTGAAAGAAATAATTAAACTTACAATAAAGAAAAACGTCAACATTGTTTTTTAATCTGGAATAGAAAAATATTTAAAGTGCACCAATGTGCCTGAAATTAAAAAGTATATCCTTATTTAAAGTGATTTAACTTACTCATGTCTTAATATCTCAGTCTCTCTCCACTCTTCTCTTCATTCCTGTCAGACATTTTTCCGTGTTGTTTCCCGCGCTTCATACAGTCTGCTCGTGCAAAAAAAAAAAACAACAAAAAAAACAAAAAACGCTGCACCAGAGCGCGAGGAGAGCTCCACTGCCAATTACTGGAGTGGAGGTGCAATTACACCAATTCTCGTATACTATTCCAGAAAAGCATGGTCCCCACGGTCATATGCGCGCACCCGGCATCAACCCCCCACCCCCCATTTGAGAAGCACTCGGTTAAAACCATCAAGTATTCCGTGTCGTCCTCACCAGTTAAAAAAAAAAAAAAAGTTACACAACATTGTTTGCACTGAAGATAAGCCGGTTTATGACCAAACTTGCACAATTTCTTTGCTCCTTTACGGTTTGCAATGGGGTTAATTGACAAAGACATGTTTTAATCAAGAGTAAAGCGTTAAGACAAGCGACAGTAATTTCAACTGCGTTGCTAATACATACTCCACGGTAATCCCAAGGACGTCATGGCAACAGGAAAAACAGTGACATGTGCTCTCGGGTGGGCTCACACATTTTCTGTTTACTGTTCTAATATTCAACGATTAAAGTAAACAATTAAACTTGCCCTTTGACTATTATTCCATTTCTCCAAACGATCTAGATGGTTGAAGTATTTAAATTACGGGGGGGGGGGGGGGGGGGGGGGGAGACAACAAATCACAACCATGCATCATATTTTTAAAAAGTATTTTGCAAAAACCGTTAAGACTGTGTGTGAACTCCCCTAAATGCATTTGCAGAAAGGTTTCTGGGAGACTGGAGCCTCTCTTAGCCGATTCTGGGTGCACCCTAAACAGCTCACGAGTCCATCACAGGCCCAACATGCAGAACCATTTACAGTCGCATCGAAGGCCAGACAAAATGTATATGTAACCTAAATGTACACATCTTTGGATTCACACAAGTCAGAGAGGCTAGATATTAGGATGGTTTGGACATGTACAGAGGAGGGATAGTTAATATATTGGTAGTAGGATGCTTAGGTTGGAACTACCAAGCAGAAGGTCTAGAGGAAGACCAAAGAAGATTTATGTATGTGGTGGAGGACATGAAGGTAGTTGGAGAAAGAGAAGATGCAGCAGAGCAGGGGTGCTCAATCCTGCTCCTGGAGATCTACCTTCCAGATGACTTTATCTCCAACCCTAATGTGGCCCATGTGACATGTAAGATCCAGTCAGGTCTTGATGAGATGATTGGATGGTTAGGTGGGCGTGATTAGGGTTGGAGTGAATGTCTTCTGGGAGGTAGATCTCCAGGAGCAGGATTGAGCACCCCTGCAGCAGAGGATAGGGTGAGACGGAGGCAGATAATCCACTTTGGTGACCCCTGAAGGGAACAGCCGAAAGGAAAAGTAGTACATATCTTTGGATTCTGAGAGGAAACCCAAGCACCCAAAGGGAACTAGTGCAAGCACAGGGAGAACATGTTGACTCCAGACTAAAATGCCCTCGTCAAGACAGACTTGAACCCAGCACGCTATCCTGTGAGGCGGACATGCTAACTCTGACACCTACATATGGAGCACAGATCACCAAAACCACACATTCTCACATCCAATTCCTCATTAAAAAGAAAAACAATATTTGTTACACTATTGGCTCACCCTAGCATTAGTGCTGTTCACATTACCTCGACGACCAAAAAAAAAAAAAACAATTTCCAGCAGTCAAGTCACAAGAAGCCAACTTGATGCAACCAATGATTAGAAAAACAATTATGGCAACACCTTGTATTTTACATTTTAAAAAATAAATACCAGCACAAGTCTGAGAAGGCAAATTGGGTTTCAGTGAAGACTGTGCACTCAAGACAAGCCATTGGATTTGGCGATTTATAAGGAAAACTGGGCCCATCAAGGGTCATCAATTGCAGATACTGTAAATTTTGTCTGGTGCCATTCTACACAGTATAACAAATACGACCTGAAGAAAAAAAAAACAATACGACCTGATTACCTGTCAAATAAAGGACAACAAAAGATGATATTCATTACATCAACAGTCCATGCAGAGGTGGGTGCACATTGAGATTTTGGCCTCTGCACTGGGTACTTGAACTCCAGATTTATCCTATTTGTATAAAGCTACGGAAGATTTTTGGGATGTGTTGTATCAGACTCTCCCGCTTTCAATACGAGACCTGATGAATTAAACAACTGTTGCTGGTGGTAGGGGTGTCACACACAGTAAACGTGCACCACACGCAATGCTAAAGCTTTAACAAAATGTAAGCATACATCATCTTCGTACTAGGCCGTATTTATTTTATAAATATATGCAAATTGCATTTCTAATGAATTTCATTTCATGAAATCGTGCATGACTGCATGGTGGCTGACACACCTGTCACAACAAGAAAGTCTGAGGTTCAAGTGGTGTAGTCTCCCCATTGTCACCATGCCTGCAGCGGTCTTCCCCAGGTACTCCTCCCCCAAGTAAAAAAAAAAAAAAAAAAAAAAATCAGGCACATTACTTGGATTCAACCCCTAGATGTGAATATGTATGGATTGTCTCTGATAACAGGGTTGCGACCCTTGTGGGTAAAACCATCCAATACACTGCAACAAAAACCACAAAAAGTGGCACAATGTATGAGGTGAAGTGAATGAGATCATATTAAAGTACATAGATACATTCTAATCTTTAAAAACAGTTTATTGGTGCACTACAACAGGTTAAACAAATACAAAATATCACACCAGATAACATTTAAGTTACTATATCAAAATTAGAATTGATAAAAGAAAAATCAAGGTACTCAATAGCATCTTACCATATAACCAGTCTTTACCACATGTACATGAGCATACACTCCTTCATTTCCGGCGCAAATATGATCTAAAAATTCCTATGCTGGACATTAATGCTATGTGATGTTTCCATTTATGTTTGGAATGAATACTTGGAAATCCGTCTTATTGGCCTTTTAACAAATGTCAAAGCCATTTACAAGCAACACATTTATAAATATTTGCCAAGTGTTGCATGAAGCCTTTCCCCCCCCCACACTGTTAAAATTCACACAAAGCTCATAAATGGTGATGTGCAATCTTCTTTCATACTCATAGCTGGTGTCCTGAACACTAAAGTGCACACAAAAATACTTAAATCACACTGGCATCGGAAGTGCACTGAAACTGAAATGAACTTCCCCTTTGAAACCCTGTGGGTGATTCATACGAATTCTGAAACGATACGGCACATGGAGGAGCAACACAACAGTAAAAATGACACTCTTGAAGAATGATACTTGACTTGCAGATGTAAAGACCCACTCAAATCATTTTGAATCAACTCGATTCACAACTGTTACCAGATATACATGGCAGTACGCACTTTTGTCTAGAAGACTGCTCTAAATCAATACAAGATGTAAAATGACTAGGGCTACAAAAAAAAAAAAAAAAAAAAAGTTTGTAAAAAGGGAAAAATTGTATAATTTTTAAAATGGGTTGTATGAGACTTGTTAAAACAAAACAAAAAGAGGAGAAAAAAAAAAAAAAAAAAAAAAAAAAAAAATCACTGGGCTCAGTTTATTAGAGGGCTTGACTAATAAAGCACCCCAAAAAGGCACAAGAATTCGAGGAATAGTACCACCTAGTACAGACTTGGACACTCGTACAAAAAAAAAAAAAAAAGACAGGTAATTTTGAATGGGTCGTCTCATTGAATGTCCCATCTGCACGTCGCAATGCAGAAATTAAACCCCTCCCCCCAAAAAATCATTTACAATGTGAAACGGTCATTCCTAAAATCTTATTAAAAACGATTACGTGTGAGAATTCAGTCAGACATGTACTCAAGTCGTGGTTATATTCAGTGCAGTTTCTGGTGATCACAATCCTGCAGTCAGAATTAAATCAATTTTAATTATTATTTAACTAAGAATCCCTTCAGTTGACTTAGGTCTGAGAAATGTCCTGAATACCTTTTAGTTTTACACAAACAGCAGTAAGCTTCAGAGAGCCACCAAACATTTGTAGTTGTACCCGTTTGACATTACCATATGGTGCTGTATTTTGCATATATTATGGTAATGGTGGTTATCCAAGCTCAGATCAATGGTGGCTCAGTAACTATTCTTAACCGCTCAAGAAGGGGGTTGGGAGAGTGGGTGGCACAGCAGCCACAACAAACATACAATCGCTGGAGTGTGTATGAATTTTCTTTGGCAGAAATGGCAGAGACAGGACAAAGCAGGAGAAATCTACCAGCTGAAATCCAGCATGAGACAAGACGAAAAAAAAAAAAAAGGCCCTGGACTATAAGATAATGCGTAAATGAGCAGACATCTGTGTGTGTGCGTGTGTGTGTGTGTATGGCTGGCTAAACCTTTTTCTAAAGCAAGGTTGCCTACTGCTCATCTTTATTTATTGCGGACAGTCACTATTGAAACCATGTTGCCACAATGATCATGTATTGTGGTGCAGACACGTTACACAGCGTCCTCATCCATTTTGGCCACGTCTGCTTCTGTGAGGGGTGTAGACACGTCATTTTCGGCATCCTTCTCTTTCTCCTTTATGACATTGTCCATGTTCGTCTCTTGCTCCTTTTCTTCAAGCCCGGCTTTCCTTTCCTGCTCTTTGCGTTCCTGGTCCAGCAACCGATAATTGATGCCCATCCCAATGAACAAAAACAAGCTTGCTATAACCAAGACGATGCCACAGCCAATGTATGTGTACCTGTAGTCGTGGTAGTAATCATTCAGACTGCCTGCAATTGAGACAAAAACATCACGTAAAAAATAAGCATGTGCTGATTTCACATAATTGCCTACTATCTTAATATTATCTCTATAACGTAAAACAAAAGGGGCCATTTAAAAAAACAAAACAAAAAAAAAAAAACAAGAAAATGTCAAACAGCTTCTGAGTGGTGCATCAATCTAAAGATCACACGTTCAAAACCTAGATGATGCATGTAGCCATCCTTAGCCAAGAGCCCACAGGATAAGAAGGATGGCAGAGCTCAACCAAGTACATTACTGTGGTTAAATGGTTTTATAGCACATAAACATATATAATTTTAATGATATCCATTATTAAAATTAGTGAATACTCAAATATATTGTCCCACATAAAACCATCAATTCTTATATTCGTGAAATACAAACTTAAACTAACCTCAGTTTGTACATTTCTAATGCAGACATGCCATTTAATTGAATTAAAATTTGAATATCAATTTAGTAAATCGTTTTCCTTCTGGTGCTCGTAAAATTTAAACAGAACACCGACTGGCATTGTTCAAACTCGAGTCAAAAAAACGAAAAAGCAGTCACCCCCTGTAAAGTTGTTGAGCTTTTGTTCTTTAAAAAAGTATCTGAGCTCATATCCGCTAATTAACTCCAATATACAAGGGAAGAAAGGTAAAATAATAATTGGCAAATTCCAAAAGTTTATGACCTTATGTGCATTTAAAACAGAACATACATACCAAGTACAGGGGGTCCGAGTAGCACTGGTGCACACTCAACAATGGTGACAAGGCCCACGGCACTAGAGAACCTCTGCGCCCCCACTAGGTCCATGAGAGTCTCAAAAAGCACGGAGCTGAGCCAGCCGAATGCCACGCCGAAAAACACAGCGTAGACTGAGAATCCCACATAGTCGACAGACATTGGTGCCAACAGATGACATACACCATTATACAGAACTGCTGCGGCAAAGAAATACTGTATACGTGGACGAATCCAGCGGGTGTTGGCCACCAGGCCCATGGATGGCCGTGCTATCATGTCTGTGAAGGCTAGTATGGAAAGCAAGAAAGCTGCCCTTTCTTTGGCGATGCCAATGCTCTTTGCATAGTTGGTGAGAAAGACAAGTGGGGCAAACAGACCAAAAAACATGATCACATTGCCTAAAAGATATAGCAGGAAGCCCCGATGTTTAAATAGCGTCAGGTCAATGAAGCTGTTGATTGTCTGCATCACCGTTCTTGTTTCACGCTCTTTGGTTGCTTCCTCCTTTGCGTCAGGTTTGAGCTGCGGTTTTGGTCCAATGGGTCGCATCAATGAGCCGGCCACGCAGCAGTTAAGCAATGCACCACCCAGAATGAGAAAACTGCCTCTCCAACCAAACTGGTCATAAAGCCAACTGTTAAGCGGTGCCAGTGTGGAGAGGAACACAGGGCTGCCAGCCATGGCAATGCCGTTAGCAATTGGGCGCTTTTTATAGAAATATTTTCCAATCATTGTCAATGCAGGATTCAGATTGAACGCCAAACCAAGACCTGCAGGCAGAAAACAATGGCACGATTAGGACAAACACCCTCCATAACATGCCTGGATGGTAAATGTACCATTATGAGATGACTGAATAGATCTGGCCAAACAAAGTGGTTAACTGGCAATTTTTATTTTATTTTTAAACATTTTCAAACTCAGATATTCATGATCAAATCAAGTTAATATTTAGTTTGTTGTTAGTAGTGTTCATTAAAAAAAAAAAAAAAAAAAAAAAAGTACAAATTTTCTTGTATCAGAGAGAGCACAAGTATTCTGCTCATGAAACCAAATAAAGCACAGTTTATTTAAATTAATTATTATATATATATATATATATATATATATATATATATATATATATATCACTTTGGAGGAAAATGCAGGTGCAGTGAGCAGGTAATATTAGATTCCTCCTGCAAGAAGAAGGTCTTGGTGTCAGCACTCACCACCAATGACTCCCACGCAAAAGTACAATCCTTCCACTGTGTTACAGAAGGATGCACAGACCAAACCTGTGCTGGCCAAACAGCCTCCTACAATGACGATTGGTCGGCTGCCAAATTTGTTCACCAGGATGCTGCTGATTGGTCCTGTTCAAGAGAGAAACATCTGGTTAAACACTGAGCAAAATGCAAAGCAAATCGGATTAGCTATATTTCACCAGGATGAAAGATCAAGAAGAATTCTGCTTGGCAGTGAAGTGTTCAGGACATAACGGGTGGACTTGCAAAGTTCATGGCGTGCCGACAACCCGAATGGCCATTAAAAGAGTCCACATTTTCAAATATTGGGTATTAAAAAAAAAAAAAAAAAAATTTATTGAACTACAACCGAGTCAACTCACTACAGAATATACCCCTTGATGCAACATCTAACTGACTTGGAGTTTCATCAAAAGCCATCAAATAGCGCTTAGAAGCTCATCACCATATTCTAAAATATAGAACTGAGCAAGTCGAATTATCTCCAGTTCAAAATAACAGACCAGGATTACACCACAACTGTGTAAAGTTTCATCCGAAGGTTTAGGAGTAGTTTGTTCTCGGAAACTCTCATGGTCAGATCGGATGAATCCAATATAAACTTTACATATTTAAGCAATATTTAATCTTCCAATTTCCAAGACATAAAATACTACAAGCATTTAAAAAAGTGGCTTCATCGCTTCTAGCTACACAAACAGACAAATTGAATGTACAGTAGATTAGACCATCATCTGGCTTACCAGGAAACACCAAGTCTTTCAGAAATTGTGTAATTTTACACTTCTTTCGGCATTTTTCCTTTTTCAGGGGTCGCCATAGCAAATCATCTGATTTGCACTTTTTTTTTTTTGTATGTCCTTCCTGACAACCAGAACACGCTGATTTTTATGGTTCTCTCACACTATAGACAGAGACATGGCCGGCCTTCGATAACCCAGTTAGCTGTCTGGGGGAACAGTGACAACCCTGTGAGGAGCGGGACTCGAACCGCCAACCTTAGGATCAGCGATCCAGCACCTTTACCACCAGGCCACCACTACTCCCACTTAGAAATAATACAACTGATGGTTACATGGGAAGATAAAAATGTACAATCCTGCCCATAGAGCCTTTTAGCTTTTAAAAATTCAGTGTTACAATTTAAGTTTTTCTTAGTTTGAAACTCCTGCAGCCAAACAGCAGTGCCCGAGAACTAGGGCTCCCTAAACATGTACTTGAATTTATCTTGGTCTGGAAGGATGAACAGGCCTGTTGGAAAATGTCTCATATATAAAATAAAGACTTCTCAACCGGTCTCCACTAGATGGTGGTACAGGACAGTCGTAGTGTAATGAATACACTTCGACAGCTGTCAAGTGATGCAAGTGAGTGCAATGCACTTCCTGTGCGTGGGCTTGTATTCTTGCAAAGATTTTTCCTCCATTACACTGAATGCATTTAGTCCAAAAAGATAACATCTACAGCCTCTCCACATTCTTATGCGTTATATTGCAAGAGATGAAGGTTATAGTCGTGTTTTCAGGCTCTAGACAGTCAATTCATTTACAGTTCAAACCTGCAAAGCAAACTGTTCAGTAGTGTCTTTGTGCTCTAGGACATCTAAAGAGCATAAGTGGTCTTAACTCAGCAAACTAGGACAACTTCAAACCATTGGCTAGTGCATTAAAAGGAGTTGGAAACAGCCTATCACAGGCAAGGATGGTTTGGTGATCTTCCAATCGACCACCAGATCCGCTAATGTATTCCGACAGGCGTCTACGGCTCTGTACTCGACCACACAAAAGTACCATTGCAAACTAGGACAATGGGAGCACAGATCAGTGCACATATGCACAAACTCTCCCACACAACTTTCAGACAGTTTGGAAAGCAGTGCAGTAGTTTGTTATGCTACCTTGAAGACTCTCCAAACTTTAGTCAGTAGACATGACTGGTCTTTTATTCATTTTCAGATGCACACAAAAACAAACCCTTACCCACCTCATTACAGGCAACATGCTCACATCCTGCAGTAATCCAAGTGTCAAAGTGATTCAATCAAATCAACTCGCTACATCAAGTAATTACACGGAGCAAGGCACTCCTGGACCAGTGAGGTCAGGCCACCAGGATTTTTCTCTAAGCAGTTAAAAGCTTAAAAGCACAGCTTCCAAATAAACAGAGTTTTTCTTATAATGCCTTTCTAATACCCATGTTTGTTTATGTCACATTTTGGTTGAATTATCTGTTTCACTGGGTCATATTCGGTCAAGTTTTCAGTGTTTGCTCCAAGAACAGTTTGTCTAACCGAGTTAGAATGTGTTTTTAATTCTTCGCGAGTCTGAGCAGTGATCCATGAGCCTGTTTTTGGGTTTAAAATCATTTTTCAATCTACTTTTTTTGTTGCTGCCTGTCATCATGCAACTCATCAATACATAATCAACATCAACACAGCAGTCTTACTGGGTTTCCGTGGCGAGTATGCAAAGACAACAGACAGGACACTTGTCAAAGCCAAATTCCATGATGAAAGTGCTCCGTTCAGGAGCTCCACTACAAGACATGCACAAATAAATCAAAGCCAAGCCGGGAAAGCATCTGAAAATTAGCCTTGATTTAATTCTGACATTTCTCCTTTAAACAGAAAATTAGAAAGTGTGAAGTACCTTCTATGTTTGAGTTTCAAATAATCCGATTACATTTTAGCTGTTAAAATCCTGCAATTGAGCTAGTTCAGGGATTTACCCAAATATAGAAGTCACAGTTTGATCGGATAACCTTCAGGGGTAAAGAGGACTCTGGAGCTGCTAGGCTGCCAAAGTTTATTTCCACAGTAACAACACAAACATCTGAATAAAGAAAAGAAAAAGTAAGTAAATTAAAGGGTCAGTTTCAACAAAATTCATATCACTGCTCCACTTAAAAATAAAAAATAAAATAAAAAAAATCTGAGGACAGACTTTGCGATGCATCGCCATTATTCAGACTTTTCCACACCATTCCATTCTGAAGAGAGCTGCATTTTGGCCGAGCTCCAGACTTCCTAATATAAACCATCTGCCTCTGTTTCTCACACCACATACACCCTACTCATGTCTGCACATTCTCCTTCATCAAAATGGATTATCTGCACTTGGTTACGATAGTGGTCAAATGAGTACACTAATAAAGGATTCAGTCTGAGCATTCAGTAAAACTACAGCTGAGAATACGTGGGGTACATTTGGTGAAGCACCGAGTTCATCTTGTACTACTTTCATGAGATTGGTTAGAGAGTCCGCGTTTTCTATTTTCTAAAAACTAATTTTTCAGGAAAAACTTGCTTTGGAGAGGCTTAACCTGGGAGCCACTCAGGTACAGATGTCACAAAAGGTTTTCACACTGCCCTGTCAAACCGGCTAACAGTCCAATAAAATAGCACACTTTGGCATTACATTTAAGGACGGGAACTGAATACATGAACACAATTAATGCATTACTGACAGCCAACACAATCAGCTTGAGTGCGACTTTAGATTTACTGACGGTACTCATGCATGTCAAGTGGTATAGCAGATGCACACAGAAACTTGTGTGCAAGTTTGTATTAGACTGTGAGTAATTTTGTTCCTTCTGACACTTCCATTCATGTTTGTATTTCGAAGGATGCATCACTGAAAAACACTACAGACCATTAAAAATACATTAATTTTACACATACTCCTTTGTCCCATTTAAAAGAGTAATTATTGGTCATCCTGACAGCATAATGCATGGATGCAATACAGTTAAGTGATGTAGGTGTCCATTTGAAATGGCGTTTTAAAAAATAAAAAAAACAAAACTGTAATTTCATACTATGGATTACCAACGGGGGCTGAACCGAAGGATAACAGCCCTCCCCAGACATGACTTCAACTCTTTGGGTGGGGCTTTTCAGCACTGAAAAATGTGTTCATGAAACAACTATAGCAAGTAATTTTAAGAGAATGGGTGTAAATGGTTACCTATTTGAACCAGAGAGGAAGGAGTCTTGTGGAGACAGTGAGATGTCACATTCTAGTGACAGTATGAGAATGCTGCCAGGGATGTTGCATGACGATCCAAAATTATTTATGCAGCTAATACTTTACTAACTCTGCTTTTCCGTCATCAGTTGGGGTAGAAAACATGCAAAAAAAGTGGATTTTTTGCAGCTCTGCACTGGCCAATAATGTTATTGTGACATAGCCCAGCCAAACAAACAACTTCGTCATTACTAGGCTGAAAAAACCAATGAGAAAGGCAACACGTCTGAGCATACCTTGTGCTCTAGCACTTAAAAATGGGTCAAGACTGATGACATCTGAAGGAACTGCTGATGCCATACTTGATTGTTTTAACTCGTCAGTACAAATTCACCACAGGTATACTCCTGCACAGGAGGAAATGGGACACTGTTGTAAATCATGATCTCCAACAGCCGCATGGTACCTAAAGTAGAAAAACCTGTGGAAACTGTAAGCCACACAAATATAGTCATGGTACAGGAGGAAACTATTAATTTAGTGTTCAAGCTTGCACAAAGTTAGTTTCTTATATGAATGCATTCTGACTTGTTCCCTTTGTAGAAGCATGGCCCCTATGCAACACCATTTTACCACTTACATTTTGAAAGCCACAGTACCACCATATATTTCACTAGAACTGTCAAAAGACCAACAATTCCCTATTTAGCCATCTGCTATAACCATTATTTCTACACAAATTTAACAAATCAATTGATTCAACCATGCAGTGTCTTGATGCCCATCAATGCACCAATAACTTAGTTTGCACCACCAGTAGGACTATAGATCAGCATATAACCAACTGGAATTCAAGGCTTTCCCAAAACATATTGTCTTTGCCTTCATCTCCTCTTGACATTCAAATGCATACAATAGGATTAAATCTGGGCAAAAATAAAAGGATCTTCTGAAGGAAATTGAAGTCTTGGTTTAGGAAGATGTATCAAATGAAAATAAATTTACATTATTGTAAAATCAGGTCTGGGTCAAGGAAAATTCATTGGGCCATATCACCCAGTCTTGGTTTAGACCGGTTATGCAATTACTACAAGAGCGCCTCAATACATACTGTAGGTGCCATGAACATCCATGATGACTAAATTTATTTCTACTGCTCCAAAAATAGCTTTCAATTCCATACAAAGCTATGCTTTATTACCAGTCAATGAGCGGCGTTCTCTGTTCCCTTCATCTTTTCCCTTCAGGGGTCGCCACAGCAAATCATCTGTCTCCATCTCACCCTATCCTCTGCATCTTCTCTTATGCCAACTACCTTCATGTCCTCCTTCACCACATTCATAAATCTCTTATTTGGCCTTTCTCTAGGCCTTCTGCCCGGTAGTTCAAACCTCAGCATCCTACGACCACAATATTCACTATCCCTCCTCTGTACATGTCCAAACCATCTCAATCCAGCCTCTGACTTTGTCTCCAAAAACCCTTACATGTGCTGTCCCTCTGATATACTCCTTCCTGATCCTATCCACCCTTGTTACTCCCAAAGAGAGCATCAACATTTTCATCTCCGCTACCTCCAGCTCTGCCTCCTGTCTTTTTCTCAGTGCCACCTTTTCTAAACCATACAACATCACTGGCCTCATCACCGTCTTCTACACTTTTCTTTTCATTCTTGCTGATACCCTCCCATCACACCGGACACTTTTCTTCAACCATTCCAACCTGCCTGCACACGCTGCTTCACCTCTTTTCCACACTTTCCATTGCTCTGGATTGTTGAGCCCAAGTTCTTAAAATCCTCCACTTTCCACATCCAGGGCATACCTCCACCACCTCTAGATTTTCCTGCACTTCTTCCCTGTTCTCACTACAGATCACAATGTCATCTGCAAACATCATAGTCCATGGAGATTCTTGTCTAACCTCATCTGTCAGTCTGTCCATCACCATAGCAAACAAGAAGGAGCTCAGAGCTGACCCTTGATACAGTCCCACCGCCACCTTGAACTTTGTCACATTGACAGCACGCCACTCCACTGTCTTAAATCTCGCATACATGTTCGGCACCACTCCAACATACTTCTCTGCCACGCCAGACTTCCTCATGCAATACCACAGTTCCTCTCTCGGATCCCCATCATATGCTTTCTCCAGATCCACAAAGGCACAATGTCGCTCCCTATGACCTTCTCTGTACTTCTCTAACATCCTCAAAGCAAACACTGCACCTGTGGTGCTCTTTCTTGGCATGAAACCAAACTGTTGTTCACAAATGCTGACCTCTGTCCTTAGTCTCGCTTCCACTATTCTTTCCCATAACTTCATCATATGGCTCATCAACTTTATCCCTCTGTAGTTGCCGCAACTCTGCACATCTCCCTTGTTCTTAAAAATGGGCACCAGCCGACTTCTCCCCCATTCCTCCAGCATCCTCCCACTCTCCAAGACCTTGTTGATGTTCTTGTCAGAAAATCTACTGCTACCTCTCCTAGACACTTCCATACGTTCACCGGTATGTCATCAGGACTAACTGCCTTTCCACTCTTCATACAGACTACAGACTTTACCTACCTACCTTCCGTCCAACCTAGCATACACGTCATCATACGCCCTCTGTTTGACCTTCGCCTTATCTCCCGGACTCCTGTTTACTCCTTCAGACCTCTGTGTCCCACTTCTTAGCTAACCTCTTCCTTTGTACAGACTCCTGCACTTCCTCATTCCACCACCAACTTTCTGCTCTGATCTACTTTCCTTCCAGAGGACACGTTGTCCAGTCAACTGGAAGCACTTTCTGACCACCCAAAACCTGTTTCAACTCCTCCTTGAAGACAACAACACGACACTCTTCCTAATTCAGCTTCCACCACTTCTTCTGCTCTGCCTTCTTCACCTTCCTCACCCAGTGTCATCCTGCACACCACCATCCTATACTGTTTGGCAACACTCACCCACTACTACTTTGCAGTCACCGACTTCCTTCAAATGACATCATCTACACAAGATGCAGTCTTGCTCCTACATCCACTTTTATAAGTCACCCTATGCTCGTCTCTCTCTCCTGGAAGAAAGTATTCACCACAGCCATTTCCATCCTTTTTGCAAAATCCATCAACATCTATCCTTCTGTGTTCCTGTCCTGGATACCAAACCTGTCCATCACTTCCTCATCCCCTCTGTTGCCTGCACCAACATGTCCATTGAAGTCTTCACGAGACAAGTTTATTTATATTAAAGAAAATGTGTTATTAGACATAACCCTGAACGCTACCAGTAACTCCACTTTACTTCCCAATGAGATGAGGGGAAAAATTTTTTTTAAACCTCTTCTGAAACAAATGGGATTCACTGAATAATGAAGCGTTTGAAAAAAATTCCTAAAACCAGTCCCAAACCATGGCATTACTCACATTCAAGAAAAACCATTTTTTTACATTAAAATTGTACAAATTGTAAAATCCTTTATCCTGAAGAATGTCCTGTGACAGAAGATACTGACCTTTGAAATGCACTAACACCCCACAATCCATGATAATGATTTAAAATACTTTTGTTGTTGAACACCATTTTAAAATACATTTTAACATAAGCTACATGGGAATGGTACCCCATTTTGTTACCTCGGGATAATGAACTGTAAAGTTATATTTTAACCTTTACGGTCATCAAAGGCGGGCCATGTCTCTCACCGTCTATGATGAGAGGCATGTAAAAGAACCATTGCTGACTTTCATAAAGAGTAGGCTGCAAAGTCGTCAGCATGTTTCTGTCCCTTGCTAAAAGGGACATTGTTTAATTGCATGACATGGTTTAATTAATAAATGTTTATAAAATGTTTAAATAGTTTAATAAATAATTTAACTTTTAACACATTTCATACAAAATTGGTGTACTTTTATCATTTTTAAAGGGTTTATGGAGTTTGTCCAGTCCAAAGACTGGAGCCTTGGAACGAACTAGGCGTTTAACATGTAAAATGCGACCCCAACTTACAAAATCCCCGTCATACGAAAAGGGCTCTGGAACGGATTAAGTTGGGGGTCGACTGTATATACCCAATAAGAAAACTGTACAACTGAATGACAAGTTGAAACACATGTACTGTACAGCATGAAATGACTAAATTACATGCTAGGAGTGCATTCAGGAAACCAGTCAAAGGTTAACAGGAAATCAGACCTCATACGCTACATCTTCGTTTTCTTGAATGTGTCCAGCCCTGATGATACCACCATACATTAACAAGACAAATTTTAATCCTGTATGGACAGTCTCCATATTTATGGCTTCAGATCAGGGATTACTGATCAAAGCTTGATGTTCAAACCCCAGTTCCAACAAGCAGCTACTGCTGGACCCTTAAGCCTCAGCTGGTTAGTTGTAAAAATTCAATAGAAATATGTTTATTTGGATTCGAGAGTCTGTCAAATGCCATAAAATGTAAATATATGGGCTTTAAAGCCATTGTTACACAAATTAAAAACTAACTAACGTAAAATTAAAAAAAAAAAAAAATCCACAAACCTCCAGCATACATGACTGCCAACATGATCGATGAGATCCAGGAAACCTGGCTGCTGGTGGCATTAAAGATCACCTCAATCTCTTTAAAAAACACGGTGATCGATTTGGGGAATGCGTAGGAGAAGCCGATGCTGATAAAAGCTCCGACCACTACAGCCCAACCCCAGCCACCTTCTGGGGGGGTGTAGCCCGTTGGACCACCAGTTGCTGGAGGCATTGCCACACGTCCCCTTATGCACAACACTCAGGAACGGGGGAAAACAGCTGCGCAGACCCACACACCGTCAGCCTGGAAAAGAAAGAACAGTGAGAGAATTTATTAGTGTGGTATCATGTAAACTCAAAAGGTATTTATAAATTCTGAAAGCATGGTTCCCATGTTATCCCACTTTTTTTTTTTGTAATAAAATGTTATCACTGTCACAGTATTCAAATGTTGGTTTCCAAATTAAACCTGTGAGCATGGGGGGTGGGGGTGTTTACAAAAGTGGCTGCTCAATGAGCAGTGAGGTTTTAATTCACAGTGTTCGGTTAACTGAACAGCAGATGAGCCACTAACCATATCTCGGGATAAAGGATGGGAAAAAAATAACCAATTTCATATTACAGGCTGATTGTCTTTCAGGGAAATAAACATTTCCAAATGCCAAAAGAGATATTTTGTTTACAAGCTGTTCATCATTGGTATTCTCTAATTTTGACAAGTTTCTGGAAACATTAAAACAGCCTTTCGCAGAGCAGACATCTGGCCCACCACATGTTTCTGGATTAGATTGCAGGTTCTTTCTGTGCTTGCACGAATTTCCTTCAGGTTCATCCCACAATCCAAAGATGCACATTGGGCACATTTTAGAATATCAGAAATGAGCAGAAATTAGTAATTTTGCAGGAAACACAGTAGAACCAAACAGTAACTTTCAAGAGTCAGTATGGTTTCATGACATTGCACTGTCAACAAGGTTGGTGTTAAACTTCAAGACACTTGTGCATTTCCAACATTTTACTATGGAAACGCATTTGGTGTCAAACTTTGGGGGAGGGGAGACCCTTGAATGTACCACCCAGGCTGGCATCTTGCTCTTATGGAAATGAAGGCCACACAAAACATTTCACCAAGATCTTGATATAAATAAAAACAATGCATGCAACAAGTCCTAACATTGACCAAGTTATATACAGTTTACTAAAGCACAAGAGTTGCTGCCCACTTTTCTTACATGTGCAAGACTATGCCACAGAAACAGCTCTGAAACCCTTTTGATTGCACCTTGCAAATTCAATGGTTTACAACAATTTGGGTTACAATTACACCCATAAGTATAGCCAATTCCAAAAGTTTAAGGTCTGACTGCTCTTTCCATACTTTCAAGTCTGAAACCTTTGAAAAAATAACTTGTAAGCAGAACAGTGCATCTCAAAAAGTGCCATCGTGTACCATAAGCATGTGTACCTAGATCACAGCAGTTCCACATCCTTCTTCCTTTAACCAACCCTCGACACACCGTTACTATTTAACTAATGCTGACAGCTCATTAACTTCCAACGTCCTCATGCGCATTACTGCTGCTGTGTTAGAGTAAATGCTGTAAAGTGGAGGGTCTTCTGAAGGACTAGGAAATCATTACCTTGTTAACCATGTGATTACAGCATTACCTTTAAACGGCACATAGACGCATGCTGTACTCAGGATTCAGACCTCATTAGTCACACATGCTCACACAGACGAACCCGGCATGATTCTCACCATAAAAGCACTTGCAGTGCTTCAGATTTATAGTGAACACAGTGCATTTGGGATGTTTGATATGACAAAGACATTAGAGACAGCAGGAATGTTGCCGAGAGTCAATTCATTCACTGTACAGCAACCTTGCTTATTCTCCCTCCGCGTCTCTGGGCCTGAACAGTGAAGCCAGAGGTCATGGCTGAGCCTTTAGAGAGCATCCATACATTACGTGTCTGATGCCTTAATGAAATACATTTGAGGATTAAGAGGTCTCCGAGCTACGCTTTTAGCTCCCAGGATGCCCAGCTCTTCGGCAGAAGTATGTGAAAACAGCAGGGTTTTTTGTTGTTTTTTTTTTTCTTTCGGGAAATTGGGAAACACAGACCTGGACCAAATATATCTCGCTCACACACACACACACTGCAATATGAAGGAGTTGGAGAACTAATGAAGGTGAAGAGAAACAAGAATGTGATTTTCATTCGAAGTTTTTAATTTAATACATTTTTGGGCTCTCAGTAAATGCCCAATTGATCCAGCAGCCTATGAAAAGCAAGTCATCTAGCCTACAGGATACTGCCCTCACACAGCACATATAACATTACTTAATTTCACCTAGGGACCATTTTCCTCTGAAAAATTTAACAACCATGTGACAATGTTATGCCAGCAGAGTTATACATGCACCATATTAAGGTTTTTGCATACTTGCTTTGTGCCGATTTTGAAAAGCCCATTTCACTCCAATTGCTCAGGTTATGTAAATAACATTTTACAGTCAACCACATGTGTGTAAATTATTAGACTGTGGTCCAAGATGAATCTTTTCATACATGAAAACAGATGGAAGATAAGTCACAAGACCATGAAAACACATTCGAGCTGTACCTTTTCAAAAAGATTAATCCAGGTCTGTCTGACTGATGAATGGGCAAATTTATGGAAATCACCGTCATCTCGGCTTTGTTCATACATAAACATACACGTTATATGTTGTACATACACAGACCGATATACACAAATCTTTTGTTTAATCATCAACTGTTTTGCCTTATTAATTATAAAGCAATTTTATTTAAATAGTATAATATATGAGAGCCACTCCATTGAAAGTAGGCTCTTGCATTCAAAATGAGCTTTTTACACAGTCAGAGTAGGCCCAAAGTTGCAAAAAGCAGCAAAAATTGTATCGTGTCAATACCTTGAAAACTGACCGAGCTATGCCATTTCTTGTGTCAGCATTCAACTAAAAAAAAATGTCAAGACATTTTAGAGAAAAATGAGCACAAAGATTGCGCTTCTTCCAAGATCATAAGTCCTTAGCAACCAAACATTTTTATGCACCTCAGCGATATAAACTTTTAGAAAACATGTATAGGAAAAGTTTTAGGAAGAGATAAGAGAAATCATCCTCATTTTAATCTTACAGGCCCTTCTTAAACCCAGTCACGGTGGTAACCCCCCCACACACACACAAAAAAATGACACCCCCATTTCTGTTTATTCCGATAAAATCAGTATGTATCTTTTCAACCATTATATAAAGGTTCAAATGCCTTCAAATGATACTGATTGAAGGAAAGGAAAAAAAAAAAAAGCATCAGGTTCAAACAATGACACTGAAATTAAGAAAACTATAACAAAACTCTGATCTCTTTATACAAGTAAGCATCAACTCTGCCCTCATCATTATTTTCTTAATCTATATCCTGCTCAGCAGAAAGGATCACATCACAAACTGACTCATGCACACTTATTAACAGATGCCTCTTCATCAACATCTTCAACACAGCTGGCATCATTATCAGTTTGTTCATCTGTAAATGGAATGAAACATTTAAGTATTTCGGGCAGTGGTGGTCTAGTGGTATAGGGGGCTGGATCGCTGATCCAAAAGGTTGGGAGTTCGAGTCCCACTCTCCACAAGGTTGTCTCAGTTCCCCCCCCAGTGCAGCTAACTGGGTTATCAAAGGCCGGCCATGTCGCTCACTGTCTATGGTGTGAGGCGTGTAAAAGAACCATTGCAGACTTTCGATAAGAGTAGGCTGCAAAGCAGTCAGCGTGTTTCCACCCTGCGATGGCCTGGCGAGCTGTTCAGGGTGTGCTCTGCCCTCGCCAGAAGTTGACTCAGATGAGCGCCAGCCTCCCCACGACCCTAATTAGGATTAAGCAGTTGCAGAAAATGAAGTGATGAATGAACATTTAAGTATTTTTCATGTCTTTACCAATTTTCATACAAAACTAAACAACCCATGATCTAGCATGTCCAATCCAGATAAGATTACACACAAATCAAAAAAAAAAAAAAAAAAAAAAAAAAAAAAAAAAAAAAAGCTGCCATAATCAAATTTTGCATGCAGAGAAAAATACTCACGTTGAAATAATATTCGAGAACGCCAAACATTCCGGCATCTTCAAAACCTAATTCTCACGTTGAATTTAGCATCTATACTAATGCTGCTAGACATGACATGACATTTCACTCTCCTTTTCCAGAAATTGTGTATTCACAATCGTATAAATAAATTTAATTACTGTTATTGAAGAGAAAGTCAAAGATAAATTCAGCATGCAGTAAACCGGAAGTTGACGTGTAACGGGCACTGCCCATGTGCAAGCCCGAGCTGACCAATCAGTGTGCTCGTTTCAGATCTTCCTTAGCATAACAACTAGCCTGCATTGCTTATGAGCATATAGTCTTCATAACTTTGATTTTATTCGCTGAAACAGCATGGAAGCTCATTTTAATATCAAAACAGTATCCAAAATGGAGAGACTACTTCACGGCCGTTCTTCTGGTGCATGGATTATAGTGTGTCTTGTACCGAACTCCGAATACAGTAGGCCCTTGACTATTTGCGGTTTTGCATTTGGTGTTTGAGTATTCATGGACTGCCGAGTAACTGTCACGTGATTCAAATTCAGCCAATGGCTGTCCTCTTTCCTGCTGATTGGTTGAGGTGATGTAATGCCCCTTTTTCCTCATTCGCGCACAAGTTGGCAATGAGCCTTTTTTAGTGTGTTTTAATTACCAGTTAAGTTCTATGATGTCACTCAAACGCCTGCTTAAGCACCAGAAAAAGGTAATGAAGTTGGATGTCTCTTCTGAAGAAATAAGACTTTCTCCGGAAGAAACGACAGTTTCCTCTGAAGTCATAAGTAATATTACTGTAATAATACTGTAATCCTTTAAACTGTTGTAAAACACTCCACTATTAAAGTCTATATTATTCCAGTACATGACCTAAAGGTAAATGTTTAAAATGTTTGTGTGTTATATTTTATTTACTGCGGTGTAGCATGTTTCTCATTGTGTTTTGTTTATCCAATTTATTACATTTGTTATGTCCTTTTTGTTATGGTCTGTGTTTTGGAGGACTTTGATTTTGGCGCTGTGCCTCTCACTAACTGTTTACTTCCTGAGGGGCATAGCTGAGCTGCTCACACACACCTGAATTCACTATTCTCATTTACTCCCAATAAACAAAAGCAAGCTCAGTTCTGCGCCAGAGGATTAACTCACATCAACGTCACTGCTTCTTTGGTTTGTAACGCCTCTTACTCTATCACTCTAAAACTGTTTTGTACTCCAGTTCCGGCTGGGGGGCGTGGCTGAGCTGCTCGGACTTTATGCAGCTAGTACCTGAATTCAGTCATCTCATGTCTAATGCAATACAGTACATTCCTCTAGTGGGCATTTTTGAAAACTACAGTACTGTATGTTTATAAACAGAAGGCACTGAAGTGTTTTATGCATATGTAGAATGTTTATATTTTAGCATCAATAAATATAACAGTAAAAATTGAAAAGTTTTTCTTAATCATAACTACTGTATTAATGAGTAAGACTGTCCATAGAATGTGTTTAAGAAGCATATTTTAGCACATGTAATAGATACATAGCATTTTACTTACAGCTGCTCATTCGCGCATGTGACGTCATACATGGGGTTTTACTTCCGGGTACAGAACTCGCAGATTATCTCGATTCGCAGGAAGGCCCGGAACCGAACCCCCACGAATGTCAAGGGCCTACTGTAATTGCAATGAAAACCAGTAAGTTTTGCTACAGTTCTGAATCTAGTTTTACGGGGGTACTCGCCAGAAAAAAATGGAAAACAAAAGACATTTAGTTAGTTTTAGTGGATTTCACGTGAGCAAGTGAGAGTTGAATACTTGTTTTAATTGTTTATGCAAGAATCCGAATTTCGATAAAAATGGACCATTTTTACCTTTCTGGCCTTTATCTCAAAAGTAGTCTGTGCAACAAGCGCCTACTTTCGGTGGAGCGCCTCTCACACACACACACCAATCACTTCACTTCATACGACTTAACTCCAACATGAATATTGACTCCTGTTTTGTCATGCATTTTCAATTGAACTATGTTGTTTTAAGTTTCTGATCCTAATTTTTGGCATCTTTTAGTCTTCCAGCATGTTCTCCTTTTATTTGTTTATACCTTCACCCTAGCTGACTAGTAACCACTAACATTTTTTGCCATTCAACCTACACAAGATATGCATTTATGTGACCTCCCGCTGTGAAGAACTCTTAATTGCCCCTACATCAAACTGCTCAAACAAGCACTTAGCCGGATCTTGGGTAAATGTTTAATGAATGGTTGCTGCTTTTTTTTTTAAGAACGTAGATTTATGACTACAATGCACGACATGGCTCTTACAAAAATGAGCTTCATGTGAAAGGTGTTTGTCCCCTCAATTTTTTTTTTTTTAAATGTGTAGAAGTTCAATAAACAAATAAGTCCATACAGCCATATAATAAAAAAAGGATCAGTAAAGGGACAAATATAATAAAGTCAACAATTAATTGAACAATTCAGTAGGCCTGAACAGAACACAATCATCCAGCTGTAAACTTGGTAATAGTAACAAAAGCAACCTCATCCACATTTAAACATAGGTGAACAAACCAACCAACCAACCAGATTCTTTCAAGAGTGACTGGGAAATATTTTTTTCTTCAACAAACTGAAAAGGGTCTCCAAACCTTTCAAAAATGATTCGAAGAATCCTCTAAAGGAAATCTAATTTTATCCAATTTATGAAACTAGAGAGCATCTTTAATCCAATGGATATGGGAGGAGGGGGTTGGGGGTTTCCAGTTAGGGTAATCACAATAAGCCTCCTGGCTAAAAGAGGGAGAAATGCTAAAGTTTAAAAAAAAAAAAAAAAAAAAGACGACCCAATGAGTGCTGGGTGTCTGAAGCCTGTAAGCAAAAGAAGAAACTTTGAAAAAGCCTTTTAACTTTCATATGCTAAAGGGACATTCCAAGGTATCATTGTGGACGTTCATGGAACAGACAGGCATCACTACTGAAGAAAAGGGTTGTTTTGGGTTTTTTTTTTTAGCACAATTTAAAAACTGATTAACTGAAAACTAAACTGTTGTGCTCTTTCAACCTTCCCTTACAGCACTCACTGAGGTTTATGAAGAACACTATTTATTCAACCATTTATTACATTCTTAAATTCCCAAGGCAGTTTGAGGACAGTCAAGTTTATTTCAAGACCAAGTAAACTATGGTCAATTCTGCAACAATAAACATGTAGTATGAACTATAATGGCCACTTAATATCTGTATAACCAGCAGATACAACATTCAACCACAAAACAGTTTGCTAGATAGTGACAATAGAGGAAATATAAACAATAAAGCGACAGCCTAATTTCATAACAGGGCAGAATTTCAGCACAAATTCTCCATATATGCACATTGATATTTCTAAATTTCACCTTTGAGTTTAGTACCGATAACTGAGCTAACCTAATGTTTCTTGGGTTTTTACTGATTGTGAGCTGGCTACCATTTGTAATGATGGTTACATACGCTCACGGGGATGGGTATCCATTTCTTCTAAAAGTCACATCAAAACCCTGTTTGACCTGCAACCCTCTCCCACACCTTACCATCATAGGTCAACCACATAACTCGCACGAAACAACCATTTATAGAAAAAACAGTGGTACCTCACTTTACGATAGTCCCAGCAAACAAAAAAATCCAGGTTACGAGAAACATTTTCCAAAATTTTGTCTTTGTATATGAAAACAAGTTCTCCTTACAAAACGCGCCAATCAAACATTGCACGAGCTGCTCTCCCATTGACTATCTTCCAACATTCCGTCCTGCTGTCCTCTCATTGACTAGGAGGAATGACACGGCTCCCTCCCATTGGCTCTCAACATCCCGCCCCGCTGGCCTCCCATTGGCTAGTAGGGATGACGCAGCTCCCTTGAGCAGCAGCTTGTTTCATGAGTTTTTCGAGTGTGCTCATTGCAACTTTATTCTTTGGCTCAGGCTTTTAACCTTGCATGAACATTTGAAAGATTATAACTCTGCTAAGAAGGCATGGTCAGCACGAAGTAACTACCGTATAAGGTATGCTTTTATTTTTAAAGGGTAGTTTTGGGGGGCCTTGGAACGATTCACACGTTTTACATGCAAAATGCGGTTCTACTTACGAAAAATCCAGGTCACGAAAAAGGCTCTGGAATTGATTAATTTCGTAAGGTGAGGTACCACTGTACAGCTTAAACCAAGACTCACTGAAAATAATTTACACCAAAAGACTTTGCTATCAAGTTGACTGCTTAATCATTGAAGTTCTGGTGTTATTCAATATTTCTATAAAATTTTTATGTTTACATCATTACTGAACTCTATGAACACATTGAGTGTACCAACTAGGCTCGTAACAATCAATAAAACTACCGATTAAATTACTCTGTGTGACCCGTGATGGCTCGTAGCGATAAAATTTTACTTGCCCATGAAGAACATACAATTCTGGTATAGTTTGAAGTCTGCACTCTAGACAATTTGATACAGCGCCTCGGTGAAAGCATTTTCCACGTCACCTTAAATTGGTCACATGATATGGACGCGCCAGTGCATCCAGCGACTCCAGAAGGTGACGTGTTATTTTGCTCAATTATCACTTGTCCATTGTCGTTCAATGCTCAAGTGCAGAGTCGATGGATGATTTACAAGCATAGTACCAGACATACATATAAACGTGTGTTTGATAACTAAAATAAATGCATGGCAGCATGAACAAAATATTTGTGCTTCCTAGAAGTGGTTCCCCAATACTGTCTTCAATTATATTTGAAACATTATTTCTTTAAGAAAATACACCAACTAAACAAGAACATTTTCCACAAAGACCATGTGCACCGAGTGCTGATGACACGAGAGAATGATATAAATATTCTACCGTTTTCTTCCTTTATTGGAATGCCTGTGCAGGCATGTGAGCCTGGACACAACAAAATCGAGGTCCTGGCATTTGCTCAAGTATGGAGCTCTGTAGAGCTCAGCTATGAATGTGTTTTTTTTTTGTTTGTTTTTTTTTAAATAGAGTAGGGGATCGCAAGGTTAGGAGTTTAAGCCCTACTCTCAACAAGTTGTCACTGTCCTCCTGTGCAGTTAACCAGGTTATAAAATGCCGGCCATGTCTCTCACGGTCTATGGTGGAGCCAAGTAAAAGAACCATTGCTGACTTTCATAAAATGTAGCTTCATAGTATGGCCTGGTGAGCTGTCCAGGGTGTACTCTGCCCTCGCTCAATCAGCTGAGATGGGCACCAGCTTCCCCGAAACCCTACTTAGGATTAAGTATTAAGCGGTTAAGAAGATGAATGAACAAATGAATAAAGTAGGTTCACGTATGCCTATAATGGTCATCGGCCACATTTTCTGAAAGAGATCGAATGCAAAAAATTATCTAGTATGTCATGGCTAGAACTTGAGACTCATCGAAATAGTATCAGGGGTCAGCAATGATGTAACTCAACCTGATGTTTGCCAAGTACAGGACATGTGCCATCTCACATTACTCCCCCTCCCACCAAGCATTTCCTAGAAGGCATATTACAGTATCACTGCCTTGCACAATTAGCTTAATATGATTTGGAAAACCAAACCAATAACAAAAACTTACCTGCGTGACACCTCTTCAAGGGACAAACTTACCAAATAATATTTGGCTTTACTGATTAAAATTAAATATAGCCTGAAATAGTATGTCTGAAGCTGCAGTCTACACAATTTACAAAACATTATGATCCATTTTAAAAACAGTATCAAAATTTCACACAACCAGATTACAATAACCCAGTGCTTCACATCTACCTCAGGTCCACTTAGAGGCTGTTACATTATTTTCATTTGGGTGGCAACTGCAATTATTATAAACTACTTTAAGAAAGTGGAAATGCCTCAGTATTGATAGTAAGGGACAGCCATCCTACTGGAAACTGACAGAAAAGTTGAATCTGCAAAGAAATGACTGACTACGGTGTCACAAAAGTGGGAGAAAACTATGTACAGGCACTTTATGAAACATTCAATAAGGAACAAGGGGTAACACCAGAACTGTTACCATGACCTCATAATTTGTGTTTAACAGAATTAGCCACTGCTGTGGTTGCATGTTGACTCAAGTAAGCAGATGAAACCACGTGTAACAGCACAGAAACAGGAAGTCCGCATGTAATGTTACTGTGATCAGTACTTCTATATTAGGAACAACGCTTCAGTCACAGACACAGTTTGAGTGAAATAAGAGACATAGACAGGACCACATACGCCATAAAACACTTCAAAAGAAATTGGAGATGGGAGAATAAAATTGTACTTCCAAGCTGGGGTTACAAGAGGTCATTCACCAGTAGAGAAGACTTTGTTCTTTGACTGAACTACAGGAACAATGGCAAAGACAGATTAAGTATCTAAACGTCATTTTAAGGCACTTCCTAGAATACAAGTTGATCACACTCACCGTTGAGTAAAAGCCACACACCAGAATTGACACATGACCAATTCCACTGTAGACAGCCAAGTGACACACCCAGTATACCAGACCAAGCATACTTAAGAACCAATCCTTCAAAATCCACATTATGAAGCGCCTGCAGCTGGAAACATTAACAGACACTGCATTTTGCCATGTGAAGAATAGTGTACCTGTAATATTGTGTAATTGCATCATATTCATGTCAAGACAAAGATGCAGAGATGGTGCACTTCTCTATTGTCCTTTCTTTCCCCTTTGGCACTCCCACCAAGGGGTTGCCACAGCGAATCATTGCATGCTTGATTTGGCATAGGTTTTTATGTCAGATGCCCTTCCTGACAACCCTTAACAAGGGGCAGAAACACGCAGCTACTCTGGATGAAAGTCGGCAATGGTTATTTTACATGCCTTTCACCATAGTGAGAGACATGGCCAGCCTTTGATAACCCAGTTAGCTGCACTGGTGTGAAGAGTGGGACTCGAACCCCCAACCCAAGAATAAGCAATCCAGCACCTTTACCACCAGGCCACCACTGCTCTCACACTTCTCTATTGTCCAACTCCCACAAATACTCCTCCCATGTCCCAAACTTTGACGATGACCAAAAAAAAAAAAAAAAAAGTCCAGTCCAAATGTCAGACTCCCATGTCACCATTCATCATATATAAAGTTTAATGAAAAGCAAAAATACGTTTTCATATTAGAACTGCATATTTTACATAAAATGACTTGTTATATCATTCCGATCCTCATCTGCTTTAGTGGGACCCACCCCAGGCAATATGAATATAGACATGACTATATTCCAAGGGAATCTCACAGTAATCTCATGATTCACCGGATCATGAAGAAATAAAAACAAACAAAAAGCCTCTACTGTTTGTGTACAGAATATATAAAAATCTGAAAGGTCACAAACATCAGTAATCTGATGGGAAAACTAGGTCAGTGATATTCAATGGGCCTCATTTAACAGTTCACTACCAACTTTAGTTTCATCAGACTGAATTTTAGCTGAGTCATGTGTGCATAGGATTATATATCCCTCACAACATTTCAAGCAGGTCTGTACGGGAAAGATTTGCATTTAGTAACACCCTTCAAAACCTGTTAAACAGCAAAATGCCCAAAATAGTAAAAAGGCACACCTAAGACATGGCCTATGCCAAGCTTCCAACGATGCAGCCCCCTAAGGCAGGGCACTAAGTTCCAAACACACAATTTTTCAGTGCCGTGGTTAACATTAGCAGGTCTGGTACATAAACTGACATGCTCAGCTCATCTATGTATACAAACATTACTTAAAAATTCGATTTTTTTTTGAATGAGGCAGTGTAATCATGATCACTATTAAACAAATTTTTCAAAAATAAATGCTCTTCTCTTAACCTGCAGCTATAACCTAGCGCTGAATCAGACACTTTACAGATTTAGCTAACATGGAGGCAGCAATATTGATTCATGCTTACTGACTTAACAGACAGCCAGAGGTTAAATATCTGTATTCCGTGATGGTGAATATGCAACACTCATAGTAAATTATAAGACACATCGTTCCCTCTAGTGTTCTAGGTCAACCCCGGAATCTCTTCCCAGTTGGATATGCCCGAAACACAATGCCCGAGCCACCTCAACTGGCTCCTCTCAATGCAGAGGAGCAGCGGTTCTAACTCCAAGCTCTCCCGGGATGGCTGAGCTGCTCACCTTATCTCTAAGGGAGAGCCTCACCACCTGGTGAAGGAAGCTCATTTCAGCCGCTTGCATCCACGATCTTGTTCTTTTGGTCACTACCCAAAGTCATGACCATAGGTGAGGGTTGGAATGTAGTTTGACTGCTAAATTGAGAGCTTTGCCTTGCGGCTCAGCTCCCTCTTCACCACAGCCGACCAGTACAGGCTCCGCTTTACAGCAGAGGCTGCAGCCATCCGCCTCTCAATCTTCTGCGCCATAATTCCCCCACTTGTGAACAAGACCCTGAGATTTGAACTCCTCCACCAGGGCAGGACCTCATTTCTGACCCAGAGGGTACAGCCCACCCTTTTTCGACTGAGAATCATGACCATGGAGGCGCCAATTTTCCACTTCGCACTTGACTGCAAATCGCTCCAATGAGAGCTGGGAGATACCAGCTTGAAGCAGCCAAAAGGACAAGGTCATCCACAAAAAGACCTGATGGCCACCAAACTAAAACCCCTCAACGCCTCGGCTGCACCTAGACATTCTGTCCATAAAAACTATGAAAAGAATGTGAGAAAAGGACAGCCTTGGTGGACTCCAACCTTCATCGAAAATGGATTCAACCTGTTGTTCCCAATATCAACTAATAAAATAAATAAAATTTGTTCTTGGTCAAAAAAAAAAAAAAACACTTCTCCTTTTAATGGTTCATTGAAAAAGATGCTCAAAGTCCCAACAGCACACAACCACAAATAATGTACAGCGCATTCCAATGGCCGTTTTTGCAAAAAACTGATGCAGAATGTGTGCAAACTTCTGAAACAGAAAATCATTGTCCCTACAGATAGTCTGTCTTCCTTTCGGCTTTTTTCCCCTTTTACTCAGGAGTCGCCACAGCGAATCATCTGATTCGCACGTTTGATTTGGCAGAGATTTTTACGTCGGATGCCCTTCCTGTCACAACCCTTTTAGCAAGGGACAGAAACACGCTGACGGCTTTGCAGCCTACTCTTTACGAAAGTCAGCAATGGTTCTTTTACATGCCTCTCACCATAGACAGTGACAGACATGGCCCGCCTTTGATAACCCAGTTAGCCGCACTGGGGGTGTCCCTACAGATAGTATGATCCCAAAAAGATTAAAAATATAATTGTATCGCTTGTGTTTATAAAACGAATTTAACTACTGAAAGATATTTAAAACATACAATTTACACGATAACCAATTAAGTCACAAGAGGATAGTAAAATGCACAACTTTCCAATAGATACATCTTGTGACCAGTGTCCAAGCCTAGGTTTGCCTTTTAGCACCTTTCATTTCATGACCTGATTTCTACTTTGAGGTTTTTTATATATATATATATATATATATATATAAATATATATATATATATATATAAAAAAATTGGCCAAATGAAATTTTACCAAAACATGACATCTGTAATTTATAGGCTCTGTCCTGACTGGTTTTGATTCCTTACATACATGGTATCAAATTATTTGACAATTCAAGTCTCCGAGATCGCTAGTGATGTTTTAAGAACAGACAGGGAATTCAACTTGGGAAGATAACTACCACGCGAGTGGCTATATACCTGAACATGTGAGCGAGAAAGATAGAGAGCAAGCAAAGAGGGCCAAATAAATCATTATGACCTGTCCAGCACTATAAAACCGTCTGGATCAAAATTAAAATTTTCCACCAGTATACAAGACCGTATTGTGAGGTATGTAATAGCAGTGTTCAAAATATTTCCTTGACAGTCCCAACCTTGGTGGACAACTACTGTTCAACGCCGAGATAAGACGACCGACATGGTTTCATATGGGGGACTGCTGGGAATGGAGGCATTTGCAAACTCCTGTTATAACTTCAGAACAGGTGACGACAGCCCGAGTGAAACAGTTCAAACACACTCCAATGTAATCTGTTGCAATATGCATTCAATACCCCATTTAATCAAAACAAACAAAAAGTAATACCACCAGATGCAAAGCAATATTAAAAAATATTAAAAAAAAAAAAAAAAAAAAAAAAAAAAAAACAAAATAGCACGCTCTTTTAAAAGTAGAAAACCAGAGATTATTAGGGAATGAAACCATTTTCATATTTCGTGTCACAGTACAAATATTTAAATTTAAAAATGTTTCCCGGTGTCTGAGAGGTCACATTTAAAGGACAAGTCCAAGACCAAAACTGGTATGAGACTCAGGATACCCCCTCCCATCTCAATCCCTTCCCCGGTCTAATTTCACACCTTCCCAAAACTCCTCCCATCACAGTGTAAAAGTGCATCAGGTCCAAACATTTACAGCATTTGGCAGACACCCTTATCCAGAGTGACATTTATTATACAACCAAGCAATTAGGCTTAAGGGCCTTGCTCAAGGACACAACAGTGGCAAGTTGGTAGAACCGGGGAATGAGCCACTAACTTTCAGATTAACCATCCAGAGTCTTAACCACTGATCCAACACTACCCCATCGGTGGTTATTCTCATTCACTCCAATGCAAAAAAACAAAACAAAACATTAATAAGTGTGTTAAACAGTGACTTATCTTATCACTTAAGTAAACCACTCATTCTTTCATACCAAATACAACCGAGATTTTACCGCTGAAACCTGAATGACCAAATGATAGCAACTGTCTTCACAGTCCAACTTCAACACTCCAAGAAAAACGTTTAGTTCTTGAAATAAGAGAAACTTGCATGTTCAGCATATATTGCAATATAAAACCACCTTTACCACAGAGTAGATAACTGGCACTGAAACCTGTTGCAATTTCATTCAGTAGACTCCAAGCATGTGAGAACTGGTTTCATTCTGGCACCAAGGCTTGGCGCCCAATACCTTTGTTCTTTCTGAGAATAGCAATGTCCTCTCCTGACAAGTAGCTCAGTGTTCATTAGGTTCTAATTTAACTTTAACTGACTCATGGTGGAATCTGACAGATAGAAACAATAGACAGTCACTTGCCAGTTTGGGCCAACAACCATCTACTTGCCCAACATTTTTATGGACCCTGGCCTGTGGTCATGTGGAACCCTGGCCTTTAAATGATCTTGTAACTGATGACCTCTGGCACTAGCATAGTGCTAACAATAGGCTAAACTTTCCATTCGGCTGACATCAGCTGCAATGTACGGCATGCTGCCATGCTATAGATAACAAAATGCTATTGACTCCTTCTTAGGTATATTCAAACAAATGGTCTGGGGAATGTGTCCATAAACTATTTCACAATCACAAACTGAAAATATTTTTTTTTAAAAAGGAGAATTCAAACAATACTTGGAGAAATTTAGTCCAATTCCAGTCAGTAATCATTCTACCCCTCTATGAAGTACTGAGAGACAACCATATTAAAAACACTGAAAAAAGTAAAAAAAAAAAAAAAAAACCCAACTTGAGTGCTTTTATAAATGGTCATTACTAATGGGACCAACTAATGGACTTGAGTCTAGAAAAAGGTATCCCACCAATGATTTAAATTTCTCCAACATCAATGAACATTTCAGGCCACATTTAAAATCCAGTTCTGCCCATTTCCAAGCTGCAGAAGTTCTGAAAAACACTAAAAAGTCCTTGATGAAGAACTGGGCAATTCAACTATATTGATCTCAATAGCAAACCCACAACTTATAAATAAAACAACCTATTCATGAATGAATCATTATGACCACTAAATATGATGCAGTTCTACGCTAAAAGCACACACTGTTTTCAGAGCGCTAAGGCGAGCTAGATATCCCCTATTAAATCTGCTTGCCTTAGAATCACATTAGAATAAGTGACTTGCTGGAAATCTGCGACTCAAATAACACAGACTTGTTGCTTTATTGCAAACTATGGTCTATGGTAATTTTATTAAGTGCAGTGGCAGCTTTATCTTGCAAGAACAAGAGAATAATAAGAGTACATAAAGATAAAAATGCATCATTCTGAAATATGTAATCATAACTCTATAGAATCTAGTAGTTTGTTCTCACCTTTGGTTTGATGCGATCTTTGATGTAAAGCTTAAAAATAGTTTACACCTTACAGGTAAGGATATCGTTTATAATGAGGAAACCACAAATCCAGTTTCATTCTAAGAGATAAGCAGTTGAAAACCCATTTGAAAACATACTTTATATACCCAAGTCACATATACAGGGAAATAGAACCGGACTTTAACAAAGCAGGATACTCTCCCTTTAAAAAACACGCAGACCGAATGAATTGTCACAACTCGGGTGACAAATCCTTTCTTCACTTCTCTCTAATTTGCATACAAAGTAACATCACAATGATCTATGCAATAGGCGGTCTTACATAATAAGCATACAGACCGCACTCGGCCAACGATCCTTACATTAAAAATCAATAAAACAATGCAAAAATGGCCTAAATAAACATGTACCATCACCAAATTGGTGCAACTGAGGAAGAAGTTGATAACAGTTAGCCACATATTATTTGCCAATTTTACACTACTTGCTATAATAGATTTTCCAGTTGATGAACAACATTTAGCTATCCAACATGGCTATGAAGAAACAAGACATGAAGTTGTTACGTGTTGGAAGTGGACCAAGGCCTCCAATTAATAGAAAAAAAGGTTACTTTTAAAATAATACACAATAATCGTAAACCTTGAGACAATCTATTCTGCATTCAAAAATTGTATTAGGTAAAGAACATGTAAATAGGTGCAATACAAAATACAAGGCGTATGAAGATCAATCCTCCATGCAACCGGCGATCATAGATTTGCTTAACCCTTCTACCATCAATCAGACTGACTAACATGAACTTTGTCCCAGCAACTTCTACTTGTTTTTTGATCGACTGAAAGAGCAGCCTGTTTGCACTTCTTAAAGTGAGCAACACAACAAATCCTTTGACGAGGCGTTACATTTAATGTCATACTGGTTTTTCTATGCATAGTGATGATCCCACAGTTCCTTAAACTTTCACAAAAGGATTTGATATGCTATAGCCATGGGAATAACTAAACCGGGGCACTCGTGTTTGCACTTGTATTTTCAACCATCCAGTAAAAATAGGACTGAACTCTAACACAGGTTGGAGAACCTGTAATGTAGAGAACAACTAAAATCCCTGGCTGTGTTATAAAACCCAATCAACTTTGGACTTGACTGACTGGTGAACATGAAACAAACCATGGAACAAAACAGTCAGTGATATAGCTCATCTTAATTTTTCAAACTAGGGAAAAAAAAAGAAAAAAACACCCTCAGTTTTTAAACTGAAAGGAATTCACTATTCAGCCATATGCTGTACTTGGTAACAAAAGTAGAAATAGAAAGAGGTACTCTCAAAAATGGAACAGCGCAGTGATCAACAGCCATTGTTTGGAGCGCCGTTTCGTTTACCACTCACCTCCCACTGCAAACAAAGCGACCATTTGGGATTCTCAAAAATCTGTTTTTCAAACAAACTTGATGGATATTCGGTGTGCTCATTTTGGTTTAAAACAAAATGATTGTGACGTAGAAAAGGTTCATGGTTTTATATGGACCTTTTCCCAGGTTTGTGATTGAGGAAGGGACTCAACACGTGTACATCAACAAGACTACAGTAGATGTGCCATACCGCCGAGTAATGACAATGCGACATATCAGACGCTTGGCTACATGTAGTATGAAAAATTCTCTGACAAGTGTCAACTTGTATACACTTCGTATACACCCATGCTTGGTGTATTTCTACCACACAGGAAAAATATGAAACTCGGTATAAAAGTATCAAGGAGAAGAAAAAAAAAAAAAAAAAAGGTAAAAATATAAATAAATAAAATTTATTTCACTGTCTATGGTGAGAGGCATGTAAAAGAACCATTGCTGACTCAAAGAGTAGCTGCAAAGCTGTCAGCGTGTTTCTGTCCCTTGCTAAAGGGTTGTGTCAGGAAGAGTATCCGATGTAAAAACCTATGCCATATCAAACGTACAAATCATTAGCTGTGGCAACCCCTGATAAAGGGAAAAAGACGAAAGTAATCTCTCTCTAACTACATTTTAATTTTCAATATTTTACATGGCCATTCTTTGTTAGTGTATTTTTGTACAAGTATGAATCTGTTAACAACAGTGGGTAATAACTTTAGATTTTGTTTCATTCAATCATGTGCCTTTTTTTGGACAAACTGGGGGGGAAAAGGCTTTCAACAAACTGACAAAAAACTTCATAATTTTATCCTTAAAACTCTTTCTCCGACAAGTTCACTTGTGAACATCTCTCATGTTCTTGTAACATTTCTATTAGTCAGATACCGTCTTTAGGCACTACGTTGACGCATGAATATATAACTTGGAGCAGTTAACTTGAGGTAATTTTACTTTGACTTGGTCACATTACTGATAAGGTGAGGTGATTATTTGTAGGTTACTGATTGAAATCACTTATTTAAAACCAACTGAAATGGGGGCACGTTTCACTCCTCCATTTTCAATCTTCTGTCTCGTTATTTAAAACGATCAAGGTCTTTACTCATAAAAACACAAGTGGTTAGACATTCAAAAAAGTTATAACTTCACTCACTCACCTGCCAAACTACTTAATCTTATAATTTGAGCCCTGAGGCTCAAGTTGGTGCTTATCTCAGCCAATGTTGGATGTCAGTGGGGTACATCATGAACAGACTGACTGACCATTGGACAGCAAAGACACACACACACACACACACACACACACACAGCTTTCCAACAGCCAATTACCCCAATATGCATTCCAACAGGATTTTAAGTACTTCGGCTCAACAATCCAGAGCAATGGCGAGTGTGGAAAAGAGGTGAAAAGGCGCGTGCAGGCAGGTTAGAATGGCTGGAGAAAAGTGTCCGGTGTGATGTGTGATAGGAGAGTATCGGCAAGAATGAAGGGAAAAGTGTACAGGACTGTGATGAGGCCAGCAATGTTGTATGGTTTAGAGACAGTGGCCCTGGGGAAAAGACAGGAGGCAGAGCTGGAGGTAACAGATGAAAATGTTGAGGTTCTCTTTGGGAGTAACGAGGATGGATAGGATCAGAAATGAGTACATCAGACGGACAGCACATGTTAGATGTTTTGGAGACAAAGTCAGAGAGGTTAGATTGAGATGGTTTGGACATGTACAGAGGAGGGATAGTGAGTATATTGGTAGTAGGATGCTGAGGTTGGAACTACCAGGCAGAAGGCCCAGAGGAAGACCAAAGAGAAGATTTATGGATGTGGTGAAGGCGGACATAAAAGTCGTTGGAGTAAGAGTAGAAGATGCAGAGGATAGGAAGTGATGGAGGCAGATCATTTGCTGTGGCCACCCCTGAAGGGAACAGCCGAAAGAAAAAGAAGAAGCATTCCAACAGCCAATTACCCCAATATGCATGACTTTAGGCTGTTGTAAGAAACCAGAGTACCTGAACATGCAAATTCCACACAGAAATACTCAAGGGAGAACCAAAAAAAAATAAATAAATAAATAAAATTATGCAAACCACTCCATGCCTCTCTCAACACATGCAGTACTGCTTTATATAGAAAGCATGGGGGTGGGGGTCACAATTGGGATTTCAGAATAGATTACACAGCAACCACACAGGAACCAAAATCCACCTGGGGAAAATAAATAAAGCATCATGCTACTAATCTGAATGGAAAAGGAGGCCGCTCATTTCACATCTACCCCATGCACGTTTGCTTCATACCAAATTTATCCAACATGAGTTTTGCAAATCCACCAATCTTGAGTGCGTGTGTGTGTGTGTGGGGGGGGGGGGGTGTAAATCTGCAAGATACACCCTTGTTGCCCTGTCAACATTATATCACTCAGAAACAACTTTCGCTACAGAATGTTTTTCTGTTAAAAAAGCAAAAGCAAAAAATTTTCCTAGAATCTTATCCCACCAGGGTGACTTATACACTTTTAACAGTACTGTTTGAAAGCCGTTTTATACCACAAGTGTCGGCATGATTAGCACATTCACATCACAGTAAGAAGTTCCTGAGTATGACTTGTAGCTCGAGTATTTCTGTGTGGACTTTGTATGTTCTTCCCTTATTTGCATGGGTTTCAGCCGGGTACCCCAGTTTCCTCCCACAGCCCAAAAAACATGCAGAGTAGGCTAAATGGCTGTTCCAAATTGCCCTTGGTGAGAGTGTGAATAGTTGTGCGTTGGCCCTGCAATGGCCTGGTGAGATGTCCAGAGTGTACCCCGCCCTTGCTCAGAGTCGGCCGAGATGAGCACCAGGCTCACTGTAACCCTAATTATTATTCAACGTTTCAGAAAATTAATAATTTATGACCGTCATGTGCCCAACCCCCTGTGAGTGGAACAAAACACCCTACTGATCATTTTCTAGCATCATCATGATTGGGATATTTGGATGGGGGTAGAAATACTTCACAAAAAAACAAAAAAAAAACAAAACCCCAAATCTAATTAAATATGTTGTTAATGACTGAAAACACTTGAGGGGTGGCAAAATGAGTTGATTCACCATATTTAAGCATTTGTTGTCAGTGAAGCCACCAACAAGAGACTCCCCTGAGAGGGCAGACGTGGTACACAGTGGCCACTGTTGGATTACTGATTGGAAAAAGTCGTATTATATGAAACGAAGCATATCACTTAATGCTGGCCTTAAAACCACACCAATTGATTTCATCACAGACCAACACCGAGTAGGAGATAAATAAAATCATAAGGGTTTCTCCTCAAGTTGTGTTCACTCCTCTCTTGACTCCGTGTGAAGTGGTGAGGTTAACTATACTTGGCCTCAGTGCCAAATACTGTACTTCAAAGTAGAGGTCTTAAATGTCTGAAAATCATGGAGACACCTTTAGGAAGGGTGTGGTTTTCATTTCCAGTAAATTTGTTCAGGTTGAAATTGGCAGTGAATCAAACTGCAACAATTGAACCAGTTTCTTTCCCTTCTTTAAAACCAGCAACCATATCTCACGCTCATTTGCTAAACTGCTTCATCCTATTGGGGGGTCACGAAGGCCAATGTCAAGCTCAGTGTACACTGGGCAGAGGCAAGCACACCCTGAACAGCACACCAGAAAATAGCAGCACAACACACACACACATAGCAATTCAAAGCAGCCAATTATCCTAACATGCACGTTTTTGGACTGTGGGATTAGATCAGATTACCCAGAGGAAACCCCCACAAGCACAGAAAGAGCATGCAAATACCATACACAGAAACCTACTACCCAAACAATCAAACCCAGGCTCTCCTTGCTCTGAGGTGCATATGCTGAGAACACTGTACCACCCTGGCTATCACATCTTCATTTGGCAAGTTCCTGTCCATGTTTATGATGGACCTCCTCCAAAACAGACAGCAGTCTCAGTCAGCCATGGCTCTCACTGCTTAACCTGTTATTCGAGACCTCAGCGTTCATCACCATGCAAATAAACCCGACCTTGTTTAATTTTATCCCAAGTTATAATTCGGTTCATATGCAAATTGATTGGTGGACTACTCACAGTCAGCAACCAATAAGTGAGCTCCGTTTACACAGACACACAAGCATAAAGTGTGAAATAATCTAGAAAGGAATTAATTTTTTCTTCTTACAGTTCATGTCCAGTTAACATCCCCGAGTGTTTGCAAACCAGTCTGTGAATAAAAACCTCAAGTTTTTAGAAGTGAGAGGAAGTCAGACCTTAATCTCCTGAAAACCTTAAGAGAGTCTTCCAATCTAATTCTGAATTTTCATGAAGTCAGCTAAAAATCATAGATCTGAAAAGGACTGAAGAGAAAGTGTAGAATTCGCTCAGAATCCTAAAAACAAAAACACCTCACTAAAAAGAGTAAGAACGTCGATGTTCATTTTGTCACGTGAAAGCCAGCGCGAATTTCTACTCCAAATTTCAGGGAGCACGTGAAGGAAACACACTTTAACCCATTTCATTCCCTCAGCACTTCATCATCAAGGTCACCAATATTCACAACGCTCGAGAAACTCACGAACTCATTTTCATCACGTGATTAGCTCGTGGCACCACAGAACAGAACAGAAAGAAGCTCGCGGACGAATTTAACGTCCTCAGGTCAGTTTAACGCCCATAAAGAAGTTAGCGACGTTGCTAAACCAGCTAGCACCGAACAATACGCGTGACCCCGAATGATGGCTAATCAGGACACGTATATCGCGGTTTCTACTGAGAGAAAACTGAGGGGAAAATTTCGTTAATAGTTAAATAAAGATGCGAAAACACCGAGTTATCGGTTAAATATGAAACAGGAAAGAAGATGAAACTCATTCATACCTACAGTGGTGTACTGTATAAACAAGGCGCGAGAGATGCTGCTGTCAGCTAACGCTAACCAACCGTGTTGCGAACCCAGCTAATTACACAACACTTTCTTTTCATTCAGAATTTTTTTAAACAACCTACTATTTGAGTCACTGTTGGCTGTAGAAGCTCATCCGAGACCGCGCGTGCTCCTCTCCAGGTGGACGTGTACATCGGTATGCTGAAGCCAAGCTCGTCCTTTCATGGTGGAGGACCGGCCTTTGCGCATGCGCGTTAGTCATGCCTGTCTGGCTGGGTGTTCAATTACATCAGTCACTCTCTTTCAACTGTTCATCCATTCCTTCATTTTCAGAACCGCTTAATTCTAATTAAGGTCGCACAACCGTCTCAGCCTAATCTGGGCGAGGGCAGAGTACACCCTGGACAGCTCGCCATGTCATTGCAGGGCAGAAACGCTGATGGCTGTGCAGCTGCTCTTGATGAAAGTCAGCAATGGTTCTTTTACATGGACCTCTCAGCATGACTTGGATGGACTTTGATAACTCAGTTACCTGCACTGAGTTACTGCAGTGAAGTGTAAACATGGAACATATTAGGACCTGCAGGGGACCTCAGGATGGGGAAATGTTGACCTAAAACCCAGTTCGCTCGTGCTTTTTCTTCTTTTTTTTTTTAACCTCAGGGCGCACCCCCTTCCCTCAAGGGGCAGTGGTGGCCTGGTGGTAAAAGGTACTGGATCACTGATCCTAAGGCTGGGGGTTTGAGTCCCATTTTCCACAAGGTTGCCACTGACCAAACCCCCGGTGCAGCTAACTGGGTTATCAAAGGCCCGCCATGTCTCTCACTGTCAATGTTGAGAGGTTCATGTAAAAAAAAAAAAAAAAAAAAAAAATTGCTGACTTTCGACAAGAGGAGCTGCAAAGCCATCAGCGTTTTTCCGCCCTGCGATGGCCTGGCGAGTTGTCCAGGATGGACTCTGCCCTTGCCCGGGGTCGGCTGGGATGGGTGCCAGCCTCCCTGCGACCCTAATTAGGATTAAGCGGTATTTTCTGTAAATGAACTGAACTAAACAAATCAAACATGTGAATCAGATGATTCACTGTGGTGACCCCTGAAGAAGGGAAAAAGCTGAAAGGAAAAGAAGAAGAAGAAGAAGAAGGGTGACCCCCCCCCCCCCCTCCAAAAAAAAAAACCCTTCCCACATTTCAAATCTAAAAAAAAAGTTTAAGATAATGTCACGATGAATTTTTATTTCACACTTTTCTTATAGGTATTGTTGGTTGGTATTGTTTGGCCCACTCCATGTTTTCTTACTATTATGTAATCCTCTCACTTTTAAATCTGTTTCTGTATTAAGTAGAATTATTTTTTTAAAGATTATGTACGTATACGTAATATGTTTTTGTGGGGCAGTGGTGGTCTAGTGGTATAGGGCGCTGGATCGCTGATCCAAAGGTTGGGGGTTCGAGTCCCACTCTCCACAGGGTTGTCACTGTCCCCCTCCCCCCAGTGCGGCTAACTGGGTTATCAAAGGTGGGCCATGTCTGTCACTATCTATGGTGAGAGGCATGTAAAACAACCATTGCTGACATTCGTAAAGAGTAGCTGCAAAGTCGTCAGCGTGTTTCTGTCCCTTGCTAAAAGGGTTGTGACAGGAAGAGCATCCAACGTAAAAACCTCTGCCAAATCAAACGTGCGAATCACATGATTCGCTGTGGCGACTCCCGAGTAAAAGGGAAAAAGCCGAAAAGAAGACGGACAGACGTAATATGTTTTTGTGTCACAACTGTTCTTTTGGCAGTTTTTTAAAAATACAAATTCTTTTTTTTTTTCAGGTATAGTGGTATGATATTTTTTATTTTTCTATAATATCTGCCTGTAATGTGTAATGATATTGCTTTATTTGGAAATGTTACTAATTAATTACTAATTAAATTAAATATTAATATAATAAATAATATTATATAATATAATATTTATTATTATTAATATTATTAATTATTATTATTATATATTATAATTTATAATAATATATAATAATAAATATAATAATTATTTAATTTTTATTTTTTAATTTAATTAAACATTAATTTTGCTAATTCGTATTAGTACTAGTATGTCTGCCTCACAGTCAAAATACATGCATGTTAGGGTGAGTTCCTGATTCAAATTGTCATGAAGTGTGGATGCGAGTATGTGTCCTTCTGTGATTGTCTGGCGACCTGTTTAGGGTGTGCCCTACCTTTGTCCAGTGTTGGCTGGGATGTGTGCCAGCCTCCTCATGACCCGAGAGAGTGAAAATGCTATCGAAGGTATAACCATCATTTTTTAAAGGAAGGTAATTCAGGGCATTGTTATAAAATGTAAGTTGCAATATTATATTCAATATAACAGAGGTGTGAAATCATCAACTAGCCACAAAACATAAAACCTTATGGTCGCAGAAGTAAATCATTGGGCAATGGTAACATCGTGCGTGTTTAAAGGCAATATAAACTCGGTCATTGTTGAAACTTGTTTTATCTCATCTGTAGAATTCTATTATATTATGTATTGTTTTTTTTTTTTTTTTACACACTTGATTTAAGTGTTGTCAATGAATGACCAGCATTTTATTTTTCACTTGTTAATACATCACTTTATACCAAATTCTCTAAAACCTTTTAATTATTTCATAAACAGAGCTCTAAGTAATTGGTGACTTTGAAAAGAGCTTTATTTATTCATCCTAGACAGCTACCAACCAGCAGGGCAACATACACAACCATTCACACTCACTCAGACCTAAGGTCAATTTGCAACAGCCAACTAGGCTACCGTGCATGTTTTTGTCCTGTGGGAGGACACTGGAGTACTCGGAGGAAACCTGCACAAGCACGGCGAGAACATGCACACTGCACACAGAAATGCCTGAGTTCAGGAACTGGACCCAGGCCTTTTTGTTGTAACAATGATACAGTAACTACTGCACCACAGTGCCAACCAAAGAGCTCATTCATCATTCAGTAATTTTCTGAACTGCTTAATCCTAATTAGAGTCATAGGGATGCTGGCACCCATCTCAGCCGAGTCTATGCAAGGGTGGCTTACACCCTAGACAGCTCACCAGGCCATCGCAGGGCAGAAACACGTTGACAGCTATGCAGCCTACTCTTGACAAAAGTCAGCAAAGGTTCTTTGATAACCCAGTTAGCTGCACTGGGGGCCTAAGAGCTTTGGAGAGAGAAAAAAATGGTGGGATGGCACAACACGCTTGGGAGGTAAGCAGTTTTAATTACAGCTCGGCTTTGGGAGACCATGAGACTAACAATTACAACTGCAGACGGTTGTAATGATCATTATTAAAAGTGATTCCCCATTAACAAATTAGTCTCATCACTCACTCAGTTTTCCCATTGAAGAATGTGGTATTAGCAAATGAATAATTGAGTTTTGCATGAGGCGCATTTGTTTCTGTAAGGGGAACACCAGAGGATACATATTAAAAGCGGATTATTGAAATAAAATACGATTAGAAACTAAATAATAGAATCATGGTATGTCAGAAACATTTCGTATAGAAAATTATTATAAAATGCAATTAAATAAAGCTCTGGTTTCATCTCATGCCACATGTTGCACATCTGTTTTCTTTGTTGAGGACATGATGGAACAGGAAGTCTGATAAGAATGTGGAAGTGTTGCAAAAAACTATACAGTGACTATATATAGGCATAAGATGTGTAAAGATGAGTTACAAGATGTAAATGTGCATTAGATTTTACAGCCTGACAAAGATATTGGTAAAATGTAATAATAATAATAATAATAATAATAATCATTCATTCATTCATTTATTCGTTTATTTTCTGAACCGCATCATCCTAATGAGGGCCATGGAGAGGCTGGTGCCCATCTCAGTCGACTCTGGGTGAAGGCAGAGTACACCCTGGACAGGTCGCCAGGCCATGGCAGGGCAGAAACACGCTGATGGATATGTAATAAAACTTAAAAGAGCCTTACAGAGCTTAATGCACCACCATAGGGAATCTTGATGAACTTAGAGACACGACTCCAATGTTTCATTTCTTGGATGAACCCCCCCCCCCCCCCCCAAAAAAAAAAAAAAAAAAAAAAAAGACTGTAGACACTGTGGCCCAGTATAAATCCAGAATTAGTAGAAACATTCAACCCATTGTTTTTAAAATGCATCTTTGCATTACAACATTTCCTTGAAAGACCTCTGCACAGATTCAGTATTGCTATAACTGCTTAAAAGTCTGAACTATTAGCAAACCAACAATTTCTTTACTCAGTCAGTATGTGCTTATACAATCACATAATTAGTTTAGTTTAAAAATTATCACTCATCCGACAGCACGGTCAGTCTGCTCTATAGAATGTGAGTTTCAAGCAGGTTTATGAATCTCAAGTTTGCTACTCAGTAAATCAGAATATTTTCCATTTCTTTCTCCCAGGAAAGTCAGCAATAGACATGCAGCTGGTTCTCGACTGAATCGCAAGTTCAAATATGGGTTACCCCGACAGTCATCCGTGATTGGGAGTCCATGGGAGCTAAGTAGCTGAGCTTTCACGGGAGGGAGGGATGGTATACTCTCACATCCCTGTCACTTACAGTGATCATGGGTGTCTGTGAGCTCACTCGTCCGAAAAGGCGGATGGTGCTTTCCCTCCAAGTGTGTTAGACCGCCCCCAAATACGCATGTGCTGCCGTTCAAAAAGAGGCAGGTGGTTAGCATTGCATCTCAGGGAGGGGGCGTGTGCATGCTTTCACCCCTCTCTGGTTGATGGTGATCATGTGATGTGTAAGGCAATACTTGACGGGTGGGAATTGGCTACGGCTATATTAGGGAGGAAGTGGGGGGATTAGACAAATAGCAAAAGCAGTTCTGTCTTTCTGTAGCTCCACCTCGAACTTTAGCACAGCTGGATGAACATCTTGTTCTGTCATATCAGAGTCAGAGTGCATAGTTTATAGACAGACCATTCAAGCAAAGGGAACACATTTTTCATATTCATAACCTCATCATCCAGCTTAGCAAAAGCAGTTCTGTCTTTCTGTAGCTCCACCTCGAACTTTAGCACAGCTGGATGAACATCTTGTTCTGTCATATCAGAGTCAGAGTGCATAGTTTATAGACAGACCATTCAAGCAAAGGGAACACATTTTTCATATTCATAACCTCATCATCCTTATCAGATCAGACATGGACACTGCTTCACATGTTTCGTGTTTTTCAATGCTGTTCTATTTGCTTTACTTGACAGTTCACTTCAATATACACATATAGCCTGGTGTCTTTCTTTTAACTATTTTATGCCCATTCACTGCATCCTCAAATATAATTTACTTGTTTCCCTACCTTTTAACATTTACATGTCCAGCAATATAACTTCATATAACTTTAATTTGTTCCTCAACCTTCCATTTATATATAAATATATATATATATATATATATATTATAGTTCTGGGTATTATGACACTTTAAAAAATATAGATTATAAAATGTCTTGACTTAATTGGTAAGCAAATAGAATGTGTGATCTTCCAGTGTTTTATGATGCCAGGAGACATTTAATCAGTAAACTGGTAGTACATTCACTTGCAATTAAAGGTCTCAGATCTACAGTATTACAACAGCATAGATAAGAAAATACAGGGGGGGAAAAATCAAGACATCAAGAAATAACCTAATGATTCTGACTAAAAGGTGCCAAAAATATTTACCCCTTAAATCAATCCATGCAATGATATGAACTTTTCAGAAGAAGTGGAGAATTCTCCACTTCCTACAAAAAAGGGGGATTAAAGCAACCCTCAGACCCTGCTCTCTCTGCCATTCACCCTTCTATGGTTTATGATGTAGCAAAGAAATACATGCGCTTCCAGTACGGTATATCCATGTGGATATTATCATCAAAAAATCTCAGAAAACAGCCCCAAAGTTGAGCATCTGGCTATAGCATGCCATTGGTCTCAGAGCTCAGCAGTGATCGGTGATGTGGTGCAGGTGTACAGTGGAAGCCACGGATGCACCGTTGTTTTCTGTGAGACGAAAAAGGAAGTACATGAACTGTCAACGAACACCTTGATCAAACAGAGTATCACAGAAGTTGATTAAGTTGTACAGTGTTCTCCTTCAAAGGATGCTGGGTCCTATATTCATTGGTCTGGGCGAACTGGCAGAGTTGGAAGAATCTGCATCTGTTTCTATCAACGGGAAAAAAAAAAAAAGACCAACTGCGACATGTGGAACAAAAGGCCAGCATTCCTATGACGTTGTCAAACCCTTCAGTAAAGATGCAGTCAGGTTCTTGAATTCTGTGCCGACAGCAGCAGTGATGGAACATTTCCATGCTGCAGCTGAGAAACTGATTGAAGAGTGAGGTGCAGTGAAAGCATTAGCAGCTGCTCTCGCACACATATCATAAGCCACTAGTTCGGAACAGAGATCACTTCTCAACTCAGATGCTGGTTACATTACATTAGTGCTTGACTGGTTAAAAAAAACGTGTACATAAGCCCATTCACATCAATGTGAATTTCATTAAAGTTGTCTGAATACACATTAAAAAATATATATCTCCAATATATATATATATCTCCAAGCAATTGAAGAAATAAGAAAATACTGTGTACCGTTTGGTTTTAAAGATGAAAAATATATTCTATAATATTCTGTATATATATATATATATATATATATATATGATTTTCTGAGTAGATCCTTCCATAGGAGAGTGCTCAATACTTTTTGGTAGAGCAAATAACAATAAAAATAAAAGGACAGGACAAAGACTTTCTATTGAAACTCCATTTGTCACTACAGATCTGTTTCGAGGGGTGGTGAAACCATCCTCTCTCTTCAGGTGATTATAGAAGAATTCTTCTATAATCACCTGAAGAGATAGGATGGTTTCACCACCCCTCGAAACAGATCTGTAGTGATAAATGGAGTTTCAATAGAAAGTCTTTGTCCTGTCCTTTTATTTTTGTTTTGTATATATATATATATATATATATATATATATATATATATATATATATATATATATAACATACACATATACAAATAACTTGTAATCTGTACAATAAACATCAGAGTATGTTCTGTCTCATTAAATAGTCTGTTGTTTTATTTGTATAAGTCTTTTCTTGTAATTCAGTGACCAGTGTGTGTGTGTGTGTGTGTGTGTGTGTGTGAGAAAGAGAGTGAGAGAGAGGGAAAGAGCGAGGGAGGGAGAGCGAGTGAGAGAGAGAGAGAGCGAATGAGGGAGATCGAGCAAGAGAGAGAGCATGAGCGAGAATGTACAGTAAATACCAATATCATCAAAACAATAAAAGAACAACCCTATAGCTTTATTTACAGTACATAGTCCAGTGCTGTCCCTCTTTTCCTTTATCTGTCTTTGAGCTCTAAAAGTTTCATGACCTCAAGTTGAAACTTCTCCCTGTACCACAGTGTGAATGGGAAAATATTATTGCTCCGTTTGAAAAACACAGCTCTGTTGACACAGAAATATAAGATCTTTCTCAAGAGCTCCTGCAGTTTGGCAATGTACTCATATCTCTCTCTCTCTATTCCCATCCATCTGTTTTTTTTTTTTTTATATAAAAATACAAGAAAAAAAATGAAAGCCATTCACACATCAGATGTGTAAAGTAACAGATACACAGATACTCGAGTTATCCAGTCATGAGTTTTTGAGTAACAGAGATTTTCTTGTGTTTTATATTTCATTGGGTATTTAAATGTATGTCCTGTATATTTATGCTGTCATTTTATTTAGATTTAAATACTGGAACAGACCTTTTTGTACACTGCTAGATTTCCAGTGTGCTTTCTACTTCCCTGTCTAATTTGCCCTTTGTTTTCCATTGGAACTAGCATATAAATCCTGCACAAACAATTATAGAATATCTGATAGAAAACTGGAGTGGAACCATTGCAGCTGAAGCCAACCACTAATAACTATTGAGGTTGATTGCACAGCTAGGAAAATGCCATCAAGAGTTTTAACAGTGCTAACATATCCATAGATTTCACGGGAAATACACAGTGGGGTCTAACATGGATTTGAACACACAACCTCCCGATCATGAGTGCAGCACCCTAACCACGAAGCCACCGGCCCCACAATCGTCTGTATGTGTGTGTATATATATTTGGTTTACATCTTATGCATTATTTTGGTATTATAATCATTTATAACATCAAATATGTATTTATTGCTATTATATATACATATACGTGTACGTATACGTTAGTCGGGGGGGGGGGGGGGGGCGCGATCCTGCTTCGCAGAGATCAGCGGTTGTGGGTTGGGGGTCTCGGTCCCCATTAACCGCGGAAAGTGAGGGATCCCTGTATTCCTAACAAGTTGCTGGGGCAGGTGCACTGCAAACTCACCTAGATTTACACACATTACAAGATTTTTCATCAATCGGCATGCTTTCTGAGGCATGCTTACTGACCCTATGACATTCAATTCAATTCAGTTTTATTTGTATAGCACGGTTTTTTTAAATTAACAAGGTTGCAAAGCAGGTAAAAGTGGGAATTTACATAGTACAAAAGAGTTTAAACATTCTGTACATTTCCAACTCATACCGAATGAGCGTTGCCTGTGGCGAAGGTGGCAAGAAAATACTCCCTCGCTTGACGAAAGAAAGAAACCTTGTGAGGAACCTGGCCCAAAAGGGAAGCCCATCCTCATTTGTAAGAAACCATATACAGTATGAGAAACTTCGTTACAGTCCAAAATGAAGTCTGGTTGGTTATACCTGAACTGTAAATCCTAATAATTGTTGGAAGAGAAATTACATCTCCGTGAAAGCTGTTATGTCATAATACCACATGCAAGACCTGGTATCTGAAATGTCATTACATGCTCGGCATGTCATGTATGACTTCCCCAGAAACCAAAAGCAAGTGTGGCATCAATTCCATGGGCCACAAAGGTTATGTGACAAAAAACAAACAAAAAAAAGACCCTTTGATACAAATCCGTAATTATGCACAAAAATCTACGAGGCAGTATTAAAGCCAAAGCAATTTTCCCTGCAGATATGCATTCATCAAGGAGCTGGAAGGGAAGTATCATAAGTATTCTTCTACATTAAACTGACTTTACTGAGACATAGCAGCTGCATTTATACAAAAAGTAGTCCAGGTCTACGTATCAAATTTCATGTACACATTAATTATTGTTACTCTCACAATATACACCAATCAGCATCACATTAAGGCGACCTGATGTCCAGCTAGCCCGAAGCGACAATACAATATGTGCTCTGACACTTTTCTATTATAATCATCAATAACAGTGTTGTGTTACAGTCACTCTTCTGTGGGATCAGGCCACACTAACAGACTTCAGACCCCATGTGCATCCCTGAGCCCTGGGACACCTATGAGAGTCTTGCCAGTTTGGTCCCAGGAAGAACATGGTCCTTATCACTGCATACCAGGAGTACCTCACAAAACGCTGTTTTGGAGATGGGTAAACCCAGTTGTTTCGTCATCACCCTGTGATGACATGGTGAGCTGTCCAGGGTGTACCCTGCCCTCGCCCAGAGTTGGGACAGATGGGCACTAGCCTCCACAGGACGTTAATTAGGATTAAGCAGCTATGAAAAATGAATGAATGAATGTTTAGTCATCACAATACAGATTTTGTGAAACTCAAACAGACAGCGTTGAGAACTGAAACCCAAATACATTGCCGAATACACCTCACTCCTTGGAAGGTACCACTGTAATGGGATAAACAAATGTTATTTACTTCAACTGTTAGTTTAGTGATTCCGAGTTTGAAGATCCCCAGCCTGCTTGAGCCTTTCTCTGTTTCCTCTGAGTGCACTGATTTCCTCTCATAGCCCAAAGTCTTGCAGATTAACTGACCTGGCTATTCTAAATTGCCCAGAGGCGTGAATGTGAGTGTGAATGGTTGATTGTTTCTGTGTTAACATTGTAACACTTTGATCAACCTATTCAGGGTGTACTCTACATCTCGCCCGAAGCCAGCCGATCTCAGCTTGAGGTTACTTCGTGACCCTGATGAATAAACCGGTATACATGACGGATGGCCAACATTTAGCCTGTTTTGAGATGTCTGTGATATTCGTAACTCCTTGCAGAGCATCTTGGATCTGTTCACAAATAGAAACTGAGTCATCACAGACCTGCCTCTGAACTGAGGCTTTCTCTGGTGAACTAGTCATACATGCGTGTAATGGATTTAGTATTTATTTACTTCTCTGAGTACTTTTTAAAGATGCTGCTCTTTTACTTTAGTCACTGAATGCTTTTACACTACATGAATTGAATTTTTATTTTTTGCTTGTTTTTGTTTTTAAAAGTACTTTTACTTTTGTAATTTTTTTTCACGACTCTTTCCAACTCCTCCATGCGCAATACAGTGAATATTGAATATTCCAAGATACATTCAGAAAGGAAACTGAGGTCAAAACACAAGGTCAAATGTTAAACTGTATGGAGTTCAAAGTGGGTCTTGCATAAGGGTCCAACACGCTCCCCCCCCCCCCATCCCCGTCTCTCTCTCTCTCTCTCTCTCTCTCACACACGCACACACACACACACACACACACACACACACACACACACACACACACACACACACACACAAAATTGTTGAAGGTCCATTGTAAAAGCATCGTATCACACACCTCGTCCTGTACAGCAGGGGTCCCCCAACCTTTTTATCACCGCGGACCGGTCCACGCTTGACAATTTTACCAATTGTAGGGGGGGGTCAGATTGTTTATATTGTAAATATAATGTATTTATATAAAGTATTATTATTATTATTATTATGATTACTGTAATCATTATCATTATTATTATTATATACTAATAACAACAATAATAATAATAATAATTATGTATTCCTTTTGGCTTTTTCCCCTTTTACTCGGGAGTCGCCACAGCGAATCATCTGATTCGCACGTTTGATTTGGCAGAGGTTTTTAGGTCGGATGCTCTTCCTGTCACAACCCTTTTAGCAAGGGACAGAAACACGCTGACGGCTTTGCAGTTACTCTTTACGAAGGTCAGCAATGGTTCTTTTACACGCCTCTCACCATAGACAGTGACAGACATGACCCGCCTTTGATAACCCAGTTAGCTGCACTGGGGGGGACAGTGACAACCTTGTGGAGAGTTGGACTCGAACCCACAACCTTTGGATCAGCGATCCAGCGCCCTATACCAATAATAATACTAATAATAATAACAATAAAACACTCCAATAATGTTATTTTCAACAGCTGAAATAAAGTTGGTTGGGAAGTAGAGCTTGAACTTTTATAAAAAAAACAAACAAACAAACAAAAAAAAAACACAGGTGATGGTGCACCAGCTGGGAGAATGAAGGCTCAGGCTCAGTCTCACCCAGAATCCCTGCTATTGTTTGAAGCATGTCCAACACGCCTCTGTTCACACGCTGTCCCCTTGTGGGTTACATTTTAGCGCTCAAATGACCGACATGTAACCGAGAGAATCCGGTCATTTTTCAAAAGAAAAGATTTTTCAAAAATAAAGATCGTTCAGACTCAGATAATGAATAAAACGGAAATAATGAATTATTTCTTCTGCGGACCGGTACCAATTGAGCCGGTCCTCGAACTGGTGGTCGGGGACCCCTGCTGTACAGGATCTCCAGCATTGTTGCTCAAGGGTTTTTCCAGAAAGAATGGCTTATCCGAAAAGGAACGACTGAAAAGCACTCGAACCTCTGTAAAATGTCATCTGCAGTTGGTGCATAGTTCAGCACAGGTAAATTATGACCTGCGAGCTGCAGAAGACTTTGGTGTCTGTTGTAAAGGTTCAATAAACACCCTTATGACTTTCCTATGGCGGTGCAACGAAACTGTTTCTATAAACAGAATACTTATAACCATGACAATACTGTAGTTGTAAATTGACCCCCCCATAGCTGGCCTTATTTCCTTACTGCAGGGAGTGAGCATATCACTGACATTTTTGAAGAAATACCATAGAAACAGAATATAAGATATAGGTGATGTAATGACTTGTTGTCTGAAGCATAAGTTGAGGTGAATATGTCTGTACATATATTTGATATTCTTTTTCCTTTGGCTCAAGTATTATATGAGAAGTAGGTTTCAGAATGCTTCTCCCAATCTTGCCACATTTACACAGAGGCTCCTTCAGTAAGTTCCACCCATAAAAAAGGCATGGCTTCCAACCCACCCCTTTTCTGATTGGGTCACAGCACCTGATCATGTATGTGAGTTGGGGAAAGTCGTTCAAGGAAAGAAAGAGGAGAATGAAGGAAGTGAAAGGAATGCGTCTGAAACAGGCTGTTATTGAAGTGTATGAAGGAAAATGAAGTCTGGTGTGTTTTATGACCTCTGCTGTGTGGGTGTGTGCTTGTGGGTTTGTGTGATGTTGATAGGGAGAAGGAGACAGAAAGCCCATTTTATTGCTCTTTTCACTTTTCTGACCACAGATCAATCTGAATCACACATACATCACAAAAGATAAAGGCGGTTAGTCGGCTAACTATTCTACCCTATTCTCCTGTGATCAGTTATCATGTACAGCTCAGCTCAGACATGAGCATGATCTTGGAAGCAAGTGAAGAGGATAAACAACAATTTCTCTATTAAACGACAGAGAAATAAAAGTTGTACAGTATTTCTACTAATAAAGTGTATCTGTCCTATGCAATACATTGCCTTTTGTTCACTGGGTGTGAGAGTTGTTGCTCTGATTACAGCATTGTTTCTGTTGAAATTGCTTCACTGTTTGGGTGGTTGTCATTTTGCATAATAATAATAATAATAATAAATATATATATATATATATATATATATATATATATATATATATATATATATATATATATATATATATATATTATGGGCAAGTGGCCTTATACTGAATAAAATGTCTGTCTGTCTGGCTGTCTATCGTCAGACATATATATTGCAGTTAACAGTAAAACTAGTGTCACTGCATTGTAACTCTATCAGCTGTCTGCTGGGGGCCCACACTTCCAACTCGGGGCCTTCGGCAATTACCTAAATTAAGCTTCTCTATTGCCTTGCAAAGGTCCTACACACACACACACACACACACACACACACACACACACACACACAAAAACACACACACAAAACAGACAGACACACACACACACACACACACACACACACACACACACACACACACACAAAAACAGACAGACACACACACACACACACACACAGCCCTGTTTATATTACTTGCTTTGGCAGGAACTACATTTTGTACAGCAGCTAATCCCATTCATGCTACAGGTTACAGTCAACATCCCAGTGAGCTGTAAACACAGGTCAGATTAATATGGAAATATTCTTGAAAATGAAGCAAAGTGAAAACTTTTTAAGGAAGCGATAAATAGTTTGGTGATTTCTTTATGTATGAAAAAAAAATAACATAGAATGGGAGGAAATAAGGCTGAGAATAATGACAGGAAGGGTACAGAAACACATTTTTGTCAAGTCAGCATAAATGAAACAAAGGACAGACCATACTCACAGCAGAACCAAATGTTCTTGGAACGACTATTACTCTGAAGTAATCACTAATAATTCTAAGCAGTTGTTTATGTGTGATCACGAAAATGAATAACAGCTTTAATAAGAAGCAAGGAAAGCATTGAGCGCTGTGCACTTTGGTTTTAACTTTAAAATGTCGACATCTAGTGGTTCAGGGATTTATCTGCATTACTTTACTCTTGTGCTTCATTGTGAATTAAATATAAATAAAGGTTATGAAGTTATGCACCTTGCTGTATACTAATAAAATGATATGCCAAATAAACAAATAGCATATTATTAAAGCACAAATGCTCATCTCACTGACAAGAATTTAATATATTTGGAAGGAGACAGACAGCATTACCCTTAAGTTTCCTTTGGGATTATGGTGAGGTTTCATAAGAAGGACTGAATAAAGTAAAAATGATTTTTTTTAAGTAAGAACAAATATTAGATTTAAAATAATAAAGAGGAAATAAGGAAGAGCTGAAAAACAAACCAGTCTATTTGCAGCAAACACACACACACACACACACACACACACACACACACACACACACACACACACACACACACACAATGTAACAAGTACATTATTTATGTGCTGCAGATGAAGAAAAGCTATCAAATTATCTGCGTACATCTAAAATCAGGACATATTAATAACAGAATAAAACAAAATAAAAACAAAATGATATTCACATTGATAGTGCTATATTATACATTATATCGAAGGAGCTGTATTTTGTGTTTTATGATATGGTAGCTTTTTCACAGTTCCACAAGAAGCAAAACTTACATCATTAGTGTTCCCATTCTTCTCATTCTCGGATCAGTTGCTCTTGTTTTCTTAATATGCTTTTCCTCTCTCTTTCCCTCTCTCTCTCTCTGAGAAACATAAATAAACATAGACATCAAGTTTATTATTATTTAATACATGTTATTTAAATACATTTTCTCTGCAACTTTCTAACCACTGACCATGACATGAAACATCATGTCACACAATAATCTCACAGTGTTGCAATATACTACTCCTACTCTTACTGTACTCCTAATAAGGAGCTGGATTACTGATCCTAAGGTTGGGGGTTCAAGCCTCACTGTCAACGGGTTGTCACTGTCACCCCCCAGTGCAGCTCACTGGGTTATCAAAGGCCAGCCATGTTTCTCACGGTCTATAGTGTGAGGCTTTAAAAGAACCATTGCTGACTTTTGACAAAACGAGGCTGCATAGCCGTCAGTGTGTTTCTGCCCTGAGATGGCCTGGCAAGCTGTCCGGGGTATACTCTGGCCTTGCCCAGAGTTGGCTGAGATGGGCACTAGCCTCCCTGTGACCGTAATTCAGAGAATTAATAATAATAATAATAATAATAATAATAATAATAATAATAATAAATAATAATCGGGGCAGTAGTGGCATTGTGGTGAGGTGCTGGATTACCATTCCCAAGGTTGGGGGGTTCAAGACCCATGCCAACATCTTATTAAATATCACTTAATGTTAACGTTCACTTCATAGCCCTGGAATATTTATGTCTTCTTCTTCTTTCCTTTCGGCTTTTTCCCTTTCTCGGGCATCGCCACAGCGAATCATCTGATTGGCACATTTGATTTGGCGTAGGTTTTTACATCGGATGCCCTTCCTGTCACAACCCTTTTAGCAAGGGACAGAAACACGCTGACAGCTTTGCATCCTATTCTTTACGAAAGTCAGCGATGGTTCTTTTACATGCCTCTCACCATAGACAGTGAGAAACATGGCCCGCCTTTGATAACCCAGTGAGCTGCACTGGGGGGACAGTGACAACCTTGTGGAGACTCGAACCCTCAACCTTAGGAGCAGCGATCCTGCGCCCTATCCACTAGACCACCACTGCTCCTGGAATATATATATATATATATATATATATATATATATATATATATATATATATATATATATATATATATATATATATATATATATATATATATATATATACTGGAGTAATTGTTTCATTAAACTGATAGGTTTGGAAAATATTAAAACTGTTATATTAGAAATCTAAACTTTTCAACGCACTCTGAATGACTATTTTTTGTATAATCACTGTATAAACAAGTGATAGCACGACTCTGCCCTCTGGTGGTGAACAATTATATACTGTCCTTGTTAATGAAAACACCGAGTACAAGTTTCAGAAGCAGAATAACAAATACTACAACATGCCTGACAATTTTAGTCAAAAAAAAAAAAAAAAAAAAAATTAAAAAAAGAGAGAGTGAGAGAAAAAACCCCAACAAAAATTCAAAAGCTCTTTTAAAAGATGCATTAAGAATTAAACCCTTTAACCTTGAATTTTTATAACTCAGTGTAATTAGGTTCCAAAATGCCCTAACCTGTGTCTGCTGTAAAATTATTACTTTTCTGTAAACTTTTTTTTTTTTTAATGATAGACAAGATTTTATTTAACAATTCTCTCCTTGAAGTTTCATTTTCTTCCTTTTGGCGATTCCAACTATAAATCCCTAAGTCATCATCTTTAGACTGTAAAATAATTTGGCCAGTAACACTGCAAACAGCAGCTGGGTGATGCTGGTACTATATTCAGCACTTATTTGTTTAGCTGTAAATAGCAGCAATCTTTCTGCGCTTTGTTGTTTATTGCAGGTCACTCTGCATGCACGACTGAGTTTAGCTCATGGCCTGTAGGCCATATGTGTGGTATTCGTTAGTGTGTCTGTGCAGATATGGATATGTCAGGGTCAGTGAACAAGGATGATGAGATATTTAATTTCGTCTGATTTGTTCAGCAAGGCACAATATAATGCTGAGTGTCTTAAAGCAATGTGTGTGAAAAAAGCTGATTGATAAATAAATAGTTGGTTAAAATTCACAGGCAGTATCTGCAGTCTAATAAAGCAGTAAATGCAGAGGTTGGCAAGGATATTCATTGGCTGTGCTTTATTGCCGTGTGTTTTAGCTGGTGTAAGCTCAGAAAAAGAAAAACATGACTCCAGAGAAATAAACACACTGTAATAAAGAATTTCTGTAACCAGAACAATACCTACATCATCATTTTTGAAATCCTTCGTCAATTTTTGTCTGATTGGATTTTTTCCTCCTGCATAAACAAAACCTGATACTTACTAATACAAAAAATTGAGTTCTTTCTTTCTTTCTTTCTTTCTTTTCTTTCTACTGCACAAACACTGAACCACTTTCATTCATTAAATTCAATCACACATACTCCCAGAACAAGCCAAAAAAAAGCTTTAAAAATAAATATTATATTTAAAATGCTGACAAATAAAATAATCATCAAAATATCAGATAAAATAATAGAACACAAAGGAATACACATTACTTTGTAAAGAATCGACTGCCATATACAGTGATCCCTCACTTTTTGCGGTTAATGGGGATCGAGAACCTCCCACGACTGCCGAATTTCCGTGAAGTAGGATCAACCCCCCCCCCTTGATTGACGTATACGTACATGTATATGTGTATATAATATCAATAAATACATATTCAACGCTATAAATGCTTATAATAACAATTAAATATTGAAAAAATGCGTAAGATGTAAATAAAATATAAAGACACACACATACAGGCGCGCGCGCGCACACACACACACACACACACACAGATGCTCACCTCACATAGAAATGTAAGTAGTTTTGTTGGGGGGTTTTGGGCTGTTTTTTTGTTTTTGTAATTTTTTTTTTTTTTTTTTTGCATAATCGGCCTTGTTTTGTGTCATTTTACTTAACTTTTCCCCTATTTTTCGAGAAATATTTAAAAAAAATCCGCGATGCACTGAAGCCGCGGGAACTGAATCATAAGTCATAGTGAATCACTGTACTATACTCACCTATCTCATCTCTCACTCGGCCAGCCTTTGAAACTACAGTACTGTACGTTGTTTTGCAGTCATTCTACAGTTAGAAATTACACCCAAAGGACAAACGTAGACCATTTCACTTTCAAGCAAATTCATGATTTCATAATTTATATGCTGCTGAAGACCTGCTTTCTTTCACTTTGAATAAACATATAAACATGTCCATAGTGATATATTTAACAAACATTTAATATGACAAAGCAAACTAAAAAAAAAAAAAAAAAAAAATCTTCCAGAAAAAAAAAGACAGCCAATTTTTCTACCTATTGTGAGTTACGGTACATATTACAACTCAGAGCTAGTCAATTAGCCATAACATTATCACCACCTCACTGAACACATTAACAGTTTCTTTATTTTTTGCTACAGTAGCTTTTCAATGGGATCAGACCCACACCCCATCGGTGAACCTTGACACTCTCATGACTCTCTTTCCAGTTCACTGCTTTTCCTTGTTTGGACCATCTTTGTTAGGTATTTATCTTTGCGTATCAGGAATACACCACAACACCTGAAATTTTTTGAGAAAACAGACTCAGCTCTTTATCCATCACAATGTGGCTCATTGAGGGGGTTTCTGTGAGGAGTTGCTCTCCCTGTGCTTTTCTGGCTTTTCTCCAGGTACTCCGGTTTCTTTGGACAGTCCAAACACATGCACAGGTAATTAGGGTAATTGGCTGTTTGAAATTGTCCCTCGGCGTGAGTGTGGGGCTGAATGACTGTGTCTATTGGCCCTGGGATGGTTTTGCAAGCTCTCCAGGATGTACCCCGCCTTGGGCCTGAGTTGGCAGTTTCCAGATGAGCATTCATTCATTTTCTGTAACTACTTAATCCTAATTTGGGTTCCATGGAGGCTGGTACCCATCCCATCCGACTGTGGGCAAGGGCGGAGTACGCCCTGGACAGATCACCAGGCAATCGCAGGGTGGAAACACGCTGATAGCTATGTAGCCTACTCTTGTCGAAAGTCACACCATAGACATTGAGAGACATGGCCGGGCCTTTGATAACCCAATTAGCTGCAATGGGTGGAACAGCAACAACCCGCGGAGAGTGGGGCTTCAACCCCCAACTTTAGGATCAGTGATCCAGCACCTTTACCACCAGGCCATCACTGCCCCCATGAGCATCATAAAGAATAAAGTGCTTCAGAAAACAAATGAATGATTGAATAAACAAAGACTTGCTGACAACCCTCTTGTTTATAAGCGGACCAGCTCCCAGCTCACAAAATTCAGTTTGAGTTGTTCAGTCAAGTTATTTTCCAGCCTGCTGATTACCGGTACTTGAATAAACTAGTAAATAAATGTTTGTTTAGTTCCAACTGTTTGCATCAGTAGCAGTAATTTAGAAACTATTTCCATCTACCAGCATTTACGTAGCTGTGTTTTGGACAACTGGTAGCGAATCAATCCATGCTGTATTTTTCAACAGAGGGGATATTTTGGGAGTAAAACACATTGTGTTTGTATGTAACAAGGTACATGCATACATTATACAGGTCAACGCTCATTATGGGTTCAAATCCTAGATTATTAGAGAGACTTTAGGGAAAAAAAAAAAACTGAACCCTCATCTGCTGTTGTGAGTTTAGGTTGAATTCTGTCTCATTTATAAGTTAGACTGGATAAAAAATTCAGGTGGACGAATAAACATTAATGATCCTATCTATTGTTTATTCTCAGAAATGAACAGCAGGCTCATCTTTGAAATCGCTGGATGTTTTTCTACAGGAATGTCAGTGTGTTTGAGAGACACTGAAAGCAGATGCTCTTTGGTTTGTTCTTTGCTGCTGCAGTTTTCTTCACTTTCATGAAAAAAGAAGGGGGAAAAAAATCTGGCTCCTGTTTCTCTAAGAATCTAAAGTGATGAACAAATACCGTATCTTTCGTGAATAAAACCTGGAGGGAACAGAAATAATTCTTGGAGTTTTTTTCTTTTTGAGAAGTTAATGAAAAACAACATCCCCAACTCCTGATCAAGAACAAGTTTGGAGTGTTTCTGTTTCAGAACATAAACTCATTCAGCCAGAAATACTGTCTGCAACAGCAGCTGCATGATACTGATGCTATTTTCAGCTTTTTATTTCTCCCTAAAATTATTTGTTGAGCTGTAAATAGCTGTGATCTTTCTGGAAGTTGTCATTTATTGCAGACTTTTTGCATGCATGGCTGAGTTTAGCTCATAGCTTGTGGACAGCATTTCTGGAATTAGTTATTGTGTGTGTGTGTGTGTGTGTGTGTGTGTGTGTGTGTGTGTGTGTGTGTGTGTGTGTGTGTGTGTGTGTGTGTGTAATTTAAGGTCACAGAACATGGATAAGGAGGGATATAATATGCCCTAATTCCTCGATTCTGTGTGACAAATATGAAGGCCATAGGAATCAATGTCACATTGCATACTACTATGGAATTCATCCATCATATTGCTCACATCGATATGTGCAGGATAGATTATGTGGGTAAATTAATAATACTAAATGTAAATATTTAGGCACATAAAAACAAAGCTCTGAAAATGTTTGCATGTCTAACTGTATCAAAACATACATTAATAAATTTAGACTTTAGAGAATAAGCTGAGATGTGCAAGTGCACTCAGTGTTGGCAATGGCACAATATAGTTTTCTTGATTTATTGGGTTGCCTCTGTGGGCATATGAGCACAGACAGGACAACACAATCGAGCTGAAGGCTTTATGATAGTTGCATAAGTGCTCCGGAGCTCTGTTATTAAACTTATGAAATAATACAGTAATTTTATTCACGGGGCACTGGTCCAATAGAATGAGAGCATTAAGTTGATGACGATTGCATTGAAATTGTAATAATCCCTCTGATATCTGAAGGAGTACTGATTGCTTAATCTCTTTTCATTCATTTGTGATGATAGAGGAAAAAGATAGGAAGTTAATTAATAGGAAAATACAGAATTGTAACACAAATTCTATGACAAGGTTAATATATACAAATGTAGTGAATAGGCAATAGATAAGTTGGATGCCAAGTTGAATGAAGCTGAATGCCAGACATGGATGCCACAGAAAGTGTGGGCATCTGAGTATGGGTGATAAAATGGCTCTATTAATGAAATAATTGAGGGGTCTGCTTGCAAAACCTGATTAGTCAAGTTTGTTAAAAAAAAAAAAAAAAAAAAAAAAAAAAACAATAATAAAAAATGATCTTAGCCTTCTTTTCAGGCATCTGCACATGTCCCACTGATGGCTCCACTTTCAAAACTTAACCCCTCCCCTACGCACACACAGATTTTTCTTTAAAACTAAATTTGGCCAACTTTACTGGGCAGATTTTGTAAGTGGACTCCTCAATTAGGGCAGCGGTGACCAGATGGCCTGGTGCTGGATTACTGATCCCAAGGTCGGGGGTTCAAGCCACACTGTCAGCGGGTTGTGACTGCTGTCCCCCCCAGTGCAGCTAACTGGGTTATCCAAGGCCGGCCATCTCACTCTATTGTGTGAGGCGTGCAAAAAAAACATTGCCGACTTTTGTCAAGAGTAGGCTGCATACCCATCAGCATGTTTCTGACCTGTGATGGCCTTGTGAGCTGTCAAGGGTGTACTCTGCCCTTTCCCAGAGTTGGCAGAAATGGGCAACAGTCTCCTCGCGACCCTAATTAGGATTAAGCGGTTCAGAAAATGAATGAATGGACTCCTCAGTTATCGCTAAACTACCATTCCAACATGCCAAGAAGGTATAAGATACATACAGTCATTACATACTGATGGTGTCTCCTTGGTTGGTCCTGGGCCCTGAAGTGACATCAGTGTTTTCAGCTATTACATCACCGAAGAATCATGGAGAGAGTCCTTTGAACTGATTATTGACGCCAAACTGGTTTTAGGATTTCTTTCAAGTATACAATTTTAAAAATCTCATTAAAAAATTAAATCTTCTTGAGGGAGTTTGTTCTAACCGTTCTTGCCTGGGTTTCTTCTGGTACTGCAGTTTTCCCACAATCATAAAACATGCACAATAAGCCATTTGGCTGATCCAAACCACCCCTAGGTGTGAGTTTGAATGGTTTTGTGTGCGTTTTGGACGTGCAATAATCTGGCAAGCTGTTCAAGGTACAGCCCACCTTTGCTCAGTGTTGGTTGAGATAGGCATCAGACGCCCTGTGACCCTAATTAAGATTAAGCAGCTTAGAAAATTTGAATGAATAAATGGAATCTCCTCAAGGAGTTCCTGCAGAAAGGTGCAAAAAAAACCCCAAACCAAATTAAACCAAACCAAAACATACAATCATTAGAGATACTGCTCACATAAATTTCTTGATGAGAAATGTCAGAACTGTGGGGAAACTTGGAGTCATTCATTCTTTGAAGGTTGGCAAGACGAAGCAGCTCTTGGCAGGGCGTTGGCAGCTCGCCAGGCCATTGCAGGGCAGAAACACGCTGACGGCTATGCAGCCTACTCCTTATAAAAGTCAACAATGGTTCTTTTACAGCCTTACACCACAGACAGTGAGAGACATGGCTGGGCTTTGATAACCCAGTTAGCTGCACTGGGGAGACAGCGGACAGAACCTATTGACAGTGGGGCTTGAACCCCCAATCTTAAAATCAGTAATCCAGCACAATCCCACCAGGCCACCACTGCCATGACAGTAAAGGTATGATAACACAAATATCCACTAAAATGGGATGAATGGAAAAACATTTCAGAACATGTCCAAGAACAGGGAACCAAAGCTACAATGAGCACAGACTTGGTAAATCCGCATAGTCGAAGGTGGGAAAAGGACTGGGAGACCTCATTTTTCACTATCCTGCTGAAGATGTGAAAATTCACTGAAGCTTGTCTACATGATTAGAAATGTGCAGATGTAAGGGTGTACCTAATAAAGTGAACAGTGAGATGCAGATAGATTTGCGAGAGAGAGAGAGAGAGAGAGAGAGAGAATAAATAAGAGAGCTTTGTATACCAGGCTCACAAATATAATCTGTTCATTTAAAATAAACAACCGAGGTGTATTAAGTAAGCTCATTTCAACTCATAAAAAAGAAAATACTGAAGCTTTTTTAATATGCTGCAGAAAGTAATGTAATTGCAGAAACCCATGCCACTTGGTATACCACCACAGGGACCACGTTGTTCTTCTCTTTTTACTGAATATAGAAAAACTGCAAAATATTGCATTGTATAGTTTTAATATGATTACCATAATGATCCACGTTTAAAAATATATTGTGTCTAAATCCTTTGTGACAATTAACACAAGCGATTAATTCGACTGATATTACATTCCCAAGCCACAAGGGAGTGTCTGTGTGTGTGAGATGGTGAGTCTGTAATAGTAAAAATATTTACAGATAGATAGCCAGGTATATATATATATTATATATTATTATATATTATTATATATATATATATATATATATATATATATATATAATACAGTAAATAGATAGACAGATAGACAGACGTGTATATATATATATATATATATATATATATATATATATATAGTAGGCCCTTGATTATTCAAGGTTTTGCATTCGCGTCCCCGCATGCTTGCGGATTGCCGAGTAACTGTCACGTGATTAAAATTCAGCTAATGGCTGTTCTCCCTCCTACTGACTGGTTGAGATTATGTATATGCCCCTTTTTTTCATTCAAGTTGTCAATGTGCATTTTTTAGTGTGTTTTAATTACCAGTTAAGCTCTATGATGCCACTCAAACGCCGACTCAGTGCCAGAAAAAGGTAATTACATTGGATGTCTCTTCTGAAGAAATAAGACTTTCTCCTGAAGAAATGACAGTTTCCTCTGAAGTGCCTGCAGAGGAATAATCATCTGAACTGTTGTAAAGCACGGTAGTATTAAAGTCTTTTTCAATTATTATTCCAGTTATTATGCCTCCCCCAGTGCAGCTAACTGGGTTATCAAAGGCGGGCCATGTCTGTCACTGTCTATGGTGAGAGGCATGTAAACGAACCATTGCTGACTTTCGTAAAGAGTAGCTGCAAAGTCGTCAGCGTGTTTCTGTCCCTTGCTAAAAAGGGTTGTGACAGGAAGGGCATCTGACGTAAAAACCTCTGCCAAATCAAACGTGCGAATCAGATGATTCGCTGTGGCGACTCCCAAGTAAAAGGGAAAAAGCCGAAAGGAAGACAGACATCTACTCCCAATAAACACAAGCATGTTCTCCTCTGGGTCAATGGATTAACTCACATTGGGGGAGATTTTGGGTTGTTTTTTGTTTTTGTTTTTTTGCATAATTAGCCTTATTTTGCGGCATTTTCCTTAACTTCTTTCTTATTTTTTCCTTAATTTCCTTATTTTTCAATGAATATTTTTGAAAAACCTGCGATGCAGTGAAGCCACAGGAACTGAAGCATGAAGTAGAGATGGATCACTGTATACGTACATACATACATATATATATATATATATATATATATATATATATATATATATATATATATATATATAAACATACACACACACACATATATATACATATATATACATATATACATATATATATACATATACACACACACACACACACACACACACAGACAGGCAGGCAGGTAGGCAGACAGACAGACAGATAGATAGAATGGGAAGAACATTAGTTCAGTCGATTCAGTCGATTTCTCTGTGCTTTAGAGAAACAGAGCATTTGTATAACCAGAAAGGTCAACGCATATGCCAGTATAACCTTATAACCTTGTGCTTACTGAATGCACATACTTTTCACCCTCTCTAAAAGCGATTCTTGCCCCTTTCGCAACAACTGTTATTATGAATATTTACTACACACAGTGTTGCAGTAAATATGTGAGATATTATATCCATATATTCAATAATGTTATTACTCTCACTCACTCATTTTCCAAACTGCTTAATCCTACATGGGTTGTTGCAGGGTGACTTCATTAAAGGAGTGCAAAAGATGCTAGTCTGCACTCAAAGGCAATTTCATTGATGAGACATGCAGAAATAAGACCACAAACTACTGCTAACGAAAGTATTTGCCAACTTATTAACATGAAAATTTAATAGAGCTGAACTTAAACAGCAGCCCTGTCCTGGTTTGCATTAATTTATTGCTAATTTTAAAACAGCAGTGTTTTTGATGAAGATGCTTTAAGATGTTGAGGGTTTATCAGTCTGCTCTGCTTTTAATAAACCTCACTGAAATCAATGAAGCTTCCAATCTCTCTCGCCGTGCCCTGCTCCCACAGTGCACTAAATTTGCTCTTCAGGTTCACTCTAATTGTCTCCCTCATAATAATCTATAGGAACCTGTGGCAGCGTTCCAATTAATCACCTCACTAATGAAAACCCCCACTCTCTCAACACACTACCTCACAGAAATGAAGACTACTTTATTCTCCCTCACATTCCTCTCTGCTCTGCTTGTGAAAAATGATGAAGGGTGCAACCTTATGTCATAACACCACACCTTTTATCGGCGTTTGGATCTTAACAGACCGCAGGGCTCATGAAAGGGAGACAGAAATATTTGATTGTACAGATGCGTTTACAAGAAAAAAGTGTACTAAACTGTACCTTTATTTGTATCTGTGATGAAAACTTCAACGGTGCATGTCGGTCCTTTTAGTATGCATCGTTCATCTGGAAAAATAAATGCAGTGGATTAAGTTGCATAACACTTTTTTCATTTTGTAATTCAGTTCAGTTTAGTTAATTTTCTGTAACCGCTTAATCCTAATTTGGGTTGCGGGGAGGCTGGCGCCCATCCCAGCCGACTCCGGGCGAGGGCAGAGTATACCCTGGACAGCTTTCCAGCCATCGCAGGGCGGAAATACGCTAACTGCTTTGCAGCTACTCTTGTCAAAAGTCAGCAATGGTTCTTTTACACGAACCTCACACCATAGACATTGAGAGACATGGCTGGCCTTTGTTAGCTGAACCTTTGGATCAGCAATCCAGCACCCCATCCCATTTGGCCACCACTGCCCCCACTCGGCCATGACTGCCTTTGTCTTTTTGTAGTTTTTTTTTTTTTTTTTTAATTTTCTGGAAATTTAAGATAAGATAAGATAAGATAAGATACAGCTTTATTAATCTCACAATAGAGAAATTTACTGTTACAGGCTCTTGAAGTACCGTCAGTAGGGGGTGCAAAATAGCTCAGAAAGGTGTAACATCCTTGAGTTAATTGGAACAGAGCAATAAATATATTAAAAAAAAAAAAAAAAAAAAAAAAAAAATATATATATATATATATATATATATATATATATAATATAAAAATAATATATCATAATAATATATGATAAAAAAATTTGAGGTAATTTCTGAAACTTGCTCTGTGCATGTAGTCTTATGAAGACAGCAATTTTCATTATATACAAGAACTTGAGTGAAATTAGTTTTTTGAGAAAAGAATAAGTTCACTTTAGTGCTATAATGAAAATCTGTACTTTAGATGGCATGGACTCCACACGTTCATGCAAAACTCTACGATCCATTTTAACAAAATCAATTAGAGTGGCATTTGGACACATATTTCTGTGGAAAAGGTGTGAGGCATTTTAAACTCCCCCCTTTCCCCCGAAAACAAACAAACAACAAACAAACAAAAAAACCTTACCATTTACGGGCTTTTTACCCCCAAGCCATGGGGCCGGTGGCATAGTGGTTAGGGTGCTGCACTCATGATCGGGAGGTTGGGTGTTCAAATCCCAGTTAGACCCCACTGTGCTAAAACCCTGGGCAAGGTCTTAAGTCAGTGCTTCTCAATTATTTTCTGTGGCCCCCCCCCCAGGAAGAAAAAAACATTTCACGCCCTGCGAGCGACTATAAAGAGTATTATTTGTCTATAAAATTGTTATTAGTACACCTCTGCATAACATTATATCTTTATTAACATTAAAAACAAAAAAAGAAAGAAATATAGTTCAGCATACAATAAAGAAAAACTTCATTAACATTGTTTTTTATCTGTAACAGAGAAGATTTAAAGTGCACCAATGTGCCTGAAATAAAAAAATACATCCTTATTTAAACTCATTCAACTTATTCATGTCTTAAATATCTCTGTCTCTCTCCATCTTTCTCTTCGTTCCTGTTAGAAATTTTTCCTTATTGTTTCTTGAGGGGTTGTTTACTGCACTTCTTATTGTTTGCTCATGTGAAAAACTGCTACACCATAGCGTGACAATGAGAGTGCCACTGCCAGCTAGTGGAGTGGAGGTGCAATTACACTTAATTGTCATACACGATTTCGTAAAAGCATGTTCCCCACGGTCATACGCGCCCCCCGGCATCACCCCCCCCCCCCCAGCACTATTTGAGAAGCACTGTCTTAACCACAAGTGTGCCTCTGTTCACCCGGCCATATAAATTGGTACCAGTAAAAAAATCTGCCCAACGTTGGGCCAAAAGCCCAACGGACTTTACCTTACCTTTTACATCTAAGCCATAGTGGCTCATCGGACTGGTTTCCACAGCATGAAGCGACTAGCAGTTCAACTCCTCCTGGACGGGACACTAGTGCATTACAGGTTACCTTCCCAGTATATTTTTTTACTGTTTCCCATTTATACTGCTGGGTGAACAGGGGCACACTTGTGTTTGAGACCTTGCCCAGGGGTGTTAGCACAGTAGGGATCTAACTGGGATTTGAACACACAACCTCCCGATCATGAATGCAGCACCCTAACCACTACGCCACCGGCCCCACCACCACACCATTTATACCAAGCCGTTAACCAAGTATACCAATTTTAATTACATCTGTATAGGAAGCTAGGACTAGTGCAGAATATGGAATATTTAATATACATGATATTGAACATTTACTTTATTTATTTATACTTCAAAATTTTAAAACTTTTTGTTGATTGCAAGTTGAAAAAAAAAAAGCTTTTCAGTGTGGTCTCATGTTTTAGTGTGTATCAAAAACATGACGTTCATAACTGAATAGAAAGGTAGTGTGGTAGCTTTTTCTGAGAGAGGACGGCTGTCTGAATTTTACAACTGTAATTAGCAGTGAAAAAATCCTTGCCGTTTCACAGCTGTTTCCAAAAAGTTTTAATTCCCTAGGATTTAATTCCTGTGTATACACTAAGCAATAAATAAAAATGCAATTTAAATATGTTAGCACATTTCAATTAGCAAATGTTGGCCAAAAATGATATGGATAATTAAAGCATACAGTTGGTGAACATCAAAATATAAACACAATATGTGGAACATGGCCCCATTTATGTTCTGAGTAGAAGTTGTAATAGAGCGACAGACTGTTGTGCAGCCTTGGTGCAGTCTCAGAACAGATATGGCTGTAAAAGTAACAGATCTGAGGACCTCAGGGACCTTTGTGTAGAACCAGGGCAGAACATGTCAGATACACAGGAGAGGCTAGTCCTTCAGCAGCATTAAAGTGAATCAAACTACTTCAACTACACCATGTAATAGGGCAGTGTTGGTCTGGTGGTAAAGGTGCTGGATCACTGACCATAAGGTTGGGGGTTCAAGCCCCACTGACCACAGCTGTCACCCCCCCACCATGTCTCTCACAGTCTGTGGTGTGAGATTCATGTAAAAGAACCATTGCTGACTTTAGACAAGAGCAGCTGCAAAGCTGTCAGTGTGTTTCCGCCCTGCGATGGCCTGGTGAGCTGTCCAGGGTGTACTCTGACCTAGCCCGGAGTCGGCTGGGATGGGCATCGGGCTCCCGCGATCATAATTCGGAATAAGCAGTTACAAAAAATAAACGGATGAACAAACCAAATGACCAATCCCGAATCTTCTAACCATGTTTGACCTTCCTGGTCTTTCGACCGCCAATCAGTTTCTGTCATTCTCACTCCAGCAATCGTTCTCTGCTCTTACTGAGCATTTAGTGTGTTATCTGTAGCCTGTCTAGTATTAGTTTTGCCCCTTGCCTTTCAGTTTAATTGCTTATTTGGTTTTGTCTATGTTTCTCTGTTTGCTGACAACTTGTCCTTTTGGATAAACACTGGTTTTGATCCCCATCTGCAAGTCATTACATGCATCTTATGATTTAATATCTAATTATATTAGATTCTTTTATGCACACAAACACAGAAGCACACCCACACACACATATAAATCATAGTCATAGTCATCACCATCATTATCATCATCATCATCGTCATCATGATCATCATCTTCTTCCGCTTAATCCGAGGTTGGATCACAGGGCAGCAGCCTAAGCAATGAGGTCTAGACAGCCCTCTCCCCATCCACTTCCTCCAGCTCTTTCGGGGTGGGGGGGGGCATCGAGGCATTCTTAGACCAGCCGAGAGACATAATCCCCCCCCAGCGTGTTCACTCCAGCTCTGTGCAGGCCACTCAAGTTCTTCCACACCAATCTTTACCAGTCTTATTGGATTTTGCTTTCTGCACAGTTTAATTGTGCCCCTTGGTGTCCACATACCTTTGGCCATATTCTATAAAAGTATTTATAACTTACCTTGCCTCACTTGTAACTTCACCATGGCTCCCAACTTCACTTTGCCTTCCACTAAAACCTCCAAAGCTATTCTGTCTTTCGCTCCTGTGGGGATTCAAGGTTTGAGGCTTTTAGCTGAATGACACTTTAAACTGTGTGTGTAAGGACAGAGATGACGGCAACGTCAAACCATGGCGCCACAAAGGCTGCTTTCAAGAAGGTCATCTTACACCTTCACACCCTTCTAATAACACACACACTTAGGCATTACAATTAGTTCGGCCAGAGTATACTAGAGGTCAGACATCGTGGTTTAAATTCACCTGGGCTGCGTGACTCTCCACAAACTCATTATGCAACAATCGGAATTTATATCAGTGCATGCACAATAGAATCACATTTGCAAAATGTTGTCTGAATGGCTGAGCTCTGTGAATATTCAGGTATTTTCAACTTTTAAGAATTTCCATAGTTTTGTTGTGTATTCTGGGTGCTCAGCATATTCATAATTTTCTTTGTGATACAGGGATCCCTCACTTTCCGCGGTTAATTGGGACCGAGATTCCCTCGCGCATGACTCAAATTTAGCCAACGGCTGGGAGCATTGTTTCTTCCTCCTGATGATTGGTTGAGATGATGTATCACCCTTTTTTCTCATTCACGCACAAGTTGTCAATGTGCATTTTTTTCGTGTGTTTTTAATTATCAGTTAAGCACGATGATGCCACTCAAACTCAAACGCTGTGCATCTCGAACGCTGTGCACTCAAACGCTGTGCATCTTCTCAAGCTTCTGGTAAAAAGCCTAAGTGCCAGAAAAAGGTAATGACGCTGCATAAAAAAGTAGAACTGCTTGATATGATACAGAAAGGAAAACATTATGCTGCAGTAGGGTGCCATTATGCAGTGAATTAATACACACACACACACACACACACACACACACACGAACACACACACACATATATATATATATATATATATATATATATATATATATATATATATATATATATACACTGTACTATTTGTATATTTTATTTTGTATAAATATTATCACAACACAAAATGAAAATGTTTTTACGTAATCATTACTACATTTTACTGCATTATTACTGTATTAATGAGTAAGACTGTCTATCGAATGTGTTTAAGAAGCACATTTTAGCGCATGTAATATGCATAGGGTTTTACTTCCGGGTAAATAACTCGCGGAATTTCTTGATCTGCGGGAAGGGCCGGAACCCAAGCCCTGCAAAAAACGGGGGCCTACTGTACATGTCAATGGCTGTTTGAGTCTGGGTTTTCACCCTGCAACAGACTTATGACCTCTTCAGTGTGTATCTGTATCTTGCCTGAAGTCTGCTGGGAATTGCTCCAGATTCCTCTGCGACCCTAATAGAAAGGCAGTACCTACAGCTCATGAATGGATGATATCTTGGCAACATGTTAACATAAGTTACTTTCAAGTAAATGTGATGTCAAATGTGCTGTGCTAGGACACTCACTAATGAGACAGCAGAGGCAGTCAGGCATCTCAATAAGGTATCAAGGTATATTCTCAGACTTGTTTATCAACAGGGAAGATGATTTATGTCACTGACCAATATACTCTCCCAGGCAGCCTTCGTTTGCCAGTTCAGGTCTAAAAAAATTATCAAAGGTTACTATGACCCATTCTGAAACTCTGTAGACCAGGGCCTACCAAGACAAACTTGGTTATGAATTGGTGTTATAATTAACAAAAAAATTGGCATCACTTAAGATTTTCCTAAAGTATTTACTCTGATACTGTAGTTGTATGGCATTACAAGGGTATTTCATTGTTCTTGTGCAGTGAGGTAATAAGAAGGTGCAAATCAATCTCTGAGGCATGAGTAGAGCATAACCTAAAGGCTCTGAGAGAGAATGATGTGTGGAAATCATGATTTTCATCTCCTGCCCTGGGAAAGAATACCCTGAACAGTCCTGATGTTTCTTTGTTTCCAACACACATGGTCCAACTCATGAAGGACTAATTAGATGGTGAGGTGGAGCAGGCTTGATGGATCCACAAAATATTGATGCTGTGGAAGGCAGATGCCCCCAGGATAATATTTTGGAAAAACTAAAAAACCCTGAAATACACTTTTTGAAGACTATACTTTGTCGTACCTTGCAGAACACAAATGGTTGCTACTGTTTTGTTCACCATCAAAAGGCATCTTTTCATCATTAGTCCATATTCATACAATTGTGATGACAAACAAATTTACATGGCCTTACGTACATCGAGGAACCATAAGAAAAAAAATGTGAGTAACATTCATATACATCCTTCTGTATGGGAGAACATCGATACACATCGGTAGTGGTCAGCGTAACATTAGTATTTAATTTGATACAAATGGGAGCAACGACATCGGTATAGATCATAATAACATCTAATGAAACATTGGCTGAAACATCCATTTTTCCAGTGTTATTAGAATTTAAGCAATTCAGGTCCAGTGGGGTTGGTGCCAACCTCCCCACGACCATAATTAGGATTAAGCGGTTACAGAAAATGAATGAATGAATGACCCGAACAGGAAGAAAAATGTGACATGTCAGAACTACTTGAGAAGAAAAGCACAAGTTGGTAGGCTTCAAATCATGAAATGGCCAGTACAGTCTCTAGTCTTAAACCTTATTGAGCTGGTTTGGGATAAAGTGAAAAGAAAGGTGATCATAGAGCAACCAACAAATGCAGACAATTTGTCAGAAGTTCTACAATATAATATTGGAAAGAAACTTTCAGAAGAGTACAGTGATCCCTCGCTACTTCGTGCTTCAGTTTCTGCAGCTTCAGTGCATTGCGAGTTTTTCAAAAATATTCATTGAAAAATAAAAAAATAAAGGAAATTAAGGAAAAATAGGGGAAAAGTTAAGGAAAAAGCCACATAACAAGGCTAATTATGCATAAAAACCATAAACAAACACAAAACAAAAAACAACCCAAAACCCCCCACCAAAACTACTTACATTTTTATGTGCGGTGTGCCACTGAGTGTCTGTGCGCGCGTGCGTATGTGTGTGTATTTATATTTTATTTACATCTTGTGCATTATTTTTGAACGTTTAATTGTTATTATAAGCATTTATAGCATTGGATATGTATTTATTGATATTATATACACACATATGTCACTCTGGGGTGTCAATCATACTTCGCGGAAATCGGTGGTCACGAGGGGGCCGTGGTCCCCATTAACCGTGGAGAGTTATTTTTGAATGTTTAATTGTTATTATAAGCATTTATAGGGTTGAATATGTATTTATTGATTGTATATACACATACATGTACGTATACATCAATCGGGGGTGGGGGGGTGTTGAGCCTACTTCGCGGAAATTGGCGGTTGCAGGGGTCTCGGTCCCCATTAACCGTGGAAAGTGAGGGATCCCTGTATTTATTTTCCATCATCAAATGAATGCCATAATTGAGTTTCGCTGTAATATCTGCAAATGGTATTGTGGTGTTGGTAAGATAGAGGTAAGATATTCACCAAGCTTGATTTGTCACAAGTCTCCCAACAAGCAGAGTTAGAACAGATTTACAAACAGAACTTGGCTATAATCACATAAAGAGCTGTACCAAGTATGTAGACTCTCCTACAGTGTAGCCAGTGCACCTACAATAGTAGTTAAAATCCAAGTTCTGCAGGGCCTAGATGGGGTAATTGGTTGTTTGGATGACATATTGATCACAGGACATGACACAGAGGTTCACAGAGAAGTGAGAAGTGAATAAAAAGCTGACAAAGCCACAACCTCAGGGTTAACAGAGAGAAGTGTGCTTTCTTTTGATGCGCTGTGTCATATTTAGGACATGTCATCGATGCCAAGGGAATTCACCCTATACGGGAGGGATGTAAGGAAATTGCCAAGACCGTGTTCCCATTACCACCACTGAATTGAAATCCTTCCTCTCGCTGCTGAGTTATTATGGTAAGTTCATACAAAACCTTTTCACTTTAATAGCACCAATGACAGAGTTATTGCAGAAAAATATGAAGTGAAAGTGGTCATTTGAAGAAGTTAAAAAGGAAGTTTTCTCTCACAGAGTTCTTGTACAACCCAGATATGACTCTTATCCAAACCCAGGGAACCCAAAATACCCATATTTCAAATATCGAAAATAAAAAAAGATTAAAGATAATCAGATTATTATTTGTACAGAATCTATATTCAATACAGTACTGTTTTTAGTCATCATTTGTACACATCAAGCTTAGTGAGGCAGTAGAGGAGATGCTGAGGTCCGTTGGTAGCCCAACCCTAAATGTCCTCATTCACCAACATGGCATGGAGAACATTGTGTGATCTTTGTCTTCTTTGCAGACAACTGCTGCACACAGAGGCCTTTCAAAGGAGTTTCATAATTCCACGGAGCCAAAATGTTCCATATCAGAAAACCATTTTACAGTAGGTTGAGAATTTAGGGCAGCAGCCTCAACTCAAACTCGGATTACTTGTACACCTGAAAATATTGATTGTGCAGTGCTCGAGATATTCTTTATGGAAGAATGCTTTAGCTGAAGGGATTTCCTGGGAAGCTACAAATAGAATGTTACAGAAAGACCTCCAATAGCATCCATACAAAAACTGTATTGAATAAAGATTCCTGTGTGCAAATAATAATTTGATCGTCTAATTTTTTTTATTTATCTTTGAAATATGGGTCACCCTTGCTATCTTATGATGCTTCAAAAGTCAAGAGATGTGCAGTGATCAAACAAAAGATGTCTGATGGAAGCTGGAAAATCTACTCTCATAGAAATAGAAGCATTTGACCTGATTTTTTTTTTTTCTTTTTTTTTTTTTTTTGGGGGGGGGGGTGGGGGGGTTATGAAAGTCCATCAGTATTTGTTTGGTGATGAGTTTACACAAATGACAGACCACAAACCATTACCGTACAGATGATCCGAAGTCTGAAAACAGGAGTGTCTTCTTTAACTGCAGATAGAATACAGAAATGGTCGATAATTTTAGCTGTATACTGTTATGGGCATGTAAATATTTCTATAAATGTAAATCTAAAAATTATGGCTGTATAAATGTTGTGTATAATTAGATTCAGTTCGTGTGCTGTAAATAGTATGATTCAACTGTTTGGGTCTGGAATCTTCCATAAGGGGACCTAGTTGCGCATGCGCCCTGGTGGCGGGTCAGGCGATGTGGAATTTTCCAGAATGGAACTTTCCCGAACTTTAGGGAATCTATATTAAGGACCTGTTGCAGACTGGCTCCAGTCTCTTCCAGTCTCTTCAGCTGACACAGCTCACCTAAGGAGTCTTTTCAGGTGTCTTCGGCGCACGGATGATCTAAGGGGGGGACTCATTGCGGCGGATCACCTCATCCAAGGCGGATCATGGAACGCGCGCCACCCAAGTTTTGTCGTTCGGGACTTCATCGCCAAAGTCCATCATCCACATTCACCCACAGCCCACGTGAGGATGTTCATCATTTGTTTCTATCGTCATTTGTTTCTTTCAACACGCGGGATTCCAAGCCTTTCCCCGCTGCCAGCACGTGCGCCACCTCTGAATTTACCATGCCGCAGATGCTTGGTGACTATCTTTGTTTTGGGATCCTTATTTAATTTGTATTTGGATTGGCTGTAAGATGTAAGGTATTATTTTGTCTTGTTTTGTTGATATTATTAAATTGTATATAGTTTATGTTGTGGTCTGTCATGCTTTGCTGGTTGCACGGGGCAATTTCCATCTTCTAAATTTTCCTATCCGTAACATATACACCTATGAGACCCAGTACAAATCACCTGACCAACAATGGAAATGTAGATGTGTTGGCCAGACTTCCAATACCCCATGATATCTTTCCAAAACCTTGACGGGGGTGTCAAACCTTAGTCACTCTGAATAAGGGTGTCTGTCCAATGACATCGATGTAAATGTAAATGCAGTGTTCACTGGTAGTGAACACTAAACCACTCTATACTTTACTGCCTTGATTGGACAGTCTGCACTAATCTGCAAAAGATGTTGCACAAGAAACACAGAGAGACATTTTTTGTCAGGTTGGCCAAAGTGTGTTCCAGAGGAAGCTTTTCAGCCAGACAGAATGTGAAATGTCAGTTTGCATTTCCAGCAGAAGATTGTTGCGTGCACTGAAGTTTTTGGTTGGCAATTGCAGAACAACTACAAATTAGTTCATTGTCAGAGTTACATGAGTTATGTTGAAAATGAATACAGGGATCCCTCACTTTCCGCTGTTAATTGGGATCGTAATTCCCCCGCAACCAACAAATTCCGTGAAGTAGTATCACCCCCTCCCCCCCAACCAACGTACGTATAGGTACATGTATCTGTGTATATAATATCAATAAATACATATTCAATGCTATAAACGTATAAAATTACAATTAAACATTCAAAAACAATGCATAAGATGTAAATAAAATATAAATACACACATACAGACGGGCGTGCACGCACTTATATGCGAATCTCATAAAAATGTAACTAATTTTGATGGGAGGTTTCGGGTTGTTTTTTGTTTTGTGTTTGTTTTTGCATAATTAGCCTTGTTTTTGTGGCATTTTCCTTAACCCCCCCCCCTTCTTCCTTAATTTCCTTATTTTTCAATTCAATTAATAATTTTTTTCAAAAACCGCGATGCACTGAAGCCGCATGAATTGAAGTGCGAAGTAATGAGGTATCCCTGTACTCTGAATGAAGTGAAGTGAACGTTTGAAATATGTGTAAACAATCGTATGCCTGCCACAGCAAATGTACATACGTACATGGAAATGGGTTTCAGGTCCATGGGAGAGAATAAATCTTGATTTTGCAGTGGACAGTATGCAGCTATTTCCTGTAGTTGTGGTGCAAATGCTTGTTGGTCTGAATTATCCATGTGCAAACCACCACAGTTAGCAAATCTGTTGATGTTTTGTAAAACCTTGCTTGCAGCATACAGCTTGCCAAAAGAGCTGGTAACAGATAATGGACCTTGATATATTTCAGCCATTCCCAAAATTTTAGATGACCCTTAAGATGAATGCTGTTCAACACATCCAAACTCCAGCTTCTCGCCTTACTTTGTTTTTTCTAGAACAGGTCCATACTAGACTTGCTCTTATAAAACCAGAAGTATCTCCTTCCAGCTGAGTTTTCCAAACCAATCACATGGAAAGAAGAAACTTGTACCTTTCTCTCTGGATTAGGCTGTGCTTGTGGAAAAACTACATGGGAGGAGAAAAATGACTGGAGGGTATGATAACCGAGGCCTTGTAACATACATGGTGTCTCTAAATGGGACATCTGTGAAAAGACATGCAAATCAGATGCTGGATGTAAAGAGAAAAAGTGTGACTCTAGAACAGACTCTGACTAACACTGAGGGAACCTGGGATTAGTTTACTGATCCTGGAGATGATATATGTGACACTCAGACTGTCACTGCTGTCTGTGAACAGATGCCTGAGGACCACCAGCACTCAGTGGAGATTGGCGAAGCCCTGAAAAACCCTCCTATTGTAGTTTCGGAAGCATGGAGCAAATTTAAAAGAAATATGTGGCTTCCTATGTGGACATATACCATTATTTGTATGACGTGTAGTTAATAACAAACTTTGTCGATGTGTGAGGTTATTTGCCCTGCGTTTCCCCTATTGGTTCAGGGAAAAATTGCTTAAAAGCTTTATCCCTTGAAAGACAGGAAACCATCATAGGTGACTCCAAAAAAAGGTCGGGTATGCCTTTAACAGCTCATCAAACCCTTGCAAGGTCAACACAGACTCAACACTTCCCACTCACATGCAGACCAAGGGGCAACTGAAAATAGTTAGTCTAACATGCATGTCATTGGAATATGATAGGAAACTAGACCACCTGAAGTACGGTAAACACTTGCAAGCATGTAAGCTCCATATAGAAATGACCTCACGATCACAGGGCTTGAACCCGGGACTTTCTTGTTTGAGGTGGAAGAGCTAATAGTTATGCAATCATGCAAAAAGTATTTTTTTTCCCCCTGTTCTTGAGTACACTGAAATATTAATTCATGGAATTTTATTTTTTTCAAACCGCTTTACTTTTATTAGGGTCACAGGGAGTCTGAAAGCCATCTCATCCGACTCTGAATAAAGGCAGGGCACACCCAGAAGAGCCTACCCGTCTGTCACAGGGCCTGCTGAGATATTAAACTGCATACATTTGAATAAAAAATGGAAAAAATTGAAGTGTTCTGCTGTATTACTGATCCCAAGTTCAGGGGTTCAAGCCACACTATAAACAGGTTGTCACTTCTGTCCCCCCAGTGCAGCTAACGGGTTTATCAAAGGCCAGCCATGTCCTTCACTGTCTGTAGTGAGAAGTTCATGTAAAAGAACCGTTGCTTACTTTCATTAAGAGTAGGCTGCCTGGAAAGGCGTCCAGCCCTTGCCCAGAGTTGGCTGAGATGGGAACCAGCCTAACTTGCGACCCCAATTAGTATTAACCAGTTCAGAAAATGAATGTAGGGAAGTGTCCTAAAACTTTTGAAGGAATTGTATAGGTAGTATTACCAAGACAATTGCCTCATTAGTTTTGAAATGGACACTAATTATGAGGCTAATGTAGTTAACTCATAAGGTCTGTTTACCTCACTCATAATCACTGCGACAAATACATGTAGAAAATTATATATACATGACATACTGTACTGAAAACAATGTAAGAACTTATGACAAAAACCTGAACATTTTATGAATGTAAAGTGGAAAGGTTTGTCAATCTGATTTTTTTTCTTTTTCGAACAATAATTATTTTGGAGGTTCAAGTCCCACTCTCAACAAGGTTGTCACTCCCCCCCCAGTGCAGCTATTTGAGTTATCAAAGGCCGGCCATGTCTCTCACTGTCTATGGTGTGAGGTTCATGTAAAAGAACCATTGCTGACTTTCGTAAAGAGGAGCTGCATAGCCGTCAGCGTGTTTCTGCCCCTTGCTAAAAGGGCTGTGTCAGGAAGGGCATCTGATGTAAAAACCTACGCCAAATCAAAATGCGAATCAGATGATTCGCTGTGGCAACCCCTGAAAAAAGGGAAAAGCCGAAAGGAAAATAATGATTTTGATTTTATCAAAAGGAAGGAACTATTAGTATCCTTTTATCCAAAGTAAATGGCAAATCGCACAGTGTATTTTATGTTTCTAGACGCAAAGTGCAGTGGTACCTCACTTTACGAAATTAATCCGTTCCAGAGCCTTTTTCGTAACCTGCATTTTTCATACTTGATCAGCATTTTACATGTAAAACGCGTGATTCGTTCCAAGGCTCCCAATACTACCCCATAAACCCTTTAAAAATTATAAAAGCATACCTTTTAAGGCCTCCTTCTGCTTCAATACCGTACCGATGGGAAACGGGTTTGGCCATATTCCTTTGCGATATCACTCGAACCCCGTTTCTGCTTCTCATTTGCACTGGAAAACACAGGCGTGTGTGTGTGTGTGTGTGTGTATGTGTGTGTGTGTGTGTGTGTGCACGCGTGTGTGCGCATGTGTTGACCATGTCTTCTTAGCAGAGTGATAATCTTACAAATGTTTATGGAAGGTTAAAAGTGTGAGTAAAGAAATAAACCATGAAACAACCGTAACTCTGTCCTGTACACGCAAAGCATTATGGCTGCTGCAGCTCCATAGTAGCCAATGGGAGGGAGCTGCGTCATCCCTCCTAGCCAATGGGAGGCCAGCGGGGCAGGATGTTGGGAGATAGCCAATGGGAGGTAGCTGCGTCATCCCTCCTAGCCAATGGGAGGCCAGTGGGGCGGGATGTTTGAACATTATTGATGGGAGAGCAGCTCGTGCATTGTTTGAATGGCGTATTTTAATGTTTGAATGGCGCGTTTGAATTTTTAAGATGCCACTTTCGTAAGGTGAATTTGTTTCGTATACGGAGACAAATAGTTTAGGAAAATGCGTTTCGTAACCTGCATTTTTCGTTTGGTGCAACTTTCGTAAAGTCAGGTACCACTGTACAACATATTCTTGATGAAACATCCATCTGCCCAACAATCAATCTAACATTAGTTAAAACACACATGCTCTTTCACACTCTCCATGACAAGTACTTTCTCTAAGACAGACTACATAGGACAGATGTAAAGAACACATCCCACCGTAATTATACCATCTCATTTCACTCACGCATTAAACAAATCAATGTTTGAACAATTCATTGACTCACTCTCACTGATGGGTTCTGGCACAATTTTATTTTCACTACAAAAATCTAATTGAAGAGTTTTTCAACCATGTCAACACAAACCAAACTATATTTATTAACGCTCGTTTCCTCCCACAGTCCAAACATACCCACAGTAGGCTAATTGGTATTACTTGTTTCTTTTGTAACTGTTTTGCTTCCTCTCCTCTGTAGGTCCAAGTCATGGCACTCAATCCTGTCCATGTCATATGGAGGCCGACTTTGAAATCGTCCTTGTTTCCTGGTTGGTGGTTGGTGGAGCGCACTTCTGGTTGTGATTTTAAACAGCACAAAAATCACAGCTCAGGGCGCGAATTGTGTCTTCTGTGTTTGGCACGGTCTGTGCGTGCCTTTCTGATTTGGTCATTTGTAGTTGTGTCTTTTTCTGCCTGGTTCTGACTCTGTTTATGTTTCCCCATGACCTGTTTGTTGACTTCGTATATACAGTATTGTATTAATTCCTTTTGTGTCTATATACAGTATATTAACGTGCTAACAGCCACATGGTTAGTCGGAAGCTGGTGCCATTTATTTCCCCCACCTTTTCTCCTGGTTTTGGGTTAGCCAGGGAGTGAGGGATGACATTGTGCTTTTTGTTTGCTGGTTTCTTCTCGGTGCAGGGAAGTCAGATTGCTTATTTTAAGGTAGATGGGTTTTGTTTATTATTTTGGCCTGGCTGGTTTCTGAAGGAACAGCCATGAAAAACAATATAAATAACTAAGAAAACTCAATGGAACAGCAGCTGTATTTCTTTTGTTTACCCATATATTACGGCTCGACCTAGTCCGGGTCGTAACACTGGCGGTTCCAAATTGAACCTAGGTGTGAATGTGAATGATTGTGTGAGTGTTGGTCCCGTGATGGCCTGGCAAGCTATGAAGGGTGTACCCCGTCCTTGCCCAGAGTTGGTTGAGCTGGGCGCCAACCTTCTCGTGACCTTAATTAGGATTACGCAAATAAGAAAATGTATGGATGGACTATTTATTAAAACAAACAACGTCAACCATGATACAAACTACTGTATACGGCCAAAGGTGTGTGGTCAGCCACATACACAAATGAAGTATTTCCCCAAACCATTGATATAAAGAGCATAAAAAACAATTTTATGCCTAGAAAATTTGTAGTAAAGTTGTGTGTGTGGCCTCTGTTGGCTGTTTGATATCCGTAAGTATACTGAGTGGAAGCTTAGGGGGATTTTGAACAGGCTCAGGTTGAATTTGAAGGTTTTTCTAAAGCTTCTTGCACATTACATCCCTGACTGACAGAGCCAATCAGAGTGAGCATAGCACAATGAATCTCCTCCTAAGAGCCCGTGTGTGTGTGTGTGTGTGTGTGTGTGTGTGTGTGTGCACCTTTAGGTGAGGTTATTAAACTCATGAACCTTTAATCTGGCCATCATGGTAAATTCTGTACATTCTGTCAGGACTACTGTCGAAGAGGAAACCAACATACACAGACGGTGCACTGACACACAATTAAGATAAGTGGATGGGGCATTATTGAAGAGTCAGAGAAAGATGGACAGGTGAGGGCTGGAACATCAACCTGTATATTTGTGCATGTGTGTGTGTGTGTGTGTGTGTGTGTGTGTGTGTGTGTGTGTGTGATTACAGGTCTGAGACAAGAGCAAATTGATTCTAGACAGAGAGAGAGAGAGAGAGAGAGAGAGAGAGAGAGAGAGAGAGAGAGAGAGAGAGAGAGCGAGAGCTCAGTAGGCTGATAAAAGGTTAGTATAAAAGTGTATGAGTATAAAAGGCCAGCACACAGTCAATATTATCTTGGAGTGAGCGTGCACTGATTAATTTAGTTCTTTGCCATTTCAGCCGAAGGTAGAAATGTATAACGGAGATTGAAAGGATACCAAAGACTGTTCCAGTGTTTGTTACTTCGTCAGTGACTTCCTGACTGCAATTACTGTACTGTATTAGTCTTTTATGATTTGTTGCCACACGGTTTCTTAAATGAGTTTTAATGATCATCAAAGATAAAGCCAAATCTTTATTGTCTTTTAAAGCATGTATACAGGCATGTGTTATTAATTTAAGATTTAGCACACTGTTGAGTTGTATAAAATGTTATATACTGTTTTTACATGAGAGTCAGTGTGGATGTTGAAGGTATTAATGAATTGATTAGATTTCAGGTAGAATTAAATTGTTAAGAAATTTGTTTTGAACATTTTTAATTAGAAATGTGATGCAGACACATGTATGCTATGTAGATTTTAGGATGGGATGTAGGCATTCACTACACTATGGGCATTGTGTGCATTGCAGAGTCGAATAAATTATAGTGCGGGCATGATGGGAAGGTGTAAATTTCTGAAACCCCCCCCACACACACACACACACACACAAACAACAACAACAAAAAAAAAAAACGCAAAAAAAAAAAAGAATTGGTAACATTGGCCCAATAACCTTGAGTTTGACAACTGTACCCCAGAGGGAGGAGTCAGTGCCAATCAATACAAAATATTTCCTTGTATATCTTTATTTTATAATGAAACTAAAAAGAAAACAGTCTGATCCAGTACGGCCCTTTCCTGATTGCTGCTCGGTATGAATATTTTTGTGGACGGTGTCCTATCGTTGCTGTATTCCTGCTTTGCATCCAAATTTCCCAAGATTCACTGCTGACTCTCAGTATAAGTATAAGGCAAAGATCTTATTGAATGTAAATGAATAAAGTTAGTTTGGCAGAATAAAGTATGCATACACAAAATTATTCATGCTTATCAAAAATAAAATGTACTGGACCTGTGAGCTGCAGCAGCCTGTTTGCTAAAAACCAGTTTAAAAGCACACCGAAAATCCCATAGCTCCCTATAGCCATAGAGTAGTCCATATAGTATAGTTCTGACACAATGACTGTCATTATATGGCACTGTATTTTAGATTTATTCTCAATAAAACTGCATTTTGTTTTACCGAATAATAATTCAAAAAGTGTTGAATAAAAATAGTATGTTGTGGTTGTTTTGGTGGTCATTTCTGAATTTTCAGTTTGTATTTTAGGGGCAGTGGTGGTCTAGTGGTATAGGGCGCTGGATCGCTGATCCAAAGGTTGGGGGTTCGAGTCCCACTCTTCACAAGGTTGTCACTGTCCCCCACCCCAGTGCTGCTAACTGGGTTATCAAAGGCGGGCTATGTCTCTCACTGTCTATGGTGGGAGGTTCATGTAAAAGAACCATTGCTGACTTTCCACTCTGCGATGGCCTGGAGATGGCAAAGTCGTCAGTGTGTTTCTGTCCCTTGCTAATAGGGTTGTGACAGAAAGGGCACCCGACGTAAAAAAACCTCTGCCAAATCAAAACGAGCGAATCAGATGATTCGCTGTGGCGACTCCCGAGTAAAAGGGAAAAAGCTGAAAGGAAGACAGACATTTTAAAGTTCAGTTCATTTCAGTTCATTTTCTGTAACCGCTTAATCCTAATTAGGGTCGCGGGGAGGCTGGTGTCCATCCCAGCCGACTCCAAGCGAGGGCAGAGTATATCCTGGACAGCTCACCAGGCCATCGCAGGGCGGAAACACGCTGACGGCTTTGCAGCTACTCTTGTCGAAAGTCAGTGGTTCTTTTACATGCATCACACCATAGACAGTGAGAGACATGGCCGGCCTTTGATAACCCAGTTAGCTGCACTGGGGGGGGGGCAGTGACAACCCATTGAGAGTGGGGCTTGAACCCCCAACCTTGGGATCAGTGATCCAGCATCTTTACCACCAGGTCACCATGGTACCTTCACTAATTAATTATATATACACTACTGTATATATATATATATATATATATATATATATATATATATATATATATATATATATATATATAAACTTTAAATCATCTAAATAATATTGTAATAAATAAGAATGTATATTTCAGTAAAAATTGATTCATATATTTATTCATATTCCGAACTGCTTAATCACAATTTATGCTGTCGGGGAGGCTGGTGCCCATGTCTGTTGATGGTATCGAGGGCAGAGTACACCCAGGACAGCTTGCCATGCCATTGTAGGACCGAAACATGCTGACAGCAATGCAGCTACTCTTGATGAAAGTCAGCAACGATTCTTTTACATGACTTTCAGCAAAATGCAAAATTATATACAATATTAAGAAAAACAGTGCTGGTGGTCCTTCAATTTCCTCACCACTATGTGTGTGTGTGTGTGTGTGTGTGTGTGTGTGTGTGTGTGTTTGTGTGTGTGTGTGTGTGGACATTCTCATATGTCACCAGCAAGGTTTTAGTGTTAAATGCTATCAGTCGACTGCAGTGGTTTGCATTATTAATCATCTCTGGGGAATCTGACCTCCTCTTCTTTCGGACTTTTAACTCTCTTTCATCCTTCTCCAAACATGTGTGCCTGCTGTTTTCGTCTTGCCCTATGTTTATGCAGAACATTTAGATTTTAGTGATATGGAGATGGATGCATATCTCAATACAGACTGGAGTGTTCTCCCAAAACCTTTAAGCCGTTCTATTATTTTTTCCTTGTTTGGCAGATTTCTATTATATAAACCCAAGAAAAAAAAATTGAAAAAAAAAAAAATTGAGAACAGGTATTTTATTCTTTCTTTAACAACACAACAGAAGATGAATACAAAAATGGTAGAGTATAATATTTTATTCTGCAATTTCTTGTATTATTAAAGAAGTCTGAACTAGTGCTTTGATTTAAGCATTTAATAATTCTAATACCGTTATCTGACCTGAACTGATGGCCTACATGTAGTACTTTTCATACTATGTATATTCTGTTGAAATGACTGCTTTAATCGGACCAGTGACACACACTGTCACAACAATTTCCATGCCATTCAAAAAGGAGGTTGCTGTAAAAAATAATTTCATAGACCTTCCCTTTCACCTTGCCTCTCAGGGTGGGATTGAAATTGACTGGACCTCAGGTAGGTTTTGATGTTACTGTCATCAGCTCAAGAAGGAGAATGACTACATGTAGAATAAAGACTGAAGTCTCTATTTTCAAACATGAAAAGAAACAAAAAACCCTGTATTGACCAGTTTTGTCACACATGTCAATAGTATTATTTCTGATAGTCTACCACACCAGACGTGTATACATGCACTCAGTGTAAATCGCTAAATTTGAAACAGTATCTGGGTGACACTTTTGAAGGGCAAATACAATACGCATGCACAGATGAAACACAATGTAGATACCGTGACAGGGCAATGAAAGGACCAGCTTTGCTCAAAAAAGTGACGGGTTTAAAATTTTACATTCAGCAAGTTAAGATTGGTGTGAATATAAGAAAAGTGTCCGGTGTGATGTGTGATAGGAGGGTATCGGCAAGAATGAAAGGAAAAGTGTACAAGACGGTGTTGAGGCCAACGATGTTGTATGGGTTAGAAACAGTGGCCCTGGGGAAAAGACAGGAGGCAGAGCTGGAGGTAGCAGAGATGAAAATGTTGAGGTTCTCTTTGGGAGTAACGAGGATGGATAGGATTAGGAATGAGTACATCAGAGGGACAGCACATGTAAGACGTTTTGGAGACAAAGTCAGAGAGACTAGATTGAGATGGTTTGGACATGTACAGAGGAGGGATAGTGAGTATATTTGTAATAGGATGCTGAGGCTGGAACTACCAGGCAGAAGGCCTAGAGGAAGACCAAAGAGACGATTCATGGATGTGGTGAAGGAGGACATGAAGGTCGTTGGTGTAAGAGAAGAAGATGCAAAGGATAGGGTGAGATGGAGGCAGATGATTCGCTGTGGCGACCCCTGAAGGGAAAAGCCGAAAGGAAAAGAAGAAGATAAAAAACATTTTCCCCAATTGTATATCTATATATATATATTTTAAGAGTATTCACGTTAGTGGATCCATGAAACGAGGATTTAAAAAAGCCTTCCCGATAAACTTATTCCATTAAAAGCTGATTTTATTTAGACGTGCTCATCTGTACATAACAATTTTTAAATGGCAGTTAAAGAGGCATGAAGGTGACTTATATAAACCTTTGTGTGTCGCACTGTAATGCACACATTAACTCCCATTGGAACATACACATGCACTTCTCCTGAAGAAGTGGATTTATATTAGTGTTCTTATCTTAGATAGATTTTGGAGTTTGACTGTAAAAGTCACCTTGGATGAATTAACTGATCAGCAAGTGTGAAGTCTTCCTATTGAGTTGCTTGAGGATTTACAAATCCTCAAGCATCTGCATCCAATATGCACAATTATGACCTCATTAGATTATCTGAACACTCCCATCCTTCAAATTCCATGTGTTGTATTAAGAGACTGTAACATTTCAAAACCCATGAAAAAAACAAAAACAAAATACATGTCCAACTGTCTCTTATAGATTTTCCATATTTTACAATTCATAACTGAGAATTATGAGCAAGCTTTTTTAATAAATAAAAAATAATAATAATGCTTTAATTTCCCCCTTTCTTTAATCTGTACTTGAAACCTGATAAAATTTGCAGACAAAGCCAGACAATAGACTACAGGGATGAGACACAGGGCAGAGAAAGAAGACAAGCAGCTGCGGTAGATCTTATCTGAAGGCTGCTGAATCAACACTAACTTGATCAATGCGGTGACATCCTGAAAACCTTAGTTACTGAGATTCAAGCTCCCTTTGAGTGTGTTAGCTGTGGCTTAATGTGCCTTATCTTTGCATTACCAATGAGATTATACTGCTGCAAATAGTTCTGCATGGAAAGATAATGGCTAGAACAGTGTGTTCAGGTGCTTACCAGCATGGTATAGATATTCATTAGTGCCAAAGATGTTTAAATAGAGTGAATGCTGCCAACTGAATTTAAAATGAATAAAATGAACATATATACTGTACAGTGGTACCTCACCTTACGAAATTAATCCATTGCAAAGCCATGTTTGCTACCTGGATTTTTCGTAAGCAAAACCGCATTTTACATGTAAAACGCGTGATTCGTTTCAAGGCCCCCAATATTACCCTTTAAAAATGATAAAAGCATACCTTTTGAGGGACTTACTTTGTGTTGACCATGTTTTCTTAGCAGAGGTATAATCTTACAAATGCTTATGCAAGGTTAAAAGCCTGAGCCAAAAAATAAAGCTGCAATGAACACACTCAAAAAACTCCATAAAACAAGCTGCTGCTCAAGGGAGCTGTGTCATCCCTTCTAGCGAATGGGAGGCCAGCGGGGCGGGATGTTGGAAGATAGCCAATGGGAGGGAGCTACGTCGTACCTGCTAGCCAATGGAAGGCCAGCGGGACGGGTGTGTGTGTGTGTGTGTGTGTGTGTGTGTGCGACAACCTTGTGGAGAGTGGGACTTGAACCCCCAACCTTTGGATCAGCGATATATATCAGCCCTATATCAGTAGACCACCACTGCCTGATTTACAAGCTCTGCTGGGGAAATGGCTTTTCTGGGTTGATTATCCTTGAATTCTTCTGCGTGTATTCCTCCGTGCTCTGAGAATGCCTTGTGCAGCGCTTCTCAATTATTTTCTGTGAAGCACCCCCCCCAGACAACTATAAATAGTGTTTACTGCATTTCATATCGTTTGCTCGGTGCTTTTTCCCAACAACATAGAAAACACAGTCAGGGTGCCACTGCCACCTAGTATAGAGGATGCGCAATCACACTTAAAGCTGGCCCACCAGTATGTTAAAAAAGCATACGCGCCAATTAGCCTCGTGTTCTTCTGTGTGTTTTCCTCCGCTCTCCTTTCCGCGCCGGCATGTGTCACATGCACGCGCACAAAAGTTTTTCTCTTGTGTGGTTCAGATTTTGTGACTTTTTCGTCTTATTTTTTATTGTGCATTTCCCATTGTTTCGAAGATGGATCGTAAGAAGGTGGCCGATGTATTCAAGAGGCGAAAATCGATTTCTCTTGAAACGATCATAGCTAAACATGAAAAACGAGTCCACGTGGTCGATCTGTAGAAGGAGTATGGGAAGAATACATCGACCATCTGTACAATTCTCAAACAGAAGGCCATGCTGAAGAGTGTTAAACCAGCAAAGAGGGTTACTGTTTTATGTGAGGAAAGATCGGGGCTCAGTGATGAGATGGAGAGGCTTCTCCTATTGTGGATCAAGTTGAAAGAGATCAACGGTGATGAGAGTGCGGCCAAGCAGCAGACGCACTTACTGTACTGTTTATTGAATTATTGTTTATTCTTGTTTTATTATTATTTATTGTTAATTACAGTATCATTAATGTTACTGTACATGTGTTGTTATTATTGTCAAATGTTTAATGTTATATGTTTATCTTAAATATATTACATAAAAAATACATGTTTGTGTCAGGTTCTATGAGTTTGGGAGGGGGTTGGAACAGATTACAGTAATTGGTTTTCTATTGTTTCATGTCACGAACATTTCCACTTACAAGCTCACCCTTGGTACAGATTAATTTCATAAGTCGAGGTACCGATGTATTACTCAGCCATGTATTACTTTACTCAATTACAATGTTCAAATTACAAATTATCGTTCTTTCACAACTCTATAAATAGTTGGGCATTAAATATTTATTGCGAACAGCTGGTGATTTATAATTAGTCGAACTCAGAGTGTGATAGACATGTTGAGGTCACTGAGTAATACTGTATTATCCTGGTTCATCTGTAAAGTTACAGCAATGTAATATATTTCAGAATATGTATTAGAAGGAAACGCTATGGTTTGCTTTGTTTTTTTTAATACAATTCCAATTCAAAGTAGTCAAAACAATGTTATAGTTTAAGCCATAAGTTTTCATTTTCATTAACAAATATTTATCTTGTTCTCTGCTTTTTGTTGTACATATTCATATGCCTGTTGGTTATTTTGGTTGTATATTTATATATTTGTTATTAAACTTTCATATATTTTAGATTCATTGCACACCAACAAAAATATTTCAGGTCTTTAATTGTTTTAAT
>CM045749.1:19654228-19709228 GCA_024760905.1 Plotosus lineatus | reverse complement strand
TCTGTTGTGGTGAAAAGGGAGCTGAGTCGCAAAGCAAAGCTCTTAATTTACCAGTAAATCTACATTCCAACCCTCACCTATGGTCACGGAGCTTTGCGTAGTGACCGAAAGAACAAGATCGCAGATACAAGCAGCTGAAATGAGCTTCCTTTGCCGGGTGGTAGGGCTGTCCCTACGAGATATGGTGAGAATGTCAACCATCCGGGGATAACTCCTGCTCCTCCGCCTTTAGAGGAGCCAGTTGAGGTGGCTTGGGCATCTGGTTAGAATGCCTGCCAAACGCCTCTCTGGTGTGGTGTTGTGGGCATGTCCAACTGATAGGAGGTCAAATGGCAGGTAGACCTCGTTAATTCTCAGTTGATGACATCTACAAGGTCATTTGCAGTGATTATAACTTTGCATACCATTGTCATTCTGTTTGTCAATTTGTTACGGTAAGATATAGAATCTCATCCCATGCTTCCTGAAACACTTACCACAAATTGGATTGACTTGATGGGCATTTTTTTCCATGCCGTATAGTCAAGCTGTTCCCACAACAGTTCAATCGGGTTGAGATCAGGTGAGTGAGCGTGATTGACTGTGCTGACCACTCTGTTTTTGGCAAAATACCAAGTACTTTATTTCTGAACAGCTTTTGTGTAATTTGGATCATTGTCCTGTTTTAGGAGCTAGGTTGTTCCTGTGGTGCCATCCACAGGGTAGAGCATGGTGTTAAAAAATGGAGTGATAGTCTTCCTTGTTCAAGATTCATTTTACCCTGAACAAATTCACCAGGCAATCACATCTCCCCCACTGCGTTTGAAAGATGATGTCAAGCATTTCTCCAACATCTTTTCCTTTATTCTGCGTCTTATAATATTCTTCTTTTTTTACTCAAACAACTCAAACTTACAATCGTCTGTAGTGCTTTCCCCCAGTCTTCTGCTGTCAAATGTCCGTGTTCTGTCACCCATCTTAAGCTCTTTCTTTTACTGACCGGTCTCAGATATGACATTTTTTTTGTAACCCCAGGACCCACCTTTGATTGTTGAAGTGAAGAATAATGCTTTGCAGGTCACATTTAATGAAGCTGCCAGTTGAGGACCCATTAATCATCTGTTTCTTAAACTAGAGACTTTCATGTACTTATCCTCATGCTCATTTGTGCACCAGGGCCTCAAGCCTCTCTTTCTCTCCTGGTAAGGGCCAGTTTGCACTGTTCTGTGAAGGTCGTAGTTCACTTTGTTCTATGAGAACTTCGGTTTCCTGGCAGTTTTTTATCAGAAATAGTCTTAATTTTTCATAACAAACATAGAATGAATAATTTCAGAACGTTTTTCTGGCTATTTTATGAAAGCAAATCTCATCAGCCTTTGAATTATTCGCAGTGAATTGTTTTGCACCAAAATTATGCATCTGAATTTTTTGCCTATGCATTCAGAACCTCATATTTTTCATCACTTGTTTTTAATTTTATTTTATGTATTCAAACACAAAAATGTGTATTTTAACTGCATCTGTAATCAAAACAACAGTTGTTAGCTTTTCTGACATAATTGCACAAGGGTTTTATAAAGATCTATTAAGCTTTGAACATAATAAATGTGGATTGGCTACACAATATGACACTGGAACACATGATAGTCACTGAAAATGGGACTCTATACACCTATGTAGATATTACATTAAAAACCAACTGTTTCTTCTCGATATTACATTACATTCCAGCCATTTCCACCGAAAATAATTATGTACGACATTATCTATGTAGAGACTTTTTTTTTTTTTTTTAAAGAAAAGGAGGTCTGTAAGTGATCCCAAACTTTTGAATGGAATTAATATATTGTTTGCACAGCAAAAGTTACTGGCCTTGACTTGAATTCTGTAGTTCAGTATATGATATATGTATATGATACAACTATAATTATATGTCATATTAATGTTATCATGCAGTACTAACAAATATACATATGCAATATATAAGACATACATACACAAACACACACACACATATATATATATATATAATACCGCATATAAATACACACACAAATCATGCCTGTATTAATCTCTTCAAATACAGTTTACATATTTTAATTATATTTAAACCCTGCAATGGCCTGGCAAGCTGTCCAGTGTGTACTCAGACCTCAGAGGCCTTGGCTGAGATGGGAGCCAGTCTTCCCATGACCCTAATTAAAATTATACTATAAAAATATTATATTATATTATTACGATAATATAATAAAAAATTGATTGAATTATATTAAAAATTAAATTCATGTGTATACTGTACATACAGGGATCCCTCACTTTCCATGGTTAATTGGGACCAAGATTCACCGTGACTATCGAATTTCGCGAAGTAGGATCAGCCCCCAACCCCCCGACTGATGTATACATGCATGTATATGTGTATGTCATATCAATAAATACATATTCAATGCTATAAATACTTATAATAACAAACATTAAAAAATAATGCACAAGATGTAAATAAAATATAAATACACACACATACAGACACGCGCGAGCTTGCACGCATGCAGATTCACGTGCACACACTCAGATGCACACCTCATAAAAATGTAACTCATTTTGATGGGAGGTTTTGGGTCATTTTTTTGTTTTGTGTTTGTTTAGGGTTTTTTTTTTTTTTTTGCATAATGACTATCGATGAAAATTAAAAAAAAAAAACAAAAAAAACGATGCACTGAAGCCACATGAATTGAAGCGCGAAGTCGCGAGAGATCCCTGAATATATATATATATATATATATATATATATATATATATATATATATATATACATACATATACATACACACACATACATACATACATATACATATATATATATATATATATATATATATATATACACATACACACACACACACACATTATAGAGAATTTTTATGTATTAATTTTATAGAAGTCTGTGTTTTTGTTGATTTGAGCCTTTCTTCTGTTTTGTAACTTGACTCTTAGAACAACCACACAAGAATTCCTATGTGTGTAAAAAACACAAATGGCAATTAAAATCTTTAATCTTGAAATATATGTACAGTATATATATTTGGAGGCTAGGTGAGGCAGTGATTAGCACTTCCGCCTCACAGCAAGAAGGTCCTGGGTTGGATTCCCAGCTCGGGTGTCTCTGTGCGGAGTTTGCATATTTTCCCCGTACTTGTGTGGGTTTCCTTCGGGTATTCTGGTTTCCTTGCACAATCCAAAGACGTGCACAGTAGGTTAGATGGCTGTTCCAAATTATCCCGAGGTGTGAGTGAGAGCGAGAATGTTTGTGAAAGTATTGACCCTGTGATGGCCTAATGAGCTGTTCAGGGTGTACCCTGCCCTCACCCAGAGTTGGCCAATCAGGATTAAGCGAGTCAGATAATGAATTAATTTTCCAGTTTCCAGTTTTACAGATGAGTGAGATTGGAAACAAAAGTAATTGCTGTGACGGTCTGCATATGAATAATGAATGGATCTGGGTAATCTCATGATAAAAGGCCCTTTCTCCTCTGGAATATGCACAAACATTATTAAAATTATCCCTCATAATTCAGTACTGTACACACACTCTCTCTCTCTCTTTCTCTCTCTCTCGCTCTCACAGATTCTGGGAAATGGTAATGTCAGCAGGAAGCAGCGGTAGCGGCTCCAGATCAATATCCTGCTAATAACTGCATCAGACAAACCTCTTCCTTACACACATATTTTCACCCAACCTACATCACAGGAACATGCACACCTCATCAAATTAATAATTAATTAATTAATTAACCGAAATAAATTACACCATTCCTTTGTCACCGATTCTGCTCATAATTTTTATGGACAGAATTTCTAGGCGCAGCCAAGGTTTTGCAGGGTTTTGGTTTGGTCGCCATTGAATCTTGTCTCTGCTTTTTGTGGATGACGTTGTCCTTTTGGCTTCATCAAGCCGGGACCTCAGGCTCTCACTGAAGCAATTCGTGGTTGAGTGTGAAAACGAGGACGGGAAATGAGAATGAGGTCCTGCCCCAAGGTCTTGGGGTCTTGTTCACGAGTGAGGGAAGGATAGAGCAAGAGATCAACAGGCACATCGCTGCAGCCTCTGCTGTAAAGCGGAGCCTGTACTAGTCCATCGTGGCCAAGAGAAAGCTAAGCCACAAGGCAGCTTTCTTCACTGGGTGGACAGGCTCTCCTTTAGGGACAAGCTAAGAAGTTCAGCCATCTGAGGAGAGCTCGGAGTAGAACCGCTGCTCCTTCACATTGAGAGGAGCCAGTTGAGGTGGCTCAGACATTTGGTTAGAATGCCTCCATGGTGTGGTGTTTCGGGCACGTCCAACCGGGAAGAGACCCCTGGGGTCAACATACAACACGCTGGAGGGACTATGTCTCTCAGCTGGTCCGGGAACGCCTTGGTGTTCCCCTGGAAGTGCTGGAAGAAGTGTCTGGGGAGAGGGACGCCTGGACCTCATCGCTTAGGCTCCTGTCCCCAGATTAAGTGGAAGAAGATGAATAAATGAATGAAATTATTCCATTATTTTACACCATTGAGTAAATATGGATTGATAAACACAATACGAAATCTAAAGATGGTTAACGGATGGATGAAGAGAGTGTATGTTTCATTTACTAATTAATTTTCTGAACTGCTTAATCCTAATTAGGGTCACATGGAGGCTGGCAAGGGTGGGGTTGTGTATATGTGTTAATCACTTTTATATGAACGATTAAAGGTAGAGATATTGATATTTAAATTTTAAACATAGGGGTTCATTTATTGTATAGCTTTGTCCTGACTATTAACCAGATATTGACATTTTGACACCCAAAAAAGGTTCCGTCGACTGATTTGTCGTTGCTGATAGCCACAAACCACCTCAAAAATGCAAAACATAGATTAAAACGATGAGTAAATTATAAGAAAAAAAACAAACAAACAAATAACCACCTTCAAGGTAAAAGTAAGTTACTTAGACTGACATACATGCCAATGAACATTTGTACGATTTATGAATGCAGTAATCATGTTCAAATCTACATGCAAACTACAAAATGGGTGAATTAAATGTGAATAAATCAAGGTAACTGAAAATTGTCTGACATAAAAACAAAGGAGAAAAAAATCTAATAAAATGTATTTTTTTAATGAGACTGCTCGAGTAAATGTCCGCTGCCTTGTCTGACACGTTCTTTTTAGAACCAAAGGCCAAGGGAATCAACCCTTAACTGAATACATGCAAATGCGGAGGCATCGAGGGCGATTGATGAACAGAACCCCAGTAATCTTTTACCATCCGCTGCAGGAACTAATAGTCTATGCCTGTCTTGACATGTTCTTGCTGGCACAAAAACGACTATCAACTCAAAGCAGTTTCATGACATGAAAAACCGCCAGCAAGTAATAGAGTAAACGAAAACAATTTATAAAAAAACCTTTTCATCTGAAAAAACTTTAGCTTTCTTTCAGCATTGTTTCCTCTCATCGTCTTGAGTCAGCTGTGAATTTTGGTTATGGATTATGGATATATACACAGACAGATGTTTCTGTTCTCTGTTTAAAAGTCGAAATTCATTCATTCATTCATTCATTCATTCTCTCAGCTGCTAATCCCAATTTGGGTTGCAGGGAGACTGACACCCATCATATCTGACCAACACACACACACACACACACACACACACACACACACACACACACACACACACACACACACACACATACACGTGCGCACGCAAAACAATTCACACTCACACCTAAAGGCAACTTGGAACATCATTTTGCTTAACTGTGCATGGGTTTGAAGTGTGAAAGGAAACCTGAGGACCCCGGGAAAATCCACGTAAGCACAGGGAAAATATGCAAATTCCACACAGGAACACCTGAGCCCAGAAATTGAATTCAGAACTTTCTCGCTGTGAGGCAGATGTGCTAACCGCCATACCACTGCGCCATGTCAAGTTCAACTTCTTTTTGTCCTAATCGATTGACTTGCTTTATTTGAATTAATTTATGGTTTTCTCATATCCATCCACCCATCCATCCATCCATCCATCCATCCATCCATCCATCCATCCATCCAACCATCCGCCCGCCCATCCATCCATCCATCCATCCATGCATCCATCCATCCATCCATCCATTTATCTATCTATCAGTAGTATAAAATGAATGAATGAATAAAAACATAATACAAACTAACAATCTAAACCTAACAATATATTCCATATTGTAATTTACAGAGATTTTGAAAAAGGAAATGGATTCCAACATGTTTGTTTCAGGATATTGACGCATGCTAATTTGTTACGTAAATTCTCTTATAAATTAAACAAAGCCGTTAATGTCCGTGGAAATTATCAAAGATACACAGTACATTATAGGACGGCTCGTCTCTTTATAGCTTGAGAATATTTGAAGCATTCCTTGAGCAATCCCCAAATGCTTTTATTCTTAAATAGAAATCTAGAAGAAGCAGCCAAACTACCATAAACAAACAAACAGTGAACAGGAGTAATAGTGTTTTGTACATATTTTCCTCCAAGCTTATTTTTCTTTTGAAAACATCCAAGTATATTATTAAAACGTACAAATAAACAGCATGTGGGTCAAAAAAAATCGACTTTCTTTTATGCTGAGCATGTTCACATTACAAATAATTTATTAATATGCTTAAATAATAAATGATATAGCACTCTTACTTGTTTAAAGGTAATTTTCATATATTAAGAGAAAAATTGTTTGAATGTGTAACATTGTCATTCATAATGTCAATTATTTTTTGCATTACATGTTTACCACCAAAATAAAAATTCACAATAAAAATCATGGGTGATACATTTTAAATAATAATGCCCTTTTCTATTTTCTGAAATAAAATTCTCTGAGATATTTACCTGTGCATATTTTCTTGGACAAAATACACCCTCCAGTTCATTCATTTTCTGTAACCGATTAATCCTAATTAGGGTGGCGGGGAGGCTGGCGCCCATCCCAGCTGACTCTGGGCGAGGGTAGAGTACACCCTGGAGAGTTCGCCAGGCCATCACAGGGTGGAAACACCCCAACAGCTCTGCAGCTACTCTTGTCAAAAGTCAGCAATGGTTCTTTTATGTGAACCTTACACCATAGACAATGAGAGACATGGCCGGCCTTTGATAACCCAGTTAGCAGCACTTGAGGGGGGGGGGCAGGCAGTCACAAGACATGAAGAGTGGGGGCTTGAACCCCCAACCTTGGGATCAGTGATCCAGCACCTTACCATCAGGCCACCCACTGTCCACTTCTATCATATTATCGATTAAATCCTTAAAACGATATGGTTCTTGGCAACTTCTATTAATAAGTGTATAACCTCAAGTGACAAATAAAAACACAATGCATTTCAATATAACTTCTTCTTTTCCTTTCGGCTTTTCCCTTCAGGGGTCGCCACAGCGAATCATCTGCCTCCATCTCACCCTATCCTTTGCATCTTCTTCTCTTACACCAACGACCTTCATGTCCTCCTTCACCACATCCATGAATCGTCTCTTTGGTCTTCCTCTAGGCCTTCTGCCTGGTAGTTCCAGCCTCAGCATCCTATTACCAATATACTCACTATCCCTCCTCTGTACATGTCCAAACCATCTCAATCTAGCCTCTCTGACTTTGTCTCCAAAATGTCTTACATGTGCTGTCCCTCTGATGTGCTCATTCCTAATCCTATCCATCCTCGTTACTCCCAAAGAGAACCTCAACATTTTCATCTCTTCTACCTCCAGCTCTGCCTCCTGTCTTTTCCCCAGGGCCACTGTCTCTAAACCATTTCAATATAACACAAATACAAAATAACCGAGTGATTGTGATCAGTAACCCAGTAAGCCACCACTGCTATACAAATAGACGTATATTGCCCTTGTATTCTAAGTGAATGAATCTCTTCACCAATACTGTGCACAAGTGTACTATTTTACTATTTCTCAATTTGCACACACACACACACACACACACACACACACACACACACACACACACACACACACACACACACACACACACAGATTCTGACACTTTACACACCATGAGACATTCATATATTACTTCAGGAATTGTGTCGTGCATCTTCAGGTTATGTTGATTTTCTATTTATGTGTTACAGGTCATACAAATATCCAGCATCCAATTCACACTCTCAAGTTTGTCACATATCCTTGGCAGTGCTGAACTTAATATTATCTATCTCCACACAGATTTTGTGAAATAAATGAATCGACATCTTTCCCTTTCGGTTTTTTCCCTTTTCCAGGGGTCGCCACACTGAATCATCTGATTCGCATGTTTGATTTGGAGTAGGTTTTTACGTCGGATCCCCTTCCTGACACAACCCTTTAGCAAGGAGCAGAAACACGCTGACGGCTACACAGCTACTCTTTACGAAAGTCAGCAATGGTTCTTTTACACGAACCTCACCCCATAGACAGTGAGAGATATGGCTGGCCTTTGATAACCCAGTTAGCTGCACTGAGGGGGGGGGACAGTGACAACCCTGTGGGGGGTGGGGGTGGGACTCGAACCCCTAACCCGAGGATCAGCGATCCAGCGCACTTTTGTAAAATAAATGCATAAATGAATGAAAAGTAAATGAAAACAAGTCAGAATGGTACATGAACGAGACTTCCCTTTGTATAAAGGCAAATTCTTAAATTCTAATATTTACATTTCTCTGGCGTTATGTCTGGGGTCTAGGGCACAGTTATATGGTTTTAAATACTGACTATGTGTGTATAACTCAATGTTAAATACTTCACTCACTTAAAGACTAAATTAATAAGATGTGACTGATAGAAATGAAAGTGACTACAGTGCTTCAGTACTTCAGACTTTGACCTGATAAGAAATGATCAATAATAATAATTTGCAAGAGAGAGAGATAATTAGCCAGAGGCGGAGAGAGAGAGGGAGAGAAAGAGAGAGATAAGAGTAAATAATAGAAGAAGCGAGCGCGCGAGAGAGATAAAAAGGAAACACTAAGATGTTAAGAATGACAGCGGTTTTATGTGCTCTGGATTGTTGTGAAAGAGACAAAGGCGTGGGCAGACTGTCTTAGTGTGTTCTCTCATCATATTTAGAAGGCTGACCTGAGAGAGAACACTGAAGTTCAGAAAGGTTGGGGTGGGGAACCTATTATTTCCAGTGAGCGATGCTTGCAGGGCTCCAGAACAACAGAGAAGAAAATGCAAGGGTAACACTACACAATGCGACTAATTAGTATAAAAATACTAATGCATTGCATTGCACTCTATATACAGGCCAAGTCAGGACTACAAACAGTGCATTCACAGAACAACAACAGCAGTCTTCGAATAAACAGGATAGTATAACTGTAAAGTCGAGCAGAGTAAATTTCATGCGATCAATTGAAAGTGTGAGAGTTTATCCTCTGAGTGAGATTTAAAGTCTCAACAGGACTTCAGGAGAAGCAGTGCCACTGAGTCACAATGGAAACATTTCATCTCCATCCTCTGCTGCTTGCAGGCCCCCGCAGTCTGCCGGAGTAATACTGCTTATTAAATTATCATAAAAGCCTGGCGCTCAATAAAAAGACCTCACTAGCCCTAATGGCCTGCAATTTTTATTTCTCAAATGAAGTTATGGCCAATAGGAAACCTACGACCTCTACATGCTCTCACTCACACTTCCTTTCTCTTGCCTCCCTCTTCATTAAGAGGATCTGCAGAGCAGATAGGCCAGGGATCCACAAATTTCATAAAGGAAGAGTCTAATTATAATTAATAACTGCAAGTCTGGTGTGTGTGTGTGTGTGTGTGTGTGGAAGAGAGAGAGAGAGAGAGAGAGAGAGAGAGAGAGAGAGAGAGAGAGAGAGAGAGAGAGAGAGAGAGAGAGAGAGAGAGGGAGAGAGATGGTGCCAAGTTATAATTATGGATACAATTTTATTTGCTTTATGTATTAGTACCATTAAAAGAGTCTTATACACAATAAAAGTCCTCTCATAAAGTAAAAATATTTTTAATAGACGATACAATTCAGTACTTGAGAAGGCGACTGTATTTCGTTTCTGGCTGACATTACGGTTATTTTACACTAAACTAGCTTTATGAGTATTTACACAATAAAACATAACACTACAGTACTTAAATCCATAAGCATTGGTTTAAATTTGCCACAGAAAAATACACCGACTGTATTGTATCTGATCCCCCTGTGCAGCTAACTGGGTTAGGCCATGAAGGCCGGCCATGTCTCTCACTGTCGACGATGAGAAGGATGTAAAAGAACAATTGCTGACTTTCATAAAGAGCAGCTGCATAGCCGTCAGCAGGTTTCTGCCCTGCAATGGCATGGCGAGCTGTCCAGGGTGTACTCTGCCCTGGCCCAGAGTCGACTCAGATGGGCATTTATTCATTTTCTGAACCGCTTAATCCCAATCAGGGTGGTGGGGAGACTGCCGCCCATCTCAGCAGACTCTGGGCAAGGGCAGAGTACACCCTGGACAGCTTGCCAGGCCAGCGCAGGGCGGAAACATGCTGACGGCTATTCAGCCTATTCTTGTTCAAAGTCAGTAATGGTTCTTTTACATGAACCTCACACTATAGACAGTGAGAGACATGGCCAGCCTCAGTGCCAACCTGCTTAGAGTGGAGCTTGAACCCTCAACCTTAGGATCAGTGATACAGCACCATTACCACCAGGCCACCCCTGCTCATATATATATATATATATATATATATATATATATATATATATATATATATATATGAGAGCAGGGGTGGCCTGGTGGTAATGGTGCTGTATATATGCTGTGTATATATATATATATATATATATATATATATATATATATATATATACATACATACATACACATACACACATATATACATATATACACACACATACATACATACATATATATATATATATATATATATATATATATATATATATATATATATATTCCAGCTGGGCTTTCTCTGTACATCTTATATCAAGTAACTGTAAGATAAAACAATAACTTTTGGGGGGAAAAAAGATTAAAATCAGGAGCACTAAGATGATTAAAGGCTCACCTCCCCATCCTAAAGCTAAATATAAATGGTACTATGTATAAAATAACCCTCTTCATTGTACGTCAAGTAAATGGGTTTCTCATCTCAATAGTAAATACAAGTTATTCTGTAAAAAATACATACAGGTGAAATGCACATGCACGCGCGCGCACACACACACACACACACACACACACACACACACACACACACACACACACACACACACAAACACACATATACACACACATATACACACACACACAAATGCATGCACACATTCACATAAAATTGTCATTCAAATGCACTCACAGACACATATGAAATGCCATTCGTGTACACATTTCACAAATGTACTGTATGTGAATGAGAACATTTCGCAGCATCCGGAAGGTATTTCAGTCTATCCAGAAGGTATTTCACTATATCCGAAAGTACTACCATATATCTAAAAGGCAGTTAAATTAAACTGCGGATCCTCACACCCCAGCAGTTTTCAGGCTGCAGTAAAGTTGCAGATCTTTTTTTTTTTTTTTTTTTGCAAAGGCATCAGTGTAGAGTTTGCATGTTCGTGTTTGTATAGGTTTTCTCTGGGTGCACTGGTTTCCTCACACCATCCAAAGACTTACACATTAAGCTAACTGGGTATTCTCTATTATCCCTAGGTATGAACACTTGTGTTAATTGTCGTGTGTCTGAGTTGGTCTTGTGATGGTAAAGCAAGTTATTCAGGGTGTTCAGGCAATTATTGAATAAGGCATGTGTATAATATGGAGAATTATTGTTTGAGAAGGCTTTACCTGCTGATGCCAAAGCATGAGGTGGATAACAACCATTCAGACTAAATAAATTATCCATATCGTGCAAAAAACAAATTCTGTAATTGTTTTACAATTCATTTAAAATATTTTCAATGATAAGGATTATTTGATAGTTATCCTTGCCACTAGGTGGAGTTAAGTAGTCTTAGGAGGGAGTTGCATCTGCATTTAACCTATCCAAAGTGAGTATACACATACACACACACACACACACACACACACACACACACACACACACACACACACACAAATACTGAGCACACACTCCGACCAGCGGACAAACACGCATATTGGGGTGCCTGGAGAGCAGTTGGGGGTTAGGTGCCTTGCTCAAGGGCACTTTAGGCCATGAATGTGGTGGAAGGGAAGTTACAACTCACTCCCCCGCCGACACACATTCATACAAGAATTAGAACTGGGATAGCACGGTGGTAAAATGTTTATCATCTCTGCCACAATGAAAAAAAGTCTTGGCTCAAGTTCCGAGCTGGGGGTGTTTCTGTGTGGAGTTTGTATGTTCTACCTGTACTTGGGTGGGTTTCCTCCAGGTACTCCAATTTTTTCCTCAAGTCCAAAAACATGCACATCACTTGTGAGTGTGTGTGTGTGTATGTGTGTGTGTTTTGCTGTGTGACTGATGAGATGTTCAGGATGTGACCCGTCTTCGCCCAGCATCAAATCAGACCATGCCTTTGCTCATCTCCAGTAGATGCAGGTGATATGTGAAATATTCACCTACGTGTATGAACAGTATGTTTTCATACGCGATACACATGATTCACACATGTCCAAGCAAGGACTTTACATGCATGCATACAAGTTTTGAATCGTACGGATTTGTGTGACAGCTTGGTAGGGGAATACGTATGTGTTGCGTCTGTGAAGATGTTACCTTTAGGTTTCGGAGGTCAAGGTTGGGGTTAGATTTAAGAAGACAAGAGATAATTAGACAGTAGTGTGTGTGCGTGTGTGTGTGTGTGTGTGTGTGTGTGTGTGTGTGTGTGCGTGTGTGTGCACGTGTTCATCTGCTCACCTTCTGCAGTCTGACATTGAGGTTTGGATCAATATTCAATCACCTGCATCTCTCAGCAACAGTACACACAATCATACACATTCCAGATAAAAATCACACACACAATCAACTTTTCTAAACGTCCAAACAGACATAGGCACAGTATTGTCTCTTAAAAACGCATGTCTCTCTCGTTCCTGCATAAAAGTTGTACAACCATAAAAAAAAATTGATTGAGAATGCTTGATGTTTATTTGTAAACTCTGTCTAATCTCTCTTTCCTTCTATTACTTTCTTTTCTTTTATGGTACAGTATATGTGTATTATCTGCAGTAGGGAGATCTCGCTCTGTCATTGACCCTGTATTCATCTCCTCTTTTAAACAGAAATACATATCCTTTTGCTGAATTTCAACAACCACACAGAGGGAAAAAGCTGCAGAAGTTGAGAAAATATGGTATTACACAGCACTGTGTGGTTGAAAAGCTTGTGGTTTATTTATCACACCACTGCTATAATTTGCTCCACCTCAGTTAAATCTTTTATTGGCAGTTATAATGATTGTCCCATTTTCTTTAACTGATGCTATTCATTTCTTTAGCATTCACCTTTGGCAGCCAGATATATTTAAGGGGGAAAAAAAATCTCATTTAGAATCAGTTGTGTAGCGCCACTTCTCGACTGGATAGTTCACTTTCGGACCTGAACGTCCAATTACAGAACTGCAATGCAATAACAAGAAGAGTAAGAATATAACAAGTTGAACTACACATTCATATTTTCACTCACTATAGTGCGGCACAGTGGAGCAACATAATGGGTTAACATGTCCACCTCACAGCAAGAAGGTACTGGGTTCAATTCCTGAGCTCGGGCATTTCTCTATGGATTTGTATGTTCTTCCCATGCTTGAATGAGTTTCCTTCAGGAGCTCTGGTTTCCTCCCATAGTCCAAAAAAAAAAAAAAAAAAAAATGCACAGTATGCTAACTGGATGTTCCAAATTGCCCCTGGGTGTGAGTGTGAATCGTTGTGTGTGTTAGCCCTGCAATAGTGTTGAGAGCTGTCCAGGGTGTACAATGCCTTCGCCCAGAGTGTGCTGAGATTGGCACCAGCTCCCCCACGACCCTACTTAGGATTAAGCGTCTTAGAAAATGAATGAATGAAAAAATTATTTAAAAGACTCATGCATTTGATTAGGAAAACATATATGTGAGGTGCTCCACCGAATGTAGGCGCTTGTCGCAAGTGACGTATGTTGCTTGTGAGACAAAGCGCGGCATTCAGACTTCCAGTCTTTCAAGTGAGCAAGTGCGCGTTGAATACTTGTTTAGTACTCAACCTTCACTTGCTCACTTGAAAGATCGGAAGTTCGGATAAGCCGCGCTTACCACCATACGTCACTTGCGATAAGCGCCTACATTCGGTGGAGCACCTCACATATAACTGCACATTCATACAATTATACAACACAAGTGAAATTCATGTAATCGTAAATATAGTTAATGGTAGGGCAGTGGTGGCCTAGTGGTATAGGGCACTGGATTGCTGATCCTAAGGTTGGGGGTTCGAGTTCCACTCTACACAAGGTTGCCCCCCCCCCCACCACCACCACCAGTGCAGCTAACTGGGTTACCAAAAGCCGGTCATTTCTCTCACTGTCTATGGTGTGAGGTTCATGTATAAAACCCATTAGTGACTTTCAACAATGCAAAGCCGTCAGCGTGTTTCCACCCTGCGATGGAATGGTGAGCTGTCCAGGGTGTACTCTGCCCTCGCCCGGAGTCGGCTGGGATGGGCGCCAGCCATCCCGCGACCCTAATTAGGATTAAGTGGTTACAGAAAATGATGACAGTTAATGGTGATCAAACATCATGTCCTCGTAGTTTTTGCCAGATATCATGCCTCGAGTACATTTGAATCTAGACTTCACACAGAATGATGCAATAAATAAGTAAATAAAGTAAATGAGTCAAGTGAGCCACTCTCAGACCTGCCAAAAAAATGCACTGTTGAGAAGAGAGATCTGAATAGAAGGTTCCAGGCTGACAGGAAGGGTTTGGTAATTCATATCCTCTCTCTTTGCAACCATAGTGATCATAAAAGCATTTCTGCTTTGTCCCATTCTGCTGTGTGATGTGAAACAGGAGCTCTTGTGATAAAGTGGTTGGTGAGCCTAGAAACATGTGATCAACATCTTTCTGGGCTAGTCATCCCATCCTTTACATACTAATTCTGAAATTTATCAAAGCTAACTGCAGATTCTTTTAAAAGTCAGGTTGAAATTAATAATAATAATAATAATAATAATAATAATAATAATCATGAAAAAAGTTAATTGATGACCTCATGGTGTTGAACCCACTTTGGGCAGAAAGTCAATGGGATGATTGGACAGTCCAGGTCAGCGCAGCTGTATGCTCGAGGATGGGAGGAACTTAAAGTTGACTTATTAAGCGTATAATGGACAGAGGCAGGACCAGTAATCATGCTTTGTCTGATTGATCAGCACAGCTGTGTGATCGATGGTCTGCCTTCTTTCCTTTCACTCTCAGATGTATCGTAATCGGTCTCAGTAATTAAAAGCCATTGATGGAGGTAACTTGCCATGGAGATTCACACTACACTGTGCCGGGTGTAATTACTTCTTCAAAGTGTTGTTCGTTAAACACACCAATTGCATGCATAGATACAAAATACTTTATTTGTGATTCACCTCTCAAATCTGATTGGTCAGAATGTGTTTATTAACTACTATAAATGCAGCTCTGAAACTAGTCGCACTAACAGCTCATGTAGAGAGATGTAAAGGACTGATACCCAACATAAGCTATTATTATTGTTTTATTATCCATGATTACCCATCATGCACTGGGTAACTTTTGTGGTATCCTTTTAACTGAGACAGTTGCAAGCCCCAGCAGAACCTGGTCCCTAGAGCTGATACCTATTATAATTCTTACTCAATCTCTCTCACTACAAACTGCTTACTTCTACTAGGGTCCCAGGTACGCTGGAGCCTATCTCAGCCGATATTGAGCGAACCCAGGGTATATCCTGAACAGTTCACCAGACTATCACAAGGCCCACACACACACACACACACACACACACACACACACACACACACACACACACACACAAGGCCATTTACGCTTACACCTCGGAGTAATTTGGAGCAGCCTATTAGTCTAATGTAAATGTCTTTGCATTCTGGGAGGAAATCGGAGCACCCAGAGGAAACCACGACTAATTATCTATTATACCTTTCTCATATTTCATAATATAGCAAATGTAATTTCATGGAAAGTTGTGCAACTCAAAGAACAAACAAATGTGATTTGATTGGGATGATTGCTATTCCTAACCTGAACCAAATCCTAGGCGGCTAGAACCTTTGTAACTTTTCATACAAACTGATTGTGTGAGAAATTTGTAAGTATGAACTGTTGTTGATTACAGTTTACCTTTTCCTTGATAGTCAAGCACATTTTCTTGTTATTTTCCAACTGCTCTGCTGAGCGCGAATGCGTGCACAGACACACTTTTGACTCTATTGCATAATGCAATAGAACGGTGCTCCTGTGACCAATAATGTCATTTTGGGACCGTACCTCATGAATTTTAAAAGGTTAATCGTCTTTTTACTCTCGGGGAAAAAAAAAAAAATTACTTTGCCAAATTGATTTTCTCCGCGACAATGCTGGTGTAAGGGGTATGTCATGTTAACGTTGGACACTTTCACAGTATTTACAAAAATGTCTTTGTGTTCCCGCGACTGTTGTCTCTTTCTCTCTCTCTTTCACTTCGAAAGCCACATACATCTATTTACAGCTGCTCCTTTCATGCTGGCTGCTCTTAATTAATCCAAGATTGGAAAAATTAATTTAGCTGCAGGGTAGCTAATCAATATCATGTCCTAAGTCCATTAAATAGCTGTCTGTCTCTGTCTGTCACACATCCCCTGTATTTACAAGTTGATTTTCTCACCAATTAATCATAAAACCAAGTTTAAATCCTTTAACCAAGGTCAACAGGATCAATGGACTCATTATGAAAATAAAGCTGACACAATCATATGCAAGTAGATGCAAGGACGGCCAGACACCTACACCCCGTGTAAATATCACTTAGTGCTGTCTGCTTATGTTCGTTCACTGTAAATTTAGCTAAACTGCTCATTGATAGATGTAATAAATGAATTACAAGCATGACCGAGTCCATGAATTTATTGAGAGCATGAGGGCTGTTACACTTCACAGTTCAGCAACATGGCAATGGTAGCACACACACACACACACACACACACACACACACACACACACACACACACACACACTCACACACACACACACACACACACACACAGAGAGAAAGACAGAGAGTAAGAAAGAGAGGGAGAAAGAAGAAAGGAAAATATTATTATGGTCTGTTTTGTCCTCTTTGTACAAGGCTACAGCAGGATATAGTTTCATTCTATTTTCCTTTGGCTTTACAGATATTAATAGTAGCATAGTAGTCTTAGTGGAAAAACATATTTTCGAAGAATTGAACCACGTGTATGTAATACAGTAAGGCTGCTGTTGTGTCGTTCAGCCATGCAGTACTTTTTTGTGCCCCTCATCATACTGGGTTAAAATGAAGCAATGTCCATATGGGTAAAAATGCTGCACTGGGTGTCTTTCAATCCCCAGAGAACCTTTGGTTTCATTCACCAACTGTTCGTACAAAGAAATTCATTCTTAATTCTGACTTATGCACTTTTCTGGCATTTAACAATAATTTTTCAGATAGAATTTGTTCTTCGTGATGAACAGGATCTAGGAGCACAAAAGTCTGATGCACATACAGTATATGTGTTGAAGATATTTTGCAAAATCTCTACTTTTCCCATTCCATTTTCTGTTGCTTTTCACCCCCCCCCCCCATTTTTACTTATATGGAAACCAGGTGGGTATAATATATAACAGAATTCTCTCAGGTGTGTCTTGGAGGGTATAAATCTACTGGACAGAAAATATATTCAGTTTCCCTATACATCTTTGGTGACTTTTTTCTTAACCTCCAATTTTGGGTCAAACCACTTTCTCCACTATTCACAGTACTAAATATAATATATCTCATCTGGAATTTATGGCCTGTAGGAGCAGTAAAAATTCTTCCATCTGTGAGATTTCAGCACTTCCATGGATTTGCAGCTTTGCTATTCTTTTTGTCTTCATATATATCTGTGGTGCACACCCCGTTATGTTCTTTATGTCCTGGGGATTTAGAGGACATTCACCTATGCTAATTAGAGCAACTGGTATGCACTTGGAAATTATGAAGACAATGAAGACAGTGAAACTCGCCAATCTAAAAACACAGCTACAGTCAAATCCAAGGTTTAAGAACACATCATTAATCTTATGTCAATAATAGTTGCTAACCTTTTTAAGGGCAAATTTACGAAAAAGTGGAAGATATTGATGAGTGAGGGGTCTACTTCTTACAATATTTATGATGCTAAACTAAAATGCTTTTATGTCCAGGGATCCCTCACTTTCCGTGGTTAATGGGGACTGAGACCACCCCGCGACCACTAATTTCTGCGATCCACCCACCTGACTGATGTATACATACATGCATATGTGTACATAATATCAATAAATACATATTCAACGCTATAAATGTTTATAATAACAAATAAGCATTCAAAAATAATGCATAAGATGAAAATACAATATATAAATACACACACACACACACACACACACACACACACACACACAGACACACACACACACACACACACACACTCAGATGAACACCTCACATAAAAATGTAAGTAGTTTTGATGGGTGGGTTTTTTTTTAGTTTCCCCACAATTTTTCCTGATTTTTTATTTTTCGATGAATATTTTTGAAAAACACATGATGCACTGAAGCCGCAGAAACTGAAGCACGAAGTAGCGAGGGATCAGTGTACACCCAGTAATAGTTTGATTAAAATAAATACGTAAGAAAATAAGTTGACCAGGGAATTCACCAAAACGAGAATTAAGGACTGTTGAGACATTACCTTAAGGGGCCGGTGATGTAGTGGTTCGGGTGCTGGCTCATGATCGGGAGGTTGTGTGTTCGAATCCTAGTTAGACCCCAACTGTGCTAAGACCCTTGGGCAAGGTCTTAACCACAAGGGTGCCTCTGTTTACCCAAGAGTATAAATGGTACCAGTAAAAAAATAAATAAACACTAGGAAGGTAAACTGCGATGGACTCGCATCCCATCCAGGAAGAGCTGAACTCCTGGTAGCTTCACGCTACAGAAACCGGGAATAAGCACTAACCTGATGAGCCATTAGGCTTGAGTGTAAAAAGAACAACAGACTACGTACCTTAAGACATGACTGCAAGACATATTCCACTGTACACACATAGCTGGCATTCTGATCTGCACTGCCAGACAATCTGCTATGCTAATCAAGAAAAAAAATTCAATTGTTCATGTGGGAGTGAAACAGGAGTGTTTTAATAGCTTTTTTTTTTCCAGTTCATCCGTCCTCAGTGGGAACCCACAAACAGCTTTAAAACATTTATGAATACATGTTACTTGAGCTTTTTAGAAAAAAACAATTAAAACCCTTCATCGCCACAGCGAATGATCTGCCTCCATCTTCATGGAAGTCATATTAATGATTCGCATGTTTGATTTGGAATAGGTTTTTACGTTGGATGACCATCCTGACACAACCCTTAGCAAGGGGCAGCTACTCTTGTCGAAAGTCAGCAATGGTTCTTTTACACGAACCTCTCACCATAGACAGTGAGAGACATGGCTGGCCTTTGATAACCCAGTTAGCTGCACTGGGGGGACAGTGACAATGTTGTGGAGAGTGGGACTTGAACCCCCAACCCTAGGATCAGCGATCCAGCAACTTTTACCACCAGGCCACGACTGCCCCGATGATGATGATGATTGTTGTTATTATGATTATTATTATTATTATTATACATTTCTATGGCCTTTACAGGGATTTTCTGCATGATATCTATGATACTGAGCAGACTAGAACTCCCTAATGCCACATATATAAACAATATATTTGATTTCTTCTAGGTTAAGCTCTTTCTACAATCTTGAAATGAAGCAATTGATACAAGTTTGAATTTGGGGTATTATTAAATAAAAAACTTAGTGAGAAGTAATAATGGATGCATTTGCATTTTACAGATGTTTCAGCTCAGACAAGCATTCTGCGGCAGTGGTGTTCTCCAAAACCACCAAACATGAATAAAATATTTAATAACATGATGAGCTAAAACATTCCTTAAGGCATGGAATTCCTTGAGAACATAAAGGCTTAATATTCTTCCCTCAGAGTAAATCAGTGCTTCTCAATTATTTTCTGTGACGCCCCCCCCCCCAGGAAGAAAAAACATTTCACGCCACAAACACCGCCACACACGCTACTATAAATAGTGCAGTGATATCTCAGCTAACAAATTTAATCCGTTCCGAGGGCAAGCTCGTAAGCTGAAAAGTTTGTTAGATGAAACAATTATTCCCATAAGAAATAACAGAAAACCAATTAATCTGTTTCAACCCCCTCCCAAACTCATACAACCGACCACAAACATGTATATTTGACCTAATTACGTACATTAAAGATAAACTTGTAAAAACAATAAATATTTCATAATCATAATACATGTACATTAACATTAATAATAATTAATAATAAATAATAATAAAACAAGAATAAACAATAAGTCAATTATATAAGACTGCAGCGAAGATGTCATGTGGGCAGGCAGGAGGTGGTGCATAACAGAGTAGGAGAAGGAGGAGGAGGAGAATTTTGTGTGCGTACATGCTACAAATGCCAGCGAGGAAAGGCTCATGGTGAGCTTCCACAAGGCCAGTGCTTCTCAAATAGTGGCAGGGTGGTGTGTATGACCCTGGGGAACATGCTTTTTTTTGCCATACTGTACTAGAATTAAGTAGTTGACAGTGGCGCTGTCATTGTTTCGCTATGGTGTAGGGAAAGGGTGGGTGTGTGAAATGTTAATTTCTTCCTAGAGGGGGCATCGCAGAAAATAATTGAGAAGTACTGCACAAGGCATTCTCGGAGTGCGGAGGAGTACATGTAGAAGAATTTGAGTCTAATCGGCCTGGAAAAGCCATTTCGAGGAGCGCTCATTAAGTGAATTTTTGATTGTTGAATGAAGCAGATATTTGGTGGGTTCGAAGCTCGTATCATGGAAAAATCATGATAAGGGACACTTGTTAGATGAGGTACAACTGTATTATTTGTCTATAAAATTGTTATTAGTACACCTCTGCATAACACTGTATCTTTATTAACATTAAAAACAAAAAAGAAAGAAATATAGTTCAACTTACAAGAAAGAAAAACTTCATGAACGTATTTAATATAAAATATTTATATATATAAAAATATAAAAAGTGCACCAATTGCCTGAAATTCTAAAAAAATAAACTGTAAACATAAAAATTTAAAGAAATTTAGGAATTTTATAAAAGGAAAATTTTTCTATGTTGTTTCTTGAGGGGTTCTTTACTTCATTTCATATCGTTTGCTTGGTTGCAAAAACTACCTACACCATAGTGCGACAATGAGAGCGCCAGTGCCAACTACTGTAGTGGATGTGTAATTACACTTAATTCTAGTACAGTATGGCAAAAAAGCATGGTCCCCAGGGTCATATGTCGACCCGTCAACACCCCCGACATCATACCCCACTATTTGAGAAGCACTGGAGTAAATGGAGTTAATAATTATGTCGAGACCCAAGTTTTTATCCAGTGTTCAAAATAATTGAATTTGATATCTGCCCAGGATAGTGTCAAAACCCCCCTCTTTTGTCCCCTGCACTTTTTGGCTTGGTTTGAAATAAGTCTAGCTTGGGGTGGGATGGGTTTCATAAATAGGACAATACATCTTAATCAAAAGCATATAAAAACAACAGAATAACCCCTAAGGTTAAATAAAGAGCTGCTGCTGCTGTTGTTGTTATTGTTTTTCCTAGATGTGACATTTCCATATGCAGTCTCCCAAAATAAGACATCTAGAGTGTTGATATCAATAACACAGATCTTCATGAGTTTCTCTGGACATTTTCATTAGAAACGTTCTCAATCTGCTTCTCCCAAGTTCAGCTTTTCCATCCAAAGAGATGCTTTAGATGCAGAGTGAAGTGTAGACCTTTTAAACCTCTGAGGTGGCTGTTCATTGAACAAAGGCTTGAACAGTAGAAATCTATAAATCAGTTTCCCTTGTGTGACTCAATGAACTGCAATGTGATTTAAAGATGTATGACCGTCAGAGACACCCGATAACATCTTTAGCAATGGCATTTAGACTTTACTCAGACAACATGACTTTGTGGAAGCGATCCACATCTTCAACCTTCCAGAACACACACACACACACACACACACACACACACACACACTGTGTGCGAGATTCAAAATCTGTGCTTTTGCTCTTGTATTCGACATTTACAGCATTTGGCAGATGCTCTAATCCAGTGTGACTTACAATTATCATTTTTATACAACTGAGCAATTGAAGGTTAATGGCCTTACTCAAGGGCCCAACAGTGATGATATTAGGAATTGAACCGATGGCCTACAGATCAGTAACCCGGGTAGCCACCACTGCCACTGCCATCCAACTAGACTTGTATTTCCCTTGTATTATAAGTGAATGAAACCCTTAACCAATACTGTGCATAAGTGTACTGTTTTACTATTTCTCAATTTGTGCACACACACACACACACACACACACACACACACACACACACACACACACACATACAAATGACTAAAAGAGCCAAAGATGTATTTATTTTAAAGTAAAGCTCAGCTTTCCTCTTGAGAACCACAAGAATGTCTGCACAAGGTGATTTGTTTGTTTGTTTGTTTGCTTTTAATTATGATTGTTATTTCAAATACATATTTGCTAAGCTTACATGTCATGACATTCTATTTTTCAACCATTTTATCTTTATTAGGGTCATGAACAGACTGGAATCCATGCGAACCAACTCTGGGTACAGGCAGTGCATACCCTGAATGGCTTGTCTGACTAACACAGACGCACAATCCTACACACTCACATTTACACTTAAGGGCAATTCGACTGGACAATTAGCGTAATTTGCAAGTATTTGGACTGTTGAAAAAAACCGGAGTACCTGCAAGAAACCCATACAAGCATGAGAAGAACATGAAAACTCACAAAGAAATGAACCCAGGACCTTCTTGCTATGAAGCAGAAGTGCAATTAAAAAAAAAAAAAAAAAAAAGAAAAAAGAAAATTAATAACGATCTCACAATATAACAGTAAAAAAAAAAAAAAAAAAGATGAAGTTTTTACTTCCAACTTCCAATCTTATCAGGGAATTTTACTGCAAAATGAGATAAATCCCATCCACCAAATTGGGGAAAATTGCCTAAATTATAAAGTATTCTAATCTGTGACAAAATATAACCAAATAAAATGTACTAAATAACCCAGCGCTTCATTTTGCAGTGAAACCCATACAGATTATAGCTGCATTTACATTTTTATAAACATTCATTTCTGTGAATTGTCATAAAAAATGATATACTATTGTTACAAACAAGGATCACTGATCCCAAGGTTGGGGGTTCAAGCCTCACTCACAACCTGGTTGTCATTATTCCCCCCAGTGCAGCTCACTGGGTTATCAAAGGCTGGCTATGTTTCTCACTGTCTATGATGGGAGGTGTAAACAGGGCCGTAGTCGGGCATACACGTGAGTATACGCCATATACACACTTATTTTAGCAAGAATGTAGCATGTACACACTTATTTAAAAAAATATTGCTTTTTCAATTGTCTCGGCTTGTAATCATGTCACAATTGTGTATCTGTACTCTATCTATGATCATTCAGTGGAGAGCCCGATATAATAAGAACCATGCCACGATTGGGAAATGCAGATTCTTGTTAGGCTGCCGAAGCAGCCTCATGGTATACCCACTTATTTTTTTACCACTAGAGCACTGGGTGTAAAAGAACCAGTGCTGACTTTCCACAAGAGTAGGGCATAGCCGTCAGCGTGTTTCTGCCCTGCGAAGGCCTGGCGAGCTGTCCCTCACTTACAACCTGGTTGTCATTATCCCCCCCAGTGCAGCTCACTGGGTTATCAAAGGCTGGCTATGTCCAGCTGTGATGGACGCCAGCCTCCCCGTGACAGTAATTAGGATTACGCAGTTACAGAAAATGAACGCATGAATGTCACATACAACTGATTGTTATACATTTTTATACATGTTTCACTCAAATGCTTAATGGAACTTCATTTCCTTAGTTCATTACAAATGGAGAACTTTGTACTATTATTAGTTTGTACAATAAATTTACTACAACCAGGAATTAATCAATGACAGGTTTCGGCATGTAAATTAAAGATAAAACAGTCAACATTGACTGCATTTTGTTAAATTCAGGGCATATCTTTGGCATAGCGATACTGTAGGGACAAAGACATTTCTTCAGATATGCTCTGAACACTACAAAAATAAGACGATCTGTATTCGAAAGTAGAAAATCGGTGGAGTTTTCCTTCAAGGCCACTAGAACATAGAGGAATAATATATTAGGCTGGACATCCTTTGGGCCACTCTGACAATTGTGGAGTTAACTGAAGTGATTGATCTATACACACTCAGCACAATGACCTCTCAGTCAGAGTTGGGAAGGATTTGACTCCGCCTTGAGGCAATTGAGCTATTTAGAGAACTGTACATCTGTGTTTGATCTCTCTCTCTCTCTCTCTCTCTCTCTCTTCTCTCTCTCTCTGTGTATGTGATGCATAATTGTAAATTATGTATTATAAGACACATGTATCTCCAGCAACTCTAAATCAATGCAGTCTCTCAAATGAGCATTGTAATATATTGTACACAAGCTACACATTAGCCACCCATTACTACTGCTAGTGTTATATGTTCTTCATACACATATACGCGCGCGCACGTGCACACGCACACACACACACACACACGCACGCACACACACACACACACACACACACACACACACACACACACACACACACACACACTCTCTCTCTCTCTCTCTCTCTCTCTCATGGATATATGGAATGTGGCAGAATACTGTAGAATAAAATATATTGTTTCAGCTGGTAAACATAATCCCTACAAGCTTAGACCTCTAAATGGATTTAAAACATTCAGTCTTTAATTTGCCGAATCACACCTAGGACCATTGCCAAAAGGAAAAAGTAATGGCATTGAAAGTAAATTAATGGCCTTGATTTTATAATGCCGTATAATAAACTGCATTAACATCATATAAAACACCATATAATGAACTAGTTATTTACGTTCTTTTCCTACTCTGTACAGAGAAATCTCACCATTTAGGCTTTATCTGCAAGACCTTGACTTTTGCTGAGACTGAGATTTGGAATTTCTCTGCCTAGACCTAGCACACTGATACTAAGTGATCTTATATATATATATATATATATATATATATATATATATATATATATATATATATATATATATATATATACACACACACACACACACACACACACATATATAAATATATATATACTCTGTATTTGTTTATTTGTATTTATGGGCCTGTCTGTTAACCATGCAGTTTGGGTGTACTCCTCTGTACATGTCCAAACCATCTCAATCTAGCCTCTCTGACTTTGTCCCCAAAAACTCTTACATGTGCTGTCCCTCTGATGTGCTCATTCCTGATCCTATCCATCCTCGTTACTCCCAAAGAGAACCTCAACATTTTCATCTCTGCTACCTCCAGCTCTGCCTCCTGTCTTTTCCCCAGGGCCACTGTTTCTAACCCATACAACATCACTGGCCTCAACACCGTCTTGTACACTTTTCCTTTCATTCTTGCCGATACCCTCCTATCACACATCACACCGGATACTTTTCTCCAACCATTCCAACCTGCTTGCACACGCTTCTTCACCTCTTTTCCACACTCTCCATTACTCTGGATTGTTGAGCCTAAGTACTTAAAATCCTCCACCTTCTTTGTCTCTGCTCCCTGTAACCTCACCGTTCCTCTTGGGTCCTTGTCTTTCATGCACATGTATTCTGTATGATACAGTTTTCTCAGTTTGCTATATTTTTGCTTGTAAACAGAAATTTCAAGCTCTCCATAAACTGCTAAAAGGGAAATAAAATCAAAGAAAGCACATTAAAGACCCACAAGCCAAAATATATAAACAAATACTCGCCAGCAAAATACTATATATCATCAGCACAATCTCAAGCCAGGTTCCCATCCGTTTAATAGAAGGTTCTGCTCTGCACTCAAATTCTTATTTGATTGAGTGAATTAGAATGAGATTTATGCCTCAAATTAATACCATTTCTCTTACTTCAGTATTTGCACCGGGGACCTGAATGGCTCTATAACAGATGGGGCAATACATTTTAACCACCCTAAGCAGAGTAGTTAATAATATACCTATCAGGAAACTCATTCTTCCTCATTTCGTTGTGGCTGAGAGCTGTGTGGTGGTGCAATTTTGTGTTCTGCTCGAGAAAATGTGCAGCGAAATGAACTAAGGAAATACCCATCATCCCCCACTTCTTTATCATCTGTCAGGGTTCAAATGATGAAAAAGTACCCAGGCAGGTAATACTTCAGTAAGTATATGCAGATAGGATTACAGCAAAAATATTAAAGCACATATCATTACCACCGCAACCATCGCCAATCATCTTGAGAAAAACATATCCAAGTGATTGCTATTTTATTTAAAGATCATATCTTAAACATATTTAAAGAAACGGCTGATTTGCAATTAAAAAGCTTGAATCAGAAAAAAAAAAACCCCAGATTAAGTTTTAAATGATGTTTCTGTCTTAGGTGTGTACTGCTTAATGGAACCGAGCTTCATCTTTAAGCAGCAGATTCAAGTAGTCAAAAGGAGACGGCAGCACCTGAGCTTGGTGGGGTGCTAACGAGATTTAATCATCCAGCTATCACACTTTAATGAATTCTCTCCATCACACCGATTAAAAGCAGAACATTGATGACTCTGAGTCAATTAGCAGTCCACAATCCCAGGTACTTGTTTGACATCTTTTCACTGACTTTAATTGGAAGTGAAGGGCATACTGAGGAATAAAAAAAATGTCAGAACACCACACATAATTAAACTCATTAACTAGTCTGATTGACGAGACTTTTTTACTCTGTTAATGTTCGCTCTCTTTTTGTCTCTTTTTTTCATGTATGCAGACCTCTGAAGGAAGAAGAATTTCAGTTTAAGGTAGTTTGTTTGGTCAGAAATCCATGCTACTATTAGCATATTGCTAGCATTCGCACTGCTAGTTCCTGTGTCTCAGGGGGCAATTTTGCAAGAAAATGACTTGACGTATCTGTCTGTTTCTCTCTCTCTCTCTCCATTTATATATCTATCTGTCCATCTATGGATCGAAGAAAATCACGCTGGACACCAGGACTGGTGACTCTTTGTGTGGAGCTAGCTGGAGAGCTAGGTGCTGCTGGTTTTCGTCCAGATGGTTTTCGCCCAAATTGTAGTAACATGTTTTTCGCCCATTTTTAAAAAAAATTTATTTATTTTTTGTATATATTTTTAAGGTTAGAAACACATATGACTCACACGTACCCTGCTAAGCTTACCTTAGGATTCTAGTTGCAGTTATCACCTCTCATTAAGGGAAGTGTCACAAATCTGTAAATAACTATTAACAAGTGAATTAAAAAAAAAACATTTAAGTTGGGCGAAAAACATGTCCTCACAATTTGGGCGAAAACCATATGCGGGAAACCCATGGAAATCGTATAGCTAGCTAGCTGCCTTGTAACAATATAAATTTGCTTACTTTGCAGATTGGCAATATACGATGCCCTTGTATGGCACTCCTTTTTCTTTGGAACCATCTAGTCGGTTTTCATGAACTTGGGTTGAGTGAAAAAATTGTTGGTGTATTGACTATGTATGTTTTCCTTCTCACTAAAAAATGGCTGCTACTGACTCGGTGGCTTGCATTTCCAGTCTGACTAACGTTGATAATCCACTTGTTTCTATGCTTAATGTTCTTAGGAAAATGAAGAAACTCAAATGTTGATCTTGGACATGGTTTTTGACAATGACCTTGACTTAAGTAAACGCTCCGCCATTTTCGTAACCACGGATCAGTGGACTGGGCAACAGCATGCGTTAGCCATAAAAATGTTTTATAAAAACGGTGATAGTTTGACAGCTGCGCAGAGGCAGTTCCGAAGTTTTTACAACTTAAGACGTCATGGTGCTGTTCCATGAAAACACGCGATAAAATGTCGGATTAATAACTTTGAAGAGAAACCTGGTTTCAACAGGATGGAGCGACATCACACACTGCATGGCAATCATTGGAGGCTGTGCGAGAATTGTTCGGTAACCGTATGATCCCAAGATTCAGTAACGTTCCCTGGCCTCTTAGATCGCCAGATTTGTCCGTTTGTGATTTTTAAATTTTTTTTCTTGTGGAGCGATCTCAAGAGTAAAGTGTACACGACTCGACCAAGAACTCTGGATGAGTGAAAACAGAGAATTCAGGATGAAATTCACAGCATCCCAGCTGAGATGTTTCAACAGTCAATGAGGAATCTCAACAGCAGATTTCAAGAATGCATTCATACAGGAGGACGCCATCTACAGGAAGTAATTAAAAAAAAAAAAAGAAAATCCCATCATTGTTTCTTGAATGGCATCATTCTTCCATCACTCTTGGTTTTATTGGATTGTTAAAAAGTTCCCGTTTTTTGTGTCTCCCTGTATTTCACAGTTGTCACTGATGTGTGATTAATGGACAGTCTGAACTAGAAAGAAATCAGACACAGTGTTCTACAAAAGTACAAAACATTCCACCTTAAGACATTTTTAATATAATGTAATCTGATCTGGAAAAAGAAAGAAACCAGATAGTGATCCATTGATATAGCCTCCATTTGCCAAACTGTTTAATCCTATTTGAGTTGCAGGTGAAAGAGGAGTAACTCTGAAGATCTTACCAAGCCATTGCAGAACCAACATAACCATTCACACTCACATCTATATTTGGAAAAGCTGATTATGTGCATGTCTTGGGCTAAGAAACCCGTGCGAGCACAAGGAGCACATGCAAACTCTACACAGAAACACCACCATGACAGCCCACCTTATAGTGATGTCTTTGAAAAAAAAAAACCTCACACATGCATTCTGATTATTCATAACTGTGTTATACACAAATACAGGGATTCCTCAGTTTCCGCAGTGAATGGAGACTGAGACCCCACTACGACCGCCGATTTCCGTGAAGTAGGATCAACCCCCCTGACTGATGTATACATACATGTATATGTGTATATAATATCTATAAATACATATTCAATGCTATAAATGTTTATAATAACAATTAAACATTGAAAAATAATACATAAGATGAAAATAAAATATAAATACACACACATACAGACACGTGCGCGCACATACAACTCAGATGTGCATCTTATATAAAAATGTAAGTTTTGTTGGGGGCAGTTTTTTTTTTTTTTTGCTGCATAATCGGCCTTGTTTTTCAACATTTTCCCAATTTTTCATTAATTTTCTCATTTTTTATTTTTTGATGAATATTTTTGGAAAACCTGCGATGCACTGAAGCCGCAGAAACTGAAGCATGAAGTAGCGAGGAATCACTGTATGTTTGTTTAAGGAGATTAATGATATTTACTTGGGATACAAATATATACGATATGCCTGTGTTCTTCTACTGAAACAATGTGAATAAAATTCACCAGATTTATAAATTGATGGGATTTTAATTTAATTCCAGTCAGATCCTATTTACTAGTCCATGTCTTCTGAATGCTACAATCCGAACATCTGTCATGACTTTAAACTTTTTAATATATCTTTAGAACCCATGGAAGACTTCAAGTACTTTACCCAAGAGCTTAAGCTGCCACTCTGATGCCATCAATCTTTAATATAAAACTATTTTATTTATGTAGTCTGAAGTGTTCTTGTATCTTTACATTAGTTCCAGATCATCTTTTTCCAGAGAGACTTCACATGAGGGTTCAGAGGAAGGTCATGTGTGAGAGGAAGCAAAAGTACAATGCAATAACATAATTGGGAAGATCGGAGCCATTACAGTATGAAGTACAAACACAAACATTCAACTTCAATAAAAATCCTTTAATTTTCCAATCAACTTTATTGAGAATTATATTGGCAACTTATTGAACTGCCCCCAACCCCAAGTTCAAGGTCTATAATTAGTTATATATGTAAAATGTATACATAAAATATATATTCAAAACATAAAAATGCTTTGGTACATTTCTTATTAAAATAAACAACTAAACAAATGAAAAATATAATCATCAAATTATCAAAATAGTAACAGAATTAAGAGCAATTTAAAATGAACGAGGTTCTGGAAGTAGCACTGACCACACTACTAAATTGTAGTGTCCAAGTTGACATCAAAGGCTAAATACCCGAATAAAAATACAGTATTTTCCTGCTTGTTAAATAGAACCTACTTCATCATATACAGATGAGCTTTTCACTTTATAGCTTAAATATGATAAAGTGAAGATAAATTGCTTCCTGAGGTCTGAAACTTGGATAGGTACTCACTCTCACACACACACACACACACACACACACACACACACACACACACACACACACACACGAAACTCTTCTGTTCTAGGACAGGCAGATCACTTAGTGCTGCTCAGACAGAACATTCATCCTCATTAGAATTTGTGTTTGGATGTAATTATGCTCATCGGTATGATCCAGTATTTTCTCAGGTCACCCATGGTGGATAGAGTGAAAAGTTAGACACTCATTTATCAAACCCCTTCCTCCAAATCAACATGTCACGAAGTTTATTCACACAGAATTCTTTCAGATGACACACACACACACACACACACACACACACACACACATACACACACACACTGAAGCACAGCTCTTCACATGTGGACAGGATGCCACCAAACACATGAAGGATTTTGCACACTGTTACTCCATATTAATCTGAGGGCCTGAGCCATAATTCTAAAGTGATGGTACTTGCTTTTTATTCTTTGTGAGATACTCAACCCTACTTTTCAATGTGTTATTTGTCACTTTTTGTTGTTTTTTTTAACATTTACAAGAAGAACTAATGCCACAATTCAGATAGGTACATATAGACATTATAAATGTACTCACAGGCAATGAGAAGTCAAAAGCCAAAAGATCCACTGAAATAATTACCAGGGAAGTATTGAAGAATTATAAAGCATCGGAATAATAGTGCAATGCAATTAATTTTGATATTTAATAATATTATTTTCAGCATCCATCCAATCTTCATACTGGATGTATGCTGAAAATAATATTATTAAATATCAAAATTAATCTTGGATCTACTTTAATATTTTTCAAATTATTTAAAAAATTTTTGTGAATGTAAGTAACGTCACAGAGGGCCATTACGTACGTACGTCTGTCCATCTGTCCTTCCTTCCTTTTTGTTCTATGTTTCAATTTCAGACTTCACTGAGACATTAAACTTCATAAATTTCAATCAAAACCTGAAACACTCAGGTCTTGGATCCATTTAAACGTGTTTGTTTTTTTTTCTCCATATAATAAAATTAGGGTTTGTTGCTTCCTTAATGGTGTTTATCATTGCTTAATACATTTCTGCAGTTGGAGATGTGTCCATACTTTAAAGTGCTGTCTTTATAGAGTCTCAGCTTAAAAAAAATCTGACCTGTATTGATCTGCTTGGCAGTGAATGGGAAGTGAAGGGAACAGTAAGAACATTTCTCATACCTTCGAGGAAAAACTGTAATTTGTGTAATGTGGATCAAACAGAGGTTCAGGACATTTCAAAGCCAGAATAGTTTCAGGGAATAATAGCAGTAGAAGTATTCCGATCAATAAAGCAGTGGACATAGGAACACACAAATTACAGAAGATACTGGCTCACCTCCCATTCTTCATAACTCAGCTTTAATATAATTTGGACAATATTTATTTAATTTGTTTTATTTATTAATTAATTTATTTTTGCAAAACATAAACATTTATTATTATTATTATTATTATTATTATTATTATGATTATTGTTATTATTATTCATTAATTTTCTGTAACTACTTGATCCTTATTAGGGTTGCGAGGAGGCTGGTGCCCATCCCAGCTGATCGCAGGCAAGGGCAGAATACACCATGGACAGCTCGGGCCACCGCAGGGCGGAAACACACTGACGGCTCTGCAGCTACTCTTGACGAAAGTCAGCAATAGTTCTTTTACATGAACCTCACATCATAGACAGTGAGAGACATGGCCGGCCTTTAATAACCCAGTTAGCTGCCCTGGTGGGGGAACATTGACAACCTGTTGAGGGTGGGACTTGAACCCCCAACCCAAGGATCAGTAATCCAGCGCCTTTACTGCCAGGCCATCACTGCTTTCTATTATTATTATTATTATTATTATTATTACTATTATTATTATTATTATTATTATTATTCTTATTATCACTACAGTTAAAAAATGATATGCAGTAGAGAGATAGTATATCAGGCTTGTGAGGCTCATCATCAGCTCAGGGCCCTCACCCTCTCTACATGCAGTCCAGACAGCGAATGGGACTTCTCCCAGAAAGCTCTGCCTAGTCGAACCCACCAAGGACTTTCCAGAGAATACGAAGACTGCCCAACACCGCAGCTTTCTGCATTGCTCAGACTGCCAGAAGAGCTGTGTTCCCAGTACCAAACCTGGTCTTGATATTTGTCAGTAGATCAGGAGGTACCAAACTAAAGGTGCTGAGAGCAATGGGGAGTTGGAAGACTGTGTAATTTGGATTCAAGTGAGACATTTCAAAGGCGAGGTGTGTATATTTAGCATGCTTTTCCTGAATCTTGCCAATCAGATTGCTGTCAAAAGGGACAGAAAATTCAATAATATTCATAATTTCATTGGCTTTATCAAAAAGGACAAGATCAGGTTTATTGTCTTCAATCTTCCTCAGGTTGTAAATGGGCTGATTCCATAGAATCTTAAAATCATTATTTTCCATGACGCCCTGGAAATAATCAGGGTCATACCATGGGTGGACCGCTGAGTCAAAACCACAAGCACGAAGAAGACGGTAGTAAAATGGACATGCAATGCCATCATGTCTTTTCAAGTTATAAGTTTGTGCCAAAGTCGGACAACCACTGACAAGGTGTTGAACAGCCTCACTAAATTCATTACATATACGGCATTTGGGATTGACATGTTCCCTTAAAATATTACATAGGCGATTTCGTGTAGGAAGGAACTGGTAATGAGCGGCAAAAACAAAGCCCTCAGTTTCACTTTTGAGACCAGTCGACTTTATCCGGGCAAAGGAGTCAGTAGGATTACTGTTCTGTTCAGCACACCAAACGTAAACACGATGAAGTGGCTTTGCAGAAGGTGACTCTGGGCTGATTTTGTAAATGAATTCACCTGGTTGACACACATTGATGTACTGTCCAGCAGTACCTCACCATCAACATAATCAAGAGCAAAGTTGTGACCCTGACAGCACTTGCACATTTGAAATAACTGTGGAACTCCTTGCTTTCATCGTGAGTCTTGACATGTTTTACATGAGGATTATCCGACAGATAAATGTGTGCAAAAGTACATGGGCAAGATCATGAAGAGCTTCTACATTGATCAAACCTCGCCCTCTGGAATTGATTGACATATATAAACAATTGATAGAGGAATGAGGGTGGTGAGCTTGATTGTCCTTCTTTGTAGCAGTAGACTGTCCAACAGTTTGGGTGTACCCTCCCCCTGACCTGAAGTCAGCTGGGATTGGTTCTAAATTCCTCTGCGACCCTGAGGGATAAGCAGCGTAGATAATGTCTATATCGATACTTTGTTGTTTAGTTTGAATTTTTCCTCATGGGCAGTGGTGGCCTGGTGACCATCGTGAGTTTTTTTTATTGTTGGCTTGGACACTGAGTGAAGTTCCCCGAGTGTTAGACAAGCAGCATAAATAGAGCAGTCAATGTCTTGCAATGAACACTCCGTGTCAAGAGTCAAAGAAATTATTTTATGAAATCAATAAATTAAATGTGGAAAATTTTTAATTTGTATTTTAACTGGCCTCCGTTTTTAAATAGGCAAATCAGAAAATCCATCATAAAATTTTCGAAACAAAACATAAATACGATCATTTGATTCATCGGGAACACAAGAAGGAGGGTCCCGAGGGCTTCAATCAAAAGGCGGAAGGCCAGAAATGTTACTAGTAAGGTCAGATGGGTTAATTTTTGCAGAAAGAGTGTGACAAAAGTACGCGGGCTTCCATTAGCAGTGTATGAGCTGTTGCTGCTGAAGCACTTTTTGTTCTTCGGAGGGATCCTGAGCATTTGCAGGACAATTTTCAACTGCATTACGGTGCATGTAGATCTTAAGCCGCCAGAGTTATTCTCGTAAATTTTGTTCAGTGAGGAAGGAAAGCATCGGGTTGGCATTATTCCAATGTTACTTTCGCGACTTTCCATTGACACGTGGATTGTCGGGCCACCCAGTTGCTTTCGCAAACACTCAAGTAGTGTGGATTTCAGATGGTTCGTCCAGGATACTCGTGGACGAGTTCTTTGCCTTCCTCTGGGGCAATTACCATTTCCAATTTTGGTGGTTTCAGCACTGGAAGGAGACGGACTGGACTGCGGACTTGAAAATGACTAATTTTCCTTGGCGCTAGTAACCAGTGAATAACCAGCTTAGGGGGATCAGCCCTAACTGGATGATGTACGTTTAGTTCAGGGAACATAGTACCCCTATCTCGGCCCACCGCACAGAGGGGTACATCACCAGGCCCTTATTATTATTATTATTATTATTATTATTATTATTATTATTATTATTATTATTATTATTATTCTGTATATGAAAGTAAACAAAGCAATGTGTGTGTTAACATACATCAATTAAAATACACCATTTGTTCCATCAAGATGACCATCTCAACTCTTGTGGAAATTAATTTATTGATTGGTTATTCTTAAACTTCATTCATTTATACATTCATCCATTCATGAACCAAGCCACTTAATCCTGCCTGTGTCATGGAGACGCTAAAGCCTATCTCAGTCAACTTTGGACAAGGCAGTTACTCTCTAAGCAACTTGCTTGTCCATCACAGGGCCATCACACACATGCGTATGCACATACGCACACAGACACACCTAGTGGTAATGTTTAAATGTATGTAGTTTAACTACACTTTCTTTCCCAGAAAAAGCTAAAAACAAGATTGGACATTCTTATGCGAACATTTCTTAATGGTTGGTGATTTAATGAGGTGTCCTAATTTTGTCACATGACTATATAGCTGTGTGTGTGTGTGTAAATATATATAAATATATATATATATATATATATATATATATATATATATATATATATATAAAACCTGTGTGTGTTAAATGCAGTAATATATGACGCTACCCCTCCCTTCATGTTCAAATGAAAGTTCAGGGGTGTTAATAATCGCGGAGGTCAAATTTAAGGTGACTGTAGCTTTCTCAAGAAGACAGAAACCTTCACAATACACAACCACTTCCCCCCTGACGATATGGTACTGTATATGCATTCAGTGTCATCATAAAATTTTTATGACTCAGACTGAATATTCAAAATCCCTACGATGGTTTTTATAAAATGAGGAATTTTTATTAATGTTTATTACTGAGAAGATTATGGAGATTCAGTTCTATATGAGTGCACTGTACTGAGGGAGGAAGCTCAGATAAATGTGTTTGGCTGTTTTCATAAAAGAATGCTGTACCAATCTGTCTTTTTGCCCTTTAAAAGTAGGCAGACGGGCATTGCTCACTCCAAATAACAGGTGCCCCGCCCTGGGCTCCCGGAACTTCAGAGTTCTGTCTCAGGTCAATCTTCTAAACTCGATTAGAGCACACACTAAGGGATTCAGCCCACGCCTCTTACACAACTACCCATAGCACATAAAACCACTCTCTCATTCTCAACATCCAAGTGTTTCCTTTTCCCATCTCCATTATTTCTCTCTCTCTCTCTCTCTCTTGATCAGTCTCTTTGGATCAGTTGAACAGCTAAAGAATTAATGCGACTTTTATTTGCACCAGGCAGGTGTTATCAGTTAATAATTATGTAGCTGCACAGTATTGTGTTATCATCTTCATAATATTTTAGCTGTGCTATTTCATGGGTTTTTTTCATCTGTAATGTAAAAGTCAAGGAGGAGAGGACCTTATAAAATGATAAAACTCTTAGACTCTATCGTGGGCTTTTTTTGTCCAGTCCGTTTTATTTGACATAGTCAGCACAAGTTATGGTATCTGTTGTAGAATTTGGAAACACACATGTATAAAATAACTAAATATTTTGCATTCTTTCAACTAAGAATCCCCAAAGACTGTTATAATTGCATAATGCAAAATTGCTTAATTGTGATGTTGACTGATTTCCAATAGACAATAAATATTTTTTTCTCTGTAATCCCTGTGTGTATGCATGTTTCTGGGTTCTCCAGCTTCGTGCCACCTTTTGAAAATGTCCAGTAGATGCATTGGGTATGCCAAATTGCCCCAGATATAAATGAGTGTTGCTGTTGTAACACTATAACATATGGTATGATGAGCTTTGTCATTGTCACTACCTCTTTTGACAAGCTACTTTCTGAATTGACCATTATGTGACTATACTATATTACAAGCTAGTTGACCCCTCACCGTTGTTTGTTTACTAGTATAGGTAGTGTCCGTCTTACGACCGCATTTGGTTCTGACCAACAGGTTCTAAAACGGTTCGGACGTAAGTAGGGTCTGTACATGTATTACTATTATTATGTACTGTATACTGGACCTTTCTGCAAGTTTGTGTCAACGTTTTCTTGGCAATCTTTTTACCTTTCCTTTGGCATTAATATATGGAGGAGGACTAGTTTACATGTATTTTCAACCTTATACATCTCTTTACAAAGGGCTTTGGGGAGGAGTCACTTCTTGTGAATCATGGTTCAAAGACTCAAGAGTCGACTCCAGAGCATTCGAGTCATTGTTCAGATACTTCAGTTTCTGCGGCTTCAGTGCATAGCAGGTTTTTCAAAAATATTCATCGAAAAAAAAAAAAAAAAAAGGAAATTAAGGAAAAATAGGGAAAAGTTAAGGACAATGCGGCAAAACAAAACAAGGCCAATTATGCAAAAAAAAAAAAAAAAAAAACCTCAAACAAACAAACAAAAAAAAACAAAAAAAAAAAAAACAACAAAACTACTTACATTTTTATGCAAGGTGTGCATCTGAGTGTGTGCGCACACGTCTGTATGTGTGTATATTTATATTTTATTTACATCTTATGCATTTTTTTGAACATTTGCTATTATAAGCATTTATAGTGTTGAATATGTATTTATTGATATTAAATACACATATACATGTACGTATGCGTCAGTCAGGGGGGGTTGATCCTACCTCGTGGAAATCGGTGGTCGCGGGGACGGATCTCGGTCCCCATTAACCGTGGAAAGTGAGGGCTCCCTGTAAATACATACATATATATATATATATATATATATATATATATATATATATATATATATATATATATATATATATATATATATGGTTTCACCCATTTGATCCTCACAAATAGACTAGAATCAGCTTGGCTTAGCTTGACTGATGATATTTACACACTTGATACTCAAGTATAATGGCTATTTATTCTGTTTCTTTAGTCAGGGGTGGTCTTAAAGTCAAACAGTCGTAAGTTGCGCAGGTTGTAAGTCGGACACTACCTGTAGTTTAAGTGCCTTATTAAAAAAATAAAATAAAAACACTAACTCAGATTAATTTTGGTAAAATTAACAAAACAAAAACAAGAAACAATTTCATGATGTGTGATCCTGCTGGAGCTGTATTTTTGTGACCCATTAATCTACTTTATACTTGATACAGTCTATGCAGTTATGTTGACATGGACATGACCTGGCTCTTTCATGGTCAGAGTGCGTATTGACCTGAAACAATCCAAGTTAACCTATCTATATGACCTATTAAGGGTTTTTCAGTGCTATAGATGTATTTAGGGTAAACAGGACCAAAAGGAACGTAATCTCAGACCAGGGAAATAGCTTGCGTACATGACTGTGCTGAGATAAGAAGTGAAACAAAACAACAAGAGATTAGATTGATAGGAGGACATAGGGAGCCAATTTACAGCCTGATCAGAAAGGTCTCTTTTTCACACTGTAGAAGGCTATGAGTGGTGTACAATACCCTCCATTCGCTGTGCCTCAGCACACACACACACACACACACACACACACACACACACACACACACACACACACACACACACACACACACACACACACACACACACACACACACTTGCTGCTCTCAGGTCAGGTTTTGCTGACCTATGAACAACAGGGAAGAGAAAATGAGATTGGAAGTGAATGATCCTGAATCAGCTTTAAAGGAGAATCCAGTGCCACTGATAGTGGATGGAGCAGGAAATAACTGGAACAGATGAGTGGAGATTGCACCCAATGTTGTGCTTGGCAAGACAGAAATACAGTATTTGAAACACTGTGTTTTGAGAGAAAGTGAGTATTAGAGTGAGTATATATACAGGCTGAAAAATATCATATCCATATTGTACACTAAGCTCCTCTCCTGAAATGAAGCTAAACTTTTCCGTAAGAGAAGAATCATTTCTGTTCTTATATTTGCATATTCTGAATAAGTGCCTTTCTTTTAGCCTCACTACATTTTCCTCTAAAGATAATGTCCCAGTGTTGCCATGACAGCATCATACTTTACCAGCAAAGTGCTCAGTCATACCCTGAACAAAACACTGCCTCGACTGCATTTTTAGGAGAGAATAAGCATAGAATGAGTTCATATAACACCATCTATCACCATAGGAGCAGATAATGTAGTCTAGTTTCAGTGTAATGATTTTTTTTTTTCCTGAATAAAAAAACCAATACGAGTTTGTAGTACTTTACAATATGACTGTGATTTATTTATGACATTAAATTGAAAGTGCAGCCACACAAGTAAATATCAATTATGCTAAATGTGACATTCTCTAAACATCAAAAATGCGCCTTTCATTAAGCCCCATCATGCTCATTCTTAGCCATTTAAATGCAAATATACTCTACAGGAATGTCGACTCTGGTTGTACTTGGAAAAAAAAAGATGTAATTTGATTTCTTCTATTACGAGACACTACGTAAAATGAAGTCTAAGAATCTTCATCAGTACATCAGAATACAGTGGCAATGTTTCCATTTTCCCCAAATCTTGGCCATTTATACAACACAACCTGAGAAGATAACAAATGTACTGTACTTTCACTCAAGAACATGCACACAAATGTTGAACAGTACAGTGGTACCTCACCTTACGAAAGATCAAACAAACGAAAAATCAGGAGCATTGACCTAAAGTTTCCGTCTCTGGATACGAAAAAAATTCACGTTACAAAATGCGATATCTCAAAAATTCAAACAATGCACTCGTTGCTCTCCCACTGGTTATCTCCCAACACCCCATCCCTGCTGGCCTCCCATTGGCTATTATGGAGCTGCATCTCCATAATACCCATGATGCTTTTCATGTGCCTTCGACCCATTGTTCGTCACGAAAATGCAGCGCCCTCCCATTGGCTATTATGGAGCTGCATCTCCATCATCCCTATGATGCTTTGGTGTGCCTTCGACCCATTGTTCGTCACAGAGTTCTAACACGTGTAAAGGACAGAGTTGTTGTTTCGTGAGTTTTTCGAGTGTACTCATTGCAACTTTATTTTTTGGCTCAGGCCTTGAACCTTGTATAAACATTTGTAAGATTATAATTCTGCTAACAAGACATGGTCAACACACACACACACACACACACACACGCATGTACGCACGCACGCGCACGCGTGTGTGATTGAAAAGAAGAAGCGGGCTTGTGGCATGCGGTTGAGTGATATCGCAAAGGAATATGGCCAAACCCGTCTACTATCGGTACAATATTGAATCAGAACGAGGTCTTAAAAGGTATACTTTTATAATTTTAAAGGGTTTAGGGGGTAGTATTGGGAGCCTTGGAATGAATCAGGCCTTTTACATCTAAAATGTTACTCAACTTACGAAAAAAAATCAGATTACGAAACCACTTCTGGAACGGACGAATTTCGTGAGATGAGGTACCACTGTACATGCTTTATGTATTATATGCACATAAATATGTATGATCCTGTGGTGTATGTTTCATGTCAGACTTGCAGATGAGAACTACCGACAGCCTTATCACAACATGCTATACTGTGTGGACATTTAAACGAGTATATCTTTCAGAGAAATCTTCTTGCATAATCTCTTACTTCCTCTCTCGGTCCCTCTCTCACTTTCTCTCTCTCTCTGTCTGTCTGACTTGAGTGCTAATCTTCAAAGTGCTCATCTTCAGAAAGCTTCTCCTGCATTAAATATGTTGACCTTGGAGACATGCTGACTGACGGCAGAAGAAGGTCCTAGGACTGTAATCGTGTAGGATGAATTACACTCTGCAATATATTTTATACAGGTTGTTATTTACCCCATAAAAGCAACAAAGTGGAAGAGGATAAAACTCCAGTGCTTCTAGTCAGAGGTCAAAGATGTGATGATTTCAATAACCCAATTTGTTGATTCCCATTCCATATAAATGCACTGCACAATGAAAAGTCAAAAATTGATGATGGAATATAACTCAGTTTCAATTTGATGTATGGCTATTAAAATAAAATATACAGTATTACTGTGGGATGCTTGGCAACCCAAAAGGTGCTTGGGGTAGAACTACTGCTTCTACAGGTTGGGAGGAGCTGGTTAAGATGGCTTGGGAATGCATAGAATGTGTCCCGAGCTGATGTGGTGTTTCAGGCATGTACAACCAGGGAGAGACCTCACGGTTGATCCAGAAGACATTGGAGGGACTGTGTGTCTTTGCTGGTCAATGAGTCAATGAGACACTGAGTCGGAGAAAGTGGCCGGTTGAAGATACATCTGGACGTCACTGCTTAGGCTGCTGCTCTCGCAACTTCAACGAAGACCAAATGACAGAAGATTATAATTATGATGATGATGAACTTCATGTCGGGCAGTGGTGGCCTGGTGATAAAGGTGCTGGATCATAAGGTTGGGGGTTGAAGCCCCACTCTCAACGGGTTGTCACTGTTCCCCCAGTGCAGCTAACTAGGTTATTGAAGGCCGGCCATGTCTCTCACTGTCTATGGTGAGAGGCTGTAAAAGAACCATTGCTGACTTTTGACAAGAGTAGGCTGCATAGCCGTCAGCGTGTTTCTGCCCTGCGATGGCCTGGTGAGCTGTCCAGGATGTTTGCTGGGATGGGCGCAAGCCTCCCCACAACCCTAATTAGGATTAAATGGTTACAGAAAATGAATGAATGAACTTTATGTGACAATATAATATTGAGTTTCTTAAACTGTCTATTTTCACTGAGTCTGAAGCAAATGTAGCTTGTAATTCTTATTCATGGAGTGGAACCATGTGTGGTCTGCTGTTGCAGCCCATCTGCTTCAGTTTTCAATATCTTGTGATTCCCAAGATGCTTTGAGCTTTCAATAATTGTACAGAGTGATTATTATGGCCTTTTGGTCAGCTCACATCAGTGAAGATTTTATGGATTTTTATTTTTTATTTTTTTATTTTTTATGAATACTGTGCTGCTAAATGATCTTTCTGATATATTGCTTGTACTGATTCTATGACGTTTGGTGATGAAATATTATCTCATATTCACATACTATTGTCTCTGACATGCAGGGTGAACTATTGATCACTGGACAATGAGTTTGATTAAGAGTGACATACAACCCAAATGAAACAAACTATGTCTTTCCAAAAGTAGGCCTCTGTCAGTCCCGAAGGACTATGGCTGCGCTCTGGATGGTATCCTGGCTGGTGATACTTTCCAGTGCGCAGAGCCAGGGTAGGGAGTAATGGAGGACAGGCTGTTACCCTAGCAGCAAGTTCCCCCTCTCGGCGCCACCAGAAGTATTCAATGGAAGGGCAAGTGCCGATACGACTGGGTTGCAGTGCCACTTCAGGAGTTGCCAGAATGTTACTGTGAACAAACTGCCTCAGGGGACTCCGACTCCCGATTAGAAACAAGCTGATGGCTTTGCAGCCTACTCTTGTCGAAAATCAGCAATGGTTCTTTTACATGCCTCACACCATAGACAGTGAGAGACATGGCCGGCCTTTGATAACCCAGTTAGCTGCACTGGTGGGGACAGTGGCGAACTTGTGGAGAGTGGGACTCGAACCCCCAACCTTTAGGATCAGAGATCCTGCACCCTATACCACTAGACCACCACTGACCAAATGACTATGTCTTTATTTGAACTGCAATTAGAGTGTGTAATGTAAATCTTGTCAGTAAGAATTATAGCAAAAAGTAACAGTCAAATATTTTCTGAACACATTTTCATTGTACTGTAGTAGAATGAACTCCGTGAATATAATAAAAATAATAAGAATAAAAATCATCATCATCATCATCATCATCAGGTTACAAATGGGTAAATAAATCTAGGCTTGTATTATTCTTTCATGCATAAAACTTTGGCAGACTTTCCCAAGTCAATTATTGAGGTTTACTGTTCACATAGATAATTTATTTAAGAAAGGTTTTTTTTAATAAGGACACATCTATGAGGATTGCATCTTCCCAACCAAATTATCTTAATTATGTTAACCAGTATGTTCTGATATAGCATGTAGACAATGACAAATGGTTGCATCTGGACACTTTGCCTGTCAGCGAAAAAAAAAAATGTGAGAATTGATCACAGTTAATTTGTCAAATGGGAAAAGACACACGGCACCACATTTTAGCCAAGTGAGACTCTAAAATGTAAATTATCATAACAGAGTATGGAAATAGTTTTTCCCCCCTCATTGAACTGGAAAAATTGCAACAGTTCCCCTCCAGAAAGCTAGATGGGGTACTCTCCTGGAGACTACTTCGAATACTCGTTATTTTCTTGGATAATAAACATATAAAACCATATTTTTTCAACCATAGCTTATTTTTCAACTGCAATTTACTTACAGACCTGCAGTGGTATGGTGAGATGAGAATATATTGTAAAGTGTAGAGATCTGGCCTTTGCTGGACTTATTCTGTATTGCAAACTATTCTAGCTCTGTTAGATCGCAGCACTTAGAAAAATATATTAATCTAGAGTGAAAAAAACTTGACAGCTACAAGTAAAAAATGGGATTGTGGAATTTTAAATTGATCCATGACATCATTCACAATAAAAGGTTGACAATCCTCCTAATGCCTTTGCATGACCATTGTTTGAATCCTGGGTCATTGTGACTCTTCATTTCCCGAGATAGGTGCAAGAAGGGACAGAGGTGGGATGTCACCTGCAGCATTGTGTGCATCATGTCACATCACTGGGGTGTTCCTAACAAATGGATTTAAGTGTATTTTTCTTCAAATTCTTAATAGAATCAGTACATGCAATATGCAAATGTACTGTATTTGACTATATTTTTGGTGGTTCGGAAACAGTGGCACTGAGGAAAGGCAGGAGGCAGAGCTGGAGGTAGCAGAGATGAAAATGTTGAGGTTCTCTTTAGGAGTAACGAGGATGTAATGAATCAGGAATGAGGACATCAGAGGGACAGCACATGTAAGAGGTTTTGGAGACAAAGTCAGAGAGGCTAGATTGAGATGGTTTGGACATGTACAGAGGAGGGATAGTGAGTATATTGGTAGTAAGATGCTGAGGTTGAAACTACCAGGCACAAGGTCTAGGAGAAGACCAAAGAGAAGATTTATGGATGTGGTGGCAGAGGACATGAAGGTAGTTGGTGTCAGACAGGGATCCCCCAAACGTTTTCCTGTGAGGGCCACATAACTTTTCTCTTCGCTGATGGGGGGCCGATGTCAGTTTGTAACAGAAAAAGTGTGGCGATTGCAGGGCTGCCTAAGTGTAAACATTTGTTTTCCAGTAAGCCACGCATAACCGAATATTAGTAACCCTTTCTGGAACCTTCACAGAAAAAAGTCAGGGAATATAATGAAACACTGCTTGCTATCAGTTGAGCAACCTGAAAGCTGCATGAACAGATGACTGGTTCAGCCGAGCCCAGCGTACAAATGTATTCTCCTGAGCTAAAAGTCCACTTTTTATCTTTGAGAGTTTGTCTACTCGCATTTTGCCTCGCAAGCGATCATACTCGTCTTTGTGACGGGATTCAGAGTGTCAGCGCAGATTGTATTCTTTGAATATCGTCACAAAACAACGTTTTGTGGGAAAAGTTATTTTATTTAGAGATATAAACGATAATTTTTTGGGCATGCAAAAATATAATAAGTTCCAATACTTGGTCCATAAAGGCATTTCATGACTAGGTTGTCCTCGATAACTTCAAAAGCTGGTACCAAACTGAAAGACTGCTGATCTCATTAGACAAAATCAAATGAACAGTAGGGGGCACTTAATTGATTTTAAATGTCCTTAGAAGTTCAAAGATCTTTGGTTTGAAAGGACTTCTTAGAGAGAGCCATAAGGAATAATGTTTCAAACTACCAGACAAATCCTGTAAAGAGATGTAAATGTAAACTTAATCAGCAGAGTAAAAGAGTGAGCTTTAAGAATGAAAAAGGGAACAAAAAAAAAAAAAAACTAACAGTGTGAAGCAAAAAATCCAGCAGTGTTAGATATTTGAACACCACAGACAGCCTTGCTCCACTGAAGCATGCTGGGTACATATGATTGAAATGATTTCACTCAGTCTTGATCTCTCTGTGAGCCGGGTGTCCTTTAACATGGAGTACAGAGAAGACAGCAGAGAGGGGATTGGAGTGGAGAATAGGACGAAGACGAGGACGAGAACAAGGACAGGAAGAGTTTAGATCTCAGGTAATAATGCTAGGCTGATTTTCTCAGCTTGGCATTGGAGAGAAAAATTTCTGTTTGCTTTGCAGGACCACAGTGACAGAACAGTTCCCTCAAAAAGAGAATAACGGCTGGATTGTCAAAGACAAGCAAAAGATGAAAAGCAGGACAATCCCACTCCCTCACCCCACGCTACCATCACTGCAGAAGAAAAAAACACTGCTATATTTGGAATTAGAAAAGTTTTGCATGCACATCTGAGCATTAGAGTTGGAGCACGCAGTCTGTTGTGGCAGCCACCTGTGAAGACATGTCAGCTGGCTCAGGTGTGGGTGTGTTCCAGATTTATTAATGCTGTGGAAATGACCATCAGACAAGACATTCTTGTGTGTGTGTGTGTGTGTGTGTGTGTGTGTGTGTGTGTGTGTGTGTGTGTGTGTGTCCCAGAGGTCTGTGATTTAATAAGCACAGCCATTAGTCTAATTATGACTTGCCTTCCTTTCTCACCTGTCTGCTTGGACAAAGCATTTGAATGGATGAGCTCGTTTGTAGCTGTTAGTCTCCTGCAGTCCGTGACCCTCGCCACACACACTTCTACTCGTTCATGCTTAAAAGGCACTGTCTTTTAATGCTTATGCTCTTTAAACCTGGATGAGCACCAACTGTCGTAGTTCTGGAGATGCATTTTTATACATGTTTTCCTAATAGCTTCTAGCGTATCTAATTTTCTCATCTACAGACTTTCTAATGAAAGCATTTTGTTCTCCTAAATGGCTCTGTGTGTGATTTGTACCACATTCTGCTGATAAACGTATAAGCCATTACTGTGCTTTTCTCCTGCAGATCAGCACTCTATCTGAACTGCATGATGGCATAGACAGTCCCCTCACCCTCAGTCTGGTATGTGTGTGTATGTCTGTCTGTGTGTGTGTGTGTGTGTGTGTGTGTGTGTGTGTGGGGGGGGGGGGGGGGGTACTGGAGTCACTCCCTCACACCTGCAGGAGAATAATTGATTTCTGCCACAGTCTGCAGACACACTCGAGGGACAGCAGGCAGGTCACATGGGGGCCCAACTATGAGCTGTCACACAAACGCAAAACTTTCCTCTCTCCTACACACCCTCGCAAGTGTGTGTGTGTGTGTGTGTGTGTGTGTGTGTGTGTATGTATGTGTGTGTGTGTGTGTGTGTGTGTGTGTGTGCGTGTAGGCATGTGTGCAGTGTGACAGAAATCAATTACTCCCTTGCAGGTGTGAGGGAGTGACTCCAACATTCTGTGTGTGTGTGTGTGTGTGTGTGTGTGTGTGTGTGTGTTTGAATGCCTTATGGTAGCATGGCAACTTTATTTAATCGAACTTCAGGATGATGCATATGCAGGCCCAAACTGCCTAGTACGAATCTAAAATAAATCGGTTTGGAATGAGCAGAAATGTTATTTATATGATAATACAATTGTATGACTTCATGAATAAATTCAAACAGATTGCAGATTAAAATGCAGATAAATTTCGTGGACTGAGTTTGGCCACAGAACCACAGAACAATTAGAGCTGGCCTGGAGATCATTTGAAGGGCACGTGGATAAGCACTTGGGTATATGACACCAACAGATGTGGGAGCATATGCAGCTTTGCTTCCAGGGTCGACATGAACATCCAGGCTCACATTTAGATGAGCTAGGTGCTAATTATGAGCTTCACAACCTGATGTGGAATTCAGTCGCCGTACAGAAAACCCTTTTCTTTTTTCCTTTCTCACTACAACCGCAAAACGAATGTCCTGTTCTCAGTCATGCCATTAATGAACACATGCTTAATTAATCCATTAATATATGCAGTTGATTAAATTACAACAAAGAAAAATTGTGTGTGAAAGCTCAAGGACATGTAAGGCTGTGGTATAAATGTAAAACAAACTAACAAGCACAACTAATGCCAAGATGTTCCATCTCTATGTATTATCTCTCTCTGCAAGAGCCTGTGCAGTGTGTGCCTGTATTAAATATCTTGTCTGTTAATGCATCAATAAAACTGTCTTTCTTTTCCATCTTATCTGATCAACCTTCAAAAACATCTGTCTCCATCTCTCGCGTGCAGCTATCATCGTGAGACCTCAGCCAGACGTGTGATGGTTGATGGATGGATTTGTTGTCAGTGAGATTTGAGAGCAATCAAAGAGGCTCTCAGTAACGACTGCTAGGGGAAAGCGGCGCAGTGAACTCTGTGCTTCATATTCGCCTCCTCACAGCCTGCAGCCCAACAATGAATCTGCACCAGCCATTTGTGTCTGATATGCTGCATGCCAATAATTTCTCTGTCTGTGGTGAAGAGTCACGAAACCTTAGATCGAAACGGAAACCAAGAAATGTCATCTGTTTCATGCGAGCTTTCCATATTTACATCTGAGACACAGAAGACTTTAGGTCAGTAGTTTAGAATAAAAAAAAAAAATGCACATACACACAGAAAAAGTCACATCAACTAACGACAGACATCAAGTTTTAACACCAATTAGTTTACTATTTATAAATACTTACTCGTAGTGTAAATTAAATAATTAATTGAAAAACATTTTTTTTAATAAATACAATGTGATGTCGATGTTGTCGTTCAAAAGCAGCAAATTGTACTTGCATATACACCTGTACCAACTTACTTATTCATTTGCCGAACCATAACATCCTATTCGAGTCGTGGGAAAGCAGAAGCCTATCCCATATATACTGATAGACATACCATATGTACTGTGTATACAGTCGGCCAATGACCATTTGCGGTTCAGCGTTTATGCCACCGCATAGGATCAGGAATTAGCACATCAGAGGGATAGCACATGGAAGACGTTTTGGAAACAAAGTCCGAGAGGCTAGATTGAGATGGTTTGGACATGTACAGAAGAGGGATAGTGAGTATATTGGTAGTAGGATGCTGAGGTTGGAACTACCAGGCAGAAGGCCTAGAGGAAGACCAAAGAGAAGATTCATGGATGTAGTGAAGCAGGACATGAAGGTAGCTGGTATAAGAGAAGAAGATGCAAAGGATAGGGTGAGATGGAGGCAGATGATTCACTGTGGTGACCCCTGAAGGGAACAGCCGAAAGGAAAGGAAGAAGATACTCGCGAATTGGTAACAAACCCGGACGTAACTGGCATGTGATTCAAATTTAGCCAATGGCTGAGAGTTTTTGTATCTCCCTCCTGCTGATTGGCTGCAGATGATGTGTACACCTCTTTATTTTCTCCTTCGCGCACAAGTTATCAATGTGATTGCTTGAATACCGAAGTAAATTTTTTTGAGTGTGTTTTTAATGATTGTTTATTCCCTGTGATGTCACTCAAATGCCCTGCATCTTCTCGAGCTTCTGGTAAGCAGCCTAAGCGCTTTATTTATTCATTAATAAATATTATTACAGTACAAAATTAAAAAGTTTTTACTTAATCATTACTACTTTTTACTGCATTATTATTATACTTCCGGATTAGCGGCAAATCCGAAAATTACTGGCACGTGGTTCAAATTTAGCCAATGGCTGAGAGTTTTTGTTTATCCCTCATGCTGATTGGTTGCAGATGATGTGTACACCTCTTTTATTTTTCCTCCTTCGCACACGTCATCAACGTGATTGCTTGAATTGCGAAGTAAATTTTTTTAGTGTGTTTTTAATGATTATTTAAGCCCTATGATGTCACTCAAACGTCTGCATCATCTCCAGCTTCTGGTAAGCAGCCTAAGCGCTTTATTCATGAGTAAATATTATCACAGTACAAATTAAAAACTTTTTTCTTAATCCTTACTACATTTTACTGCATTATTACTGTATTACTGAGTAAGACTGTGTAGAATGTGTTTAATAATCATATTTTAGCACGTTATATCATAGATAGGGTTTTAAAACCGCGTCACTAACTCGCAAATTTTCTTAAAATCCTACTGTATACAAATGTACATCTTTCAATTCCTGTATGTTGCAAAGTGGGGCTTTCATCGTGTGGACTTGGTTAGAGGCCAATTTCCCTCAAACCATTCCTAATACCATTACGACGCATCTAAGGAGTGTTCTTGGTTTGCAACAATGCTCAGACAGTGATGTCAAATAAGCATCCACATGAATACTACAACCCAAGACTTCACAATATAACATTCTCCAGAACATCACATCACACTGCTTCTGGTGGATTGTCTTCTTCACTTACTTAACTAATTGGCCATCACTTTACAAATTAAAAGGGATGCAAATGCAACCACCTGTGCATTTAATGTAAAAATAAAATGTGATTTTTCAGATGAACCCACCTTCATCCATTGCTACATGATCCAGTTTTGATGCTCATATGCATACTCTGCAGTTTTAGTGGTGGTGTGTGCTCCTCTAACAGTGTATTCTATAGTACATGGATGTGACCAAAATAAGCATAAAAACTTCCTCTCTTGTTTGAAGGTTTAAAAGATGACCAGGGTTTGCTATTTGAAGGCCACTCGAGGTTAAATGCAACTGTCTCACTTGACAGTTCATATATAGTTTCCAATTAGTATAGAAATTACATGTCTAGCAGCACTCGTTTTTTTAAGTTGTAAAATCCAATGACCTTGATTTTTTCACCTTTCAAGGTGATTCATCTTTTAAGTTGCTCTGACCTTGACCTTTGACATTCAAAAGTTAAATAATCCAGGGTATTAAGGTACGGTAGGTTTTCCATTAAATTTGGTGAAAATATAAGCAAAGGTGTGGTCAGAATGTATTCGATGATGGGGACCTTACAGCAATTCTGTCAGTTGATCTGGATAGGGGAGACCAGGGAGACTTGGGACACATTTTAGAAAATGGATGAAAATGTCCCTGTATGGAAAGTAATGAAGTGTTGACAAAAAACTTCATGGCAGTAAGAAATCACTATAAAAGTACCATGTAATACACAAATGTTATTTCAATGTATTAAAAGAGTGACCCAATATATGTCGTTAAAAATTGTTATTTCAGAGGCGAGATGGGACTACCCTGGTTACTGTGGAACACACTGGGTCAACCATTTATTTTCTGATAAATTGCTTTTTTTCAATACACTATTTTATTCAATTAAAAACAACTTTGCTAAAACATGTGTACACCACAAATGTCAAACAAACAAATAAAAACAACCCACACTCAATATTGCATCAAGATTTTTTTACTTAGAAGATTAATAAACTTATAACGCAACTCATTTCAGGTGAGTATTATTTACTTTCATAAATTCTTGTAATGTAATGTGGATATATAAACATAGCTAATTAAATATTAGAAATGCCAACACTTAACTCCAGGCCGAAGTGTATACAGGTAAGTGTGGCTTCTACTGAAGGCACGCGACAAAGCCTTCAGCTCAGGTGACGCACAAAGGCCTATAGTACAGCCAGGGCAGACCTGAAGAGAGGTATCAAAAAAGCCAAGCATGACCACAAGCTAAAGGCCATCACCAACCACAAGCAGAGAAATTCCACACCAACTGCAATGGACGTGTCCTTCCTCAATGAGCTGAATGACTTTTATGCTCATTTCGACAAGGACAACAAAAAGAAAGCTGTAAAGACCAAGCTTTGGAATAACCACCAGATCCTTACACTGAAACTTGAGGATCTTGGAATCTCTCTGCGACTGGTCAACCAATACCTCCAGCCTGATTAAGAAGGCCCATCAGTGCATGTTCTTCTTGAGGACACTGAAGAAGAACCACCTGTCTGCTGACATCGTGGGTAACTTCTAACACTGCACGATAGAAAGCATCCTGACCAATTGCACTACAGTCTGGTATGGGAATTGCCCTTTTGTGGACCGCAAAGCACTGCAGCGGGTGGTGAAAACTGCCCAATGCATCACCGCGACTCCACTTCCTGCTATTGAGGTTGCTAATAAGAAGCTATGTCTTTGCTGGGCATGCAGCATCCTGAGGGACTCCTCTCATCCTCCAGAAGGCCCTTCAGGAGCCTTTGGACAAAAACCAACAGGTTTAGGAACAACTTCTTCCCCACAGCTGTCACCCTACTGAAATCAGTCCTCTGCTGAACCTTCTCTTCCAATCCACGCTACATTATATCGCTACCATTCGTATCATCCACATCACACATACACATGCGTCCACTATTATAATTTATTCACAGTGCTCTTCTTCCATGACTATGAATACATCCATAGCACATTCTCTCTCTCTTTCGCATATATATATATATATATATATATCTCGCACATCTTTGTATATATATTCACACACAGCACATCTGTATAATTGTACGTACTACATCTGCATATTTTATTATTCTTTGGTACAGTAATATAAAACAACTGTATATTTTTCCTAGGTAAATTAATGCTAATTTATTCTCACCCTTTCTGCCCATATCTGTACAAAACTACTCATATAACTTATTTATACATAATCTGTACATAACTGTTCCCTAACTGTATATATTGCACATACTATATATATCTATATTTTGCACTTGCTGCTCTCTGCATTTCTGATTGGATGCGAAACTGAATTTCATTACCCTGTATTTATACATGTGTAATGACAATAAAATTGAATCTGATCTAATCTAATCTAATCTAAAGATGTGTCAATATAATAATCGAAAATATTATGGAAATATATACAGCAAAACCCACTTCAAACTTCCAAATGCTAAACTTTAAACTCTGAAACATTTGCTTAACTGCATGGAGTGCAAAATCTAAAGTGGCCTGCACAGAGCCCTGACCTCAACCGCACTGAACACCATCATCATCATCATCATCGTCATCATCATCATCATCATCATCATTTAGTATCCTTGATTAAAATACATTGAAAGGAATATTAAACAATTGAGCATTTTCTTCTCTGATCTCTCTCTTCAAGAAGGCAGCTATCTATTCACAGACCTGCTGTTCAATAGATACTTTTTTCCTCATGGATGCAAATCCTAAAGCATCAGCAATTTCTTTCTGAAATACTCTCACTAGCCTGCCTAGCACTGACAGCTGCATCGGTGTAAAAAAATAAGGAAGACTATATGTCCCCCCCAACTATGATGTGAACATTACCTGAAGCACCTTAACTACAGCTACACATTCCATTCAATGTGCTGCTCCCACATGACAACAAACAACATGAGCAAAAAATTGGGCGAAAATATATTTTACCTTCAACATTCAGGTTCAGTTCCTGTCCTGTTGCCAACAAAATGTTATCTCAATACTTGCCATTTATTGCAACATCTACAACTCAGCCTATGCCAAATAGACATAATTCTAACTTTATATTTTGTAATATATTTCAGCCTGGTAAAATTATTAAAAAAAAGATTCAAAGCTTGAAAGGGCGTGTTCTTTCCAGTTTTCTGGTATTTACAATAATCAGCCATAACATCCATACCGCCTGACTGGCAGCCCCTTATACAACAAGCTGCAGTGCACTCTGTTTTGACTTTTTTTGTTTTTTGTAAATCATACCATTAATACTTTCAGCTGTTCCTGCTACAGTAGCTCTTTTGTTGACTCCAAACAGATGCATTAGTATTAGCTTACCATGTGCATCACCAAGCCATGGGCACTAATGAAACTCTTGTCAGTTCAGTGACTATCCTTGCTTGGACCATTTTTGGTAGGTGCAAACCGAGGCCAAAGTCAGAGCAATTCTCCATATTATTTACGACCCACTCCAGTACAATACAGATTAAGTCGCAAGGTAGTGAGGAAAATGGAAGTAAGTTTAAAATGGTGTACCATAATCTCAACCAAGTTTGAATGTCCATTAATACAATCTGTCCAATTTTTAGGTCAGGTTTCGCCCTGCTACTGGTATCATGTAAGCCAGTACAACCTGTTGCATGGTCAAGTGGTCGGCGACTAAACCAGTTCCCATACCAGGTTCCAAATGTAGTGAGTAGGGTGGCTAGCAACCCAGTCGGAATAAAAATAAGACCTATCAACGGGCGGATGAACTCTTTAGTCAACGGCCAGCTAGCTAGAGATGGTGTCTCGATAAAAACACCCTGCAGAAAGAACTTTGAGCCTGCACTGTGGATTTTTTGACTTTCGTATACAGTCATAACAAGGCTGTTATTGCTGCCGCCTACGCCAGAATTCTGGCACGTCACCCAGATTCATTGATTGTACATGTTAAAATGGTTGTTGAAGAAAGGGTTCCATATCCAAGATGTTATAAAACAATGGAAAAATCCACTTATTTTGGCAACTTTCAACTCGCTTTCATGATTGCTTACGGTATTTCAATAGATCCAGATTTGGACTACAGTAAAACCTCCGCTGACGAACGCTTAAGCTCACGAATTTTTCGCCTCAAGAACATTAAATTCGCGAGCATATAGTCTCTGCTGACGAACTAGTTTTCAGCGGACGAATCAAACCACGCGGTCGAACAGCGCCACGGTGGCGGCCACGAGAAGCTGACGCACGCTCACGGCGTCACAGTTCGTCACCCCCTTTCTTTGAATGCGGAAGTGGTTTGTGTTTGCTAGACATTTTGGACCATATTGAGTGTACTTTTGCTATTATGGGACCGAAAAAGACCCCACCACAGGCGGAGATCATTGAAAAACACGAACGAGGTGTGCGTTTGTGTGACTCAGCGTCCCAGTACCAGTACGCTAAGTCTACCATTGCTCCCATCCTTAAGAACAAGGAAGCTATTAAGGGTGTGTGTATGGCTAAGGGTGTTTCCAAACAGTAGGCGTTTCCAAACACGCCTTCCAAACAGTAAGTCCCTCCCTCCCTCCTCCTCCCACTCCATTCCATCAAGCCATCAACTACCATCACAAAGGTAAATAAAACGACTTTATTATACAGTACAGTTTATTTCTTTAATTACAATACAATAGCACATTTATTATACATAAAATAAGGTATATTTTTGTGTAGTTTTAAGGCTTATTTAGTAGAAAATTATGTTTTATGGGGACCTGGGAACGGATTATTCTCATTTTAATGGTTTCTTATGGGAAATAAATGTTCGGAAGACGAACTTTTCGCCTTACACACACTTTCTGGGAACCAATTATGTTCGTGAGCTGAGGTATCACTGTATTTTGTTGCTAGGAAGACGCTAATACAATCGCGCTAAATAGCCGAGAGACGGACTCATTAAGTGTAGTGTTGCTAGGGAGTTTTTAATATGTGGATTGGTACTGTAATTGTAATCACTGTATGTAGCAGAAACATTGATATGCGCTCACCATGCAATAATTGTAGTTAATCGATGACAACAATTCAAATATCAAAAATTTGTTAATGGCTTTCCACCAAGAAAAAAAAAAGAAAATCTCTTAAATGAATAATAATAATCTATGTTATTCAATTCACAGCTGTAAGTAGTCATAAAGTTTAAATTTAATAGCTGATTACTATACAATACAATACTTTTGAAGAAATACATAATTCCCCATTGCTGCTTTCACGATTTTTTTTGGATGGTAGAAAATGTAAAAGTTGATTATCCTGTGTCTGTGGACTTCACTGAAGCAACTCACTCCAGAAAGAGCAAGGGAAGAAATACCGCTTCATCTCTTCATTGTACAATGTGATCACAACAAAGCGACTAGTTTCTTGTCCCAAACTACTATCTAGTCACACTATGCAGCAATGCGACTGTTGTTAACATAAAGGAAATGGAAGGAGAGAAAGGAAAATAGACTACTGAAGAAAGATAAGATGAATATGCTCTGAAGATACTAGAATGAGATCAGACACTGTGACATGTCAGCATCAGATATCAGTGTCTCTCCTTCACCGAAAAATCAAGACAAATCATCCCTATTCTCTTTTTTGTATGTTTCTCCCCTTCTATCATGCAAAGACAAACACACACACACACACACACACACACACACACACACACACACACACACACACACACACACACACACACGCACAGCAGAGTGTCAGAGGCAAAATGAATTTTCCATTTAAGTCATGCTGAGCTTACCCTGCCAGCTTGAAAAGCGGGACTACAGGAAAAAAAAAAAGATCTAAATAGACGTAGCGAGAATGCATTGCCTTACATTCTTCCACTGTCTGCTCTTAATACAGAACCATGCCTGTCTCTCACATCAATTTCACTCCGCTATTCCAGCATAGTGACTGTATACCTGCCAGTGTGCATG
>CM045749.1:19626728-19651728 GCA_024760905.1 Plotosus lineatus | reverse complement strand
GGAATATCACACACAGTTCGGTGCCTTGCTCAAAGGCACGTCAACCATGAATACAGAAGAAGGAAAGGTGCACCTCCCCACCCCGCCACCCATTTCCCCTGCTGGGTTGGGAACCAAACCAGTGAACTTTCTGTCCCAAAGTAGCGTGACGCTACCAGAAGTTCGACGCCTCCTGGATGGGACGCTAGTCCATTGCAGGTTACCTTCCCAGTATATATGTATATATATTTTTTTGTGGTACCCATTTAGACTGCTGGGTGAACAGAGGCACACTTGTGGTTAAGACCTTGCCCAGGGGTCTTAGCACAGTGGGGATGTAACTGGGATTTGAACACACAGCCTCCTGATCATGAACCCAACACCCTAGCCACTATGCCACCAGCCCCACAACCTTTGTAAGAGTCAGTAAAATTTGAAGCTTTATTGTACACTTAAAAGTTTTTAGTAAAATCCACTTTACTAAATTATATAAACAATTAATTATAGTTATTTATTACAATCATATATAACAGTCCATGCTTTCATTACTAATGGGAAATTGGCAAACAGTATGTTTTCTGACTTTGTACTTTTGATACCTGATACCTTATCCGACTAACGCAAAAAACAAACAAACAAAAAACCCAACTGACTTTTGCTGCTAGGAATGACACAAATCTTATACAAAGGATTAGTATTGGACCAATAATGTAATTAGCACGGGACAGTAATACAGTGTCAGGATCAATACTATCTGTGGTATTACAACAGTGCTTCGCACTCTCACCTCGCAGCAGAATGGTCCTGAGTTTGCGCCCCATGGTTGGCAAGCTTGTTTCTGTGTTGAGGAAATGTTCTGCCCATGCTTACCTGGGTTCCTTCAGATGCGCTCAATTCAAAGAGGTGCAGATTAGAGTAATTGATTATTATGGATTGCCCTTCAGTGTAAATGTGACGTGCATTATTGTTATTTGTCTGTGTTGGCCCTGCAGTGGACCAGTGAAATGTTGAAGGTGTACTGGTATTCTGCCTTTCATCCAGAGTCAGCTGGGATCGGCTCCAGCTAAACAGTATAAGCAGTATACAGCGATCCCTCGCAACTGTGCGCTCCAATTCATGCGGCTTCAGTGCATCGCATTTTTTTTTTTTTTTAATTCATCAACTTAAAAAATAAGGAAATTAAGGATGAATAGGGGAAAATGTTAAGGAAAATGCCACAAAACAAGGCCAATTATGTAAAAAAAAAAAAAAAAAAAATTTCCCCAAACAAACAAAAACAAAAAACAACCCAAAACCACCCATCATAACTACTTACATTTTTGTGTGAGGTGCGCATCTGAGTTTGCACATGTGTCTATGTGTGTGTACTTATACAGTGGTACCTCACCTTACGAAATTGATCCGTACCCGAAGTGGTTTCGTAACCTGATTTTTTCATAAGTTGAGTAGCATTTTACATGTAAAAAGCCTGATTCGTTCCAAGGCCCCCAAATTCTCCCCCCTAAATCCTTTAAAAATGATAAAAGTATACCTTTTAAGGCCTCCTTCTGCTTCAATATAGTACCGATGGTAGACGGGTTTGGCCATATTCCGTTGCGATATCACTCAACCGCATGCCACGAGCCCGTTTCTTTTCACTTATACCGGGAACCACTTTCACCGGGAATCATGCGCAAGTGTGTGTATGTTTGTTTGTGTGTTTGTGTGTGTGTGTGTGTGTGTGTATGGATGCATGTGTGTTGACCATGTCTTCTTAGCAGAATTACAAGTATTTATGCAAGGTTAAAAGCCTGAGCCAAAAAATAAAGTTGCAATGAGCACACTTGAAAAACTCATGAAACAACAGCAACTCTGTCCTTTATGTGTGTTAGAACTCCGTGACGAACAAGGGGTTGAAGACACACCAAAAGCATCATGGGTATTATGGAGATGCAGCTCCCTCCTAGCCAAGGGGAGGCCAGCAGCGCAGGATGTTGGGAGAAGGCCAATGGGAGAGCAACTCGCACATTGTTTGAATTTTTGAGATGATGCGTTTTGTAACGTGAATTTGTTTCGTAGCCAGAGATGGAAATTTTGCGCAAATGCGTTTTGTAACCTGGATTTTTCGTTTGTTGGGTCTTTCGTAGGGTGAGGTACCACTGTATTTTATTTACATCTTATGCATTATTTTTGAATGTTTAATTGTTACTATAAGCATTTATAGCATTGAATATGTATTTATTGATATTATATACAGATATACATGTACATATACATCAGTTGGGGGGGGGGTCGATCTTACTTAGCGGAATTCGGCAGTCGCGGGGGGGATCTCGGTCCCAATTAACCGCGGAAAGTGAGAGATCCCTGTATATTAAAAAATGACTTAATATTGTACTACATGAAAGAGTTACACTTGCTCTAACACTGTCAATTATTTTATTAATAGTTTGCTACCTGTTTGGATTCAAAGACTCGCTGTCATGCACTCTTTTGTTTATGCTAGACCATGTCGCTTTGTTATTTGCAAGCATTACAAGATGAAAAGTGTTTGTTCTACCTGACAGACAGAGAGTGATATGCAAAGACACAAATACACTTATTTATACAACAGTGCCAAACAATATCAATAGCAGCTAATGTGAAAAAGAAATTAAATATTTATCAGCTCTCATTCAGACTGAGTACATTTATAACTCTGGCTGACTGTTCAATTCAAAATAATGGAGCAGTAGAAACACTTGAAACCAACAGGAAATTGAAATTGCTGCCTAATCTTTGACACTGTACCCAGGCCTGGCTAAGGCAGACCACTTGGTTTAAATATACTTCCAATTACTGGCCTGAGATAGATGACTTCCGTTTCCTGGTGAGGCTTTTTAACACTTGTGCTCCAGGATCATTACTAATAAGCGACCCGAGCTCCGAGTGTTGTATTAAAGCAGCCTGTAAATGACATGCTGGTGAAGCTATTGAAAATAAGCCTAATAGATTCTCTTGAGCCCTGCTGACCTTTGCAGAGCCACTGAGCTCAGAGAAAATCAAACTTCATTATTGCTTGCCTTTAGTATATTACACCTACCAGCACTGTGAACTGGTGTGGAGAACGGATTGGAGATTAAAAAAAAATGGAGATGATTAAATCTCTCTCTCTCTCTCTCTCTCCCATGATAATTCTTTTTAGTATTCATTCATTCATTCATTCTCACTGAGAGCTTTATAGTGATCACTCTCTGGATGCACTGGATGCATTGCTAGTTCATCTACTTTCATGAGAATAATGGATGTGTGTAAGGAAATCGTGTAACACTCTGAGCAGTACACAAAAAAAAAGATAAAGAAAAAAGTATTCAGACAGATAAGATCCACCACGGCATCGACGGATTTTCTGGTCTCTACACTTAAACTACTGGTACTCAGAGAAATAAAGACAATGGCCTGAAGGAGTCTGAGTGACAGAATCAGTTTTAATTAAAGAAAATTTCTCTGTACTTCCGTTCAAAATAATGTCCAAATTCTATTAAAAAAAATAGGGTTGAAAAAGACTTTGAAATGGATTTAACCATTTAACGCCCAGCAGGACCATATTGTTCTCCTTCAAAAAAATGCGAATAACGACTAGATGCAATGTACTCAGTGCTGCTGCTGTTCAGAACGTGTTCTATACTTGTTGTGGCGTCGCCTGATGCAACACAGCTTGGTCTCACATGCCTCAGTCAGCTGTGAGACGACCTTGAGTGTGCAGGATTGTGTTGTTTACAAATTGTGGGAGTGTTATTGTTATGTTTTTTATTATGATGTCATTATTATCATTATTATTATTAATAGTGTTATTATAATTTTGTTAAAAGAAATGTGTTTGAGGTGTTTCCTCAGGCCTTTTTGATTAGAAAAAACTAGCGGCAATTTTTTTTAACTGCAAAAAATAATTCAGGTGTTAAAGGGTTAAATGAATTATAGTATGCTGTCTGGGAAACCTGATGCTCATGACCCTCATCAGATTCCTCTGGTCCATGTATGTCTGTCAACCTTTAACCAAACAGTGAATCAGCAGGATTAGCTGCCTTTAATTGAATTGGTAATAAAATCTTTCACGTGGCATACAGGCACCAATGTTCCTGCTTCTTAAGATTACCAAAGATGTCAATTTTCTGCTTCTGCCTTGTTCACCTAGCAGAACATTAATTCAACTTATCATAGACAAGCACACACACACACACACACACACACACACACACACACACACCCTCCAGAAGCATAGCAGGTCCTTTAACCGTAAATTTACCATGAACTATTGCATGTAGGAAAGCACGGGGCGTAGTGACTGACATGTTCACCTCACAGCAAGAAGGTTCAAAGCTTGAGTTCTAGACTCGGCGAGGCCATTTCTATTGAATTTGAATGTTCTCTCTGTGCTTGTGTGGGTTTCCTCTGGGAAATCCGGTTTCCTTCCACTTTCCATGGACATCCATGTGTGGCTAATTGGCTGTTCCATATTGTACCCAAGTATGGACACGAGTGTGAATCGTTGTGTTTACTGGGCCCGAAATAATTTGGCAAGCTGTTCAGGGTGTACCCTACCTTTTCCATGTGTCGGCTGCGCTCCACCCTCCTTGTGAGCCTGATAGGATTAAACGGTTCAGCAAATGAGTGGAAGTGTTGTATTTAGCAGCCAATTCCTCCCTGTTGGTATTACAGTATATAAGGATAAGTGTGCATTTAAAATGCACACAGTGAATTTGAGCAGTCTTGAAGTGAGACTGACATTATATACTTTAAACTGTACATTGTTTAACAGTGTATTAATTTCTGTAACCGCTTAATCCTAATTAGGGTCACGGGGAGGCTGGTGCCCATCCCAGCTGACTCCGGGGTGAGGGCAGAGTACACCCTGGACAGCTCACCACACCATCGCAGGGTGGAAACACGCTAATGGCTATGCAGCTACTCTTGTCGAAAGTCAGCAGTGGTTCTTTTACATGAACCTCACACCATAGACAGTTTGATACATGGCCGGCCTTTGATATCCCAGTTAGCTGCACTGGGGGGACAGTGACAACCTTGTGGAGAGTGGGACTCGAACCCTCAACCTTAGGATCAGCGATCCAGCGCCCTATACCACTTGGCCACCACTGCCCTATTAATAAATATATATTTTAACACTATTGTGCTTTACCTTGAATGTGCATATTCACTCATGTATGGCCCATGTGTTTTATCTTCCATTATCAATTTATTTAGGATCAATACAAAGGTTTCCTGGTGAAACCAGGTCAGCTCATGAGGTGAGTATGTGTTATTCGCCTGTTTTAGTCTTGCGTCTCTTTAAAAGTAAAAATGACAAGACGGTGTAACTTGAAGAATAAACGTGTGCAGTAAATGTGATAACTTGGCAGTGCAAAATAGTGGACAAGTCTGAAATCAAGTTGATAAGAAACAGAATAATTCATATAATTCAAGAGAAATTAAAAAAGATTGTAATGTTTACTAATATCATACAAATACCATTGTACCCTTTGCAGGACTCATTGAGACTCATGTTCAGGAGTAAGCAAATGGCTTCATAAAGATGTGGCTGATTAAATTTTGTTTTCAAGAGAGCGTGAATTTCATGTTTATTTAACATGCCTGAAAGTGTTCCTTTAATACTCATCTAACATCTACTGGGAAAAATAAAAAAAATAAAAATGCCAAACAAGGCACACTCACTGGTCCATAATTTAGGACCTCACTGCAGTTTTCAAAAGCTTGGCATCAAAAATAAGTAGTATGAAATCTGGATGGAACAGAGAAGGAATACAAGCTTACTGGAAGACAAGGTGAGATAGAATGTAGAGGTGAAGGAGGAAGAACAGATTGTTAAAGATACATGGAAGGGATAAAAATGTATTTTGCAGAGGCTGAAGGGAGACTGTTTGATCAATTCTGCAGAGATGTCCTTTCCTTTACCATTCATCTCTCTATCTCTTTGATTTTATCTGACAAATTGATTTCACGAGGGGTGGAAGGCCATAAGACAATATAGAGTAATTACTACACACTACAAGTACTATCCGTATTTCCAATCTGAGCGGCTGCAGAATTTTTCACTTAAGCCCCTTTCAAACCGAGTTTTAACGTGTCCTGGGTGATCAGGTTCACATGTCTTGATTGACTGCTTCTGAGTTAATTTCACATGTATTTGTCTGGCAGATAAAAGAATGGTATGAATGCCCAAAGTGTTCAGTGAGAAATCCATCCATCAGTACATCTATCCATTTTATTAGTGGCATCATAGGAAAGCTGGTGCCAATACAACGAGTTTTTGTGAATCAGCTGACTGGGTAAGGGCAAGGTATACCCTGGGTAAGTTTCTAATACTCACACTCATATTAACACCTATAGACAATTTAGAACAGGAAACTGGAGTGTCCAGAAAAAACCCATGAAAGCATTGGCAAAACATGGAAGATAGGCATAGAAAAGCCTTATTTGGTTAAGACAATTGAAGACAACCTAAATACAGCGATCCCTCGCTACTTCGTGCTTCAGTTTCTGCGGCTTCAGTGCATCGTGGGTTTTTCAAAAATATTCATTGAAAAATAAAAAATAAGGAAAAATAGGGAAAAGGTTACGGAAAATGCTGCAAAACAAGGCCAATTATGCAAAAACCCCATACAAACAAAAACAAAGATAAGGAAAAACAACCCAAAACCCCACAACAAAACTACTTACATTTTTATGTGACGTGCGCATCTGTGTGTGCATGTGCACATCTGTATGTGTGTGTATTTATATTTTATTTACATCTTATGCATTATTTTTGAATGTTTAATCGTATTATAAGCATTTATAGTGTTTAATATGTATTTGTGGGCAGTGGTGGCCTGGTGGTAAAAGTACTGGATCGATAAAAGTTTCATACGCCAACTAAAAAAAGTGAAATAAAGTGGAGGTGGTGGCCTGGTGATAAAGGGCGCTGGATCACTGATCCTAGGGTTGGGGGTTCGAGTCCCACTCTCCACAAAGTTGTGACTGTCCCCCCAGTGCAGCTAACTGGGATATCAAAGGCCGGCCATGTATCACACTGTCTATGGTGTGAGGTTCATGAAAAAGAACCATTGCTGACTTTCGACAAGAGTAGCTGCATAGCCGTTAGCGTGTTTCCACCCTGCGATGGCGTGGTGAGCCGTCCAGGGTGTACTCTGCCCTCACCCCGGAGTCAGCTGGGATGGGCACCAGCCTTCCCGTGACCCTAATTAGGATTAAGCGGTTACAGAAATGAATACACTGTTAAACAATGTACAGTTTAAAGTATATAATGTCAGTCTCACTTCAAGACTGCTCAAATTCACTGTGTGCATTTTAAATGCACACTTATCCTTATATACTGTAATACCAACAGAGAGGAATTGGCTGCTAAATACAACACTTCCACTCATTTGCTGATGTCGCAGAAATTGGCGGTCGTGCACGCGGGGGGAATGGGGGCGGGGTGTTGGGGGTGTCTCGGTCCTCATTCTCCGCGGAAAGTGAGGGATCCCTGTATCAACATATAACAACATTTTATGCAAAATTTAGGTTTTATGTTTCCGACTTCTCTCACTTCACTGGATGTTTCGTGTTGTGACTCAGACTTACATGAGTTAAAAATCCTGTAGCACACCACATGCGTACACTCTGAGAAACAGCCCTGCTCTTTGGCTCTGTGTAATGGCATGACTACAAAATGTCAAAGTGGACATCCCCCAGCCAGTTGTTTTGAAAAAATCAAGTGATAGTGCAAGTACTGCGGCTGAGACTACAGAAAAATGTCGAGAGAGACAGGAGGCCATGTCGATCTATTTTGTTTATTTGTGTTTTTTTTACATGCATGTAAAAAAAAAAAAAAAAACCTAAGGTTAAGCTTCCACTGCAGTCTGCGAGCCTGCCAAACAAGAAATGTAGAAGCTATGTGGCTGGAGACATTTTGATACTTTCACTCTCACGCTAGATGAATCAGTTCACCACATCTTCACTTGGTCCGGTCAACATCCTTTAAACAAGATCTGACTTGCAGACAGCAAGCTATTCAATATACAGTGAGTGTACAAAGATACAAATTTTGTTGGAATTAGCTCAGCACAAGACAGAAATATAGAAAAAAGATGCAGATAGCGGCAAAAAATACAGTGGTATCTCATCTTACGATAGTCCCAGAATACGAAAAATCCAGTTTACGAAAAACATTTTCCTAAATTTTTTGTCTCTGTATACAAAGCAAGTTCTCCTTACGAAACACGCCAAACGCGCCATTCAAACATTCAAACAATGCATGACTTGCTCTCCCACTGACTGCATGTCCCACCATCCCACCCCACTGGCCTTCCATTGGCTATCTCCCAACATCCCGTCCCACTGGCCTCCCATCGGCTAGGAGGGATGACGTAGCTCCCTCGCATTGGCTATCTCCCAACATCCCGCCCCGCTGGCCTCCCATTGGCTAGGAGGCATGACACAGCTCCCTTGAGCAGCAGCTCATGTGTTTTTCGAGTGTGCTTATTGTAACTTTATTCTTTGGCTCAGGCTTTTAACCTTGCATAAACAGTTGTAAGATTATAACTCTGCTAAGAAGACATGGTCAAGTCAAAAAAAAAAATTAAAACAATTCATGACTTGCTCTCTCATTGACTATCTCCCAACATCCCTCCCCACTGGCGAGGAGGGATGACGCAGCTCACTCGCATTGGCTATCTTCCTTCCATAAATCAGCCAAGAAGACATGGTCAACACGAAGTAAGTACCTTAAAAGGTATGCTTTTTTCATTTTTAAAGGGTAGTATTGGGGCCTTGGACCGAATCAAGCGTTTAACATGTAAAATGCTGTTCTACTTACGAAAAATCCAGGGAACGAAAAAGGCTCTGGAACAGATTAATTTCGTAATGCGAGGTACCACTGTACTATAAAGTGCAGTAGCAAAACGGACCCGTTTCCACTAGAGCAATTATCAAGAATAATTTAAAAAGAAGATTGTTTGCAGTGGTGGTCTAGTGGTATAGGGCGCTGGATCGCTGATCCAAAGATTGGGGGTTCGAGTCCCACTCTCCACAAGGTTGTCACTGTCCCCCCCAGTGCAGCTAACTGGGTTATCAAAGGCGGGCCATGTCTGTCACTGTCTATGGTGAGAGGCATGTAAAAGAACCATTGCTGACTTTCGTAAAGAGTAGGCTGCAAAGTCGTCAGCGTGTTTCTGTCCCTTGCTAAAAGGGTTGTGACAGGAAGGGCATCCGACGTAAAAACCTCTGCCAAATCAAACGTGCGAATCAGATGATTCGCTGTGGCGACTCCCGAGTGAAAGGGAAAAAGCCGAAAGGAAGACAGACAGACATTGTTTGTATACAATACAAAGTAAATTTAAACGATGAATGAGTGCACAAAACACATGTTGACCAGTATAGAAACATGCGTGTAGTATGAGAAGTAATTCTCATTCAGAGTTCAGCAATATTACGTATGGAAAAAGGCTATTAAATTACCTGGTGGTCTTGCACCAAACGCGACAGAACCTGTTTCGAGAGGCCACAAGGAGAACAGTCCATTGTGCAGGTGAGACGGGTCACTGATGATGGTTATAGCTCAAGACAAGCAGCACTAAGGTGCAACGCCCTGAATGGTGAGGTCCCTGTGATCAAGACTCTCCTTACAGTCTTCCACTGAGGAGCATTACAGCCTCCACACCACACAGAGATGCAGCTGGTCAAGATGCCCACTATAGTGCTTCTGTAGAATGTGGTGAGGATGGGTACGGGCAGAAGGGCTGTTGCCTCCATGTGCAGAAAGTATAGATGCTGCTGTGCCCTTTTTTGAATAGTGATGCAGTGTTTACCGACCAGGTGAGGTCATCTGTGATGTGCACATCCAGAACGTTAGTGTTGCTGACCAGCTCTATTGCATTGTTGTTGATGAGTAGTTGAAGGTGGTCAGGCTGATGCTTCCTGAAGTTGACAATGATCTCCTTTGTTTCATCCATTTTCAGGATGAGGTTGAGCTGCTGGTTGACTATGAACCGAGAAGACATGGACAAGCACATCTGGGATGTTTCTTTGGTGGAAACACAAGTTCAGACAGAATGATCTCAATCAGTTCCACATGGAACATGCTGCAGATGTATCTGGTGGAAAAAAGGGTTTAGTCTGAAAATATTGAAACTTACCTTTCATGGTGTAACAGGTTCCATTAGTTGAATAATTTCCTGACAAAATTGCTATTAAATTTGTTTTATTTTATTTTATTGGTGTAGCCCAGATGTGGACAAACTACGGCCCGCGGGCCACATCCGGCCCGCTGGTCTTTTTAATCCGGCCCACCAAAGATTGATTAGTACAGAATTCATGTTTGATGTGAATGATTGATTGATCGCATTCATTTGACTTTGACCTATAATGACAGCATTTCAACACCAGTGGCACATTAGACGCAGTCTGTTGATTTTACGGCACTTGAGCCACTTCCGGTTATCACTCTTCTACTGCACAGAGCCCATTTGTAGCAATGTCCGAGAAAAGAAGAGTTGATCATGAGTGCTGGGTGGTTCAGAAGGAATGGACACCTAAATACTATTTTTTTTTTACTGAAGTCCGGTCAAAGGCAATATGTCTTATTTTACGAAGAAACCATTTCGGTTTTAAAAGAATACAAAATCAGCTGCCACTTTTACAGCAAACATGCTAATTACACCAACACCCTGTCACCGCAAGAACATCCGGCTACCCCTAATAGGCTGGTCGAGAGCTTGCAGGCTCAGCAAAACACCTTCATCTGAGCAACTTCCATCCCAGAATCAAGCATGAGGATATATGCATAATTCAGCAGGAAGCACTGTGTAAATCTGTGGTGCAGCTCGACCACGTAGTGAAGCCGGTTGTGAAACTCATTAAGTTTATTCGAGCGACGGGACTTCTCCATCGTCAGTTTATTCATTTTCCTGAAGCAACTGACGCTGATCACAGGGACTCGTTTCACCATTCTAATGTCCGTTGTGAAACGAGTCCCTGTGACGCTGATCACAGGGACTCGTTTCACCATTCTAATGTCCGTTGTGTCAGTTTGGAGGTCAGAAGATTCTTTCACTTTTGGAGCTACCTGAGAACACGGAGACTGTTCCTGAGCTGAAAGACACTGATTGGCTGTGATTTCACTTTTACTGTGGACAAACTGGCCCACATGAACTAGCCGAATGTGAAGATACAAGGAAAAAACAGTTTATGCATGAAATCCAAGGAAACGTCAGAACCTTCAAAACCAGGCTTGTTTTATTTTCAAAGCAAATCTCAGACAAGTCATTCGCTCATTTCCGCCACACCGGCCACATTAAAAGAAACCCTGCAACATGTGAAAAAAATTCCAGGAAAGCACTGGATTGTGAAAAGATATGACTCGGGTTTGAGATGTCTCACGTTTATTTGGTGACTTGGAGCACAACATACCAGGCAGACACGCTTATGCAGGCATGGCGTACATGTCACGTGCCATGTCACGCAACTTGTCATAGGAGGACCTACATCTGCCATCGGTTTCGTGATTTTGGAGAAATTAGCAAGGCACTTCACCTGGTGTCAGGTCCCTTCTCACAAGACCCTGAAACGGTACCACAGGGGTTGCAGTTGGATCTGATTTGTCTCCAATGTGGCATGCTGTTAAAGGACAAGTTCGACTCCCTTAAACTGGATGACTTTAGGCTTCATTAAGTGCAGCCAAATTTCCAAATATCCAGAAGATGGCACAGAGGATGCTGGTGTCGTTTGGCTCGACATGTGTGTGTGAACGGACTTTTAGTGTGATGAACACCAACAAAACACCCCACAGATCCCAACAGAGTGATGAACATCTCAAATTTGTTCTGAGAATCACAACAGAATTACCATCAGACTGGTAAAAATGGGTCAACAATACTGCTCCCACAAAGGGTATGTTAACATTTTAATGCTTTTTTTCTGTTTATGTTTGATATGTACGGTTAAAAAATTGCATTTTTTTTAATCGTATCTTGCTGACTCGGCCCATGTGTCAAATTTTAAAAGTCAATGAGGTCCCTGAGCCAAAAAGTTTGCCCACCCCTGGTGTAGCCTATATGTTCAATTAACAAAGTATAGCAAATAGCTGTTTCATGCTGATTACTTGAAACAGTGGTGGCTCAGTGCTAAAGGCTATAGATTACTGATCCAAAGATTGGGGATTCAATCCCCAGTACCACCACTGTTGGGGCCTTGGACAAGGCCCTTAACGATTAGCTGTGTGAAATGCATAATTGTAAATCACTGTGGATAAGAGCATCAGGTAAATGTAATTAAATACATTTGTTGGGTAATGGCATTTGTATTTTATTTTATTTTATATGCTGTTCATAGATAGGCTATTATATGGCTATTTAAAACATATGCCTGGTGGTTATTCTTTATTGCACTGTCTGAAATATTAAAGGCCACATTGGTCATAAAGTCCAGCATAAAGTCAGATGTCTAATTTAAATTATTTAAATAAAGGATATAATGTTGTTAGCCTGTTGTTGTATGTTGGAGGGTAGTGGTGGCCTGGTGGTACGTATAGGGTGCTGGATTGCTGATCCTAAGGTTAGGGGTTCGAGTCCCACTCTCCTCAAGGTTGTCACTGTTCCCCCAGTGCAGCTAACTGGGTTATCAAAGGCCGGCCATGTCTGTCACTGTTTATGGTGAGAGGCATGTAAAAGAACCATTGCTGACTTTCATAAAGAGTAGCTGCAAAGCCATCAGCGTGTTTCTGTCCCTTGCGAAAGGGTTGTGTCAGGAATGGCATCCGATGTAAAAACCTATGCCAACTCAAACGTGCAAATCATTCGCGGTGATGACCCCTGATAAAGGGAAAAAGCCGAAAGGAAATCTCATGAGCCTGTTGTTGTATGCTGCAAAATTTTAACACGACGCTGCCATGTAAATGAAATGCAATGGCAATGACTCGTCAGCTCTTCAGTGTAGTCCAGCACACATTTCTCTGGACACTGAGAAATGAATTTGGTCTCTGTGGTTCAGACCTCCTCTGAATGTGTTCTAGGCACTTTGTGGAGTGAATTTCCCTTATTCACAGGTTAAGAAACAAAGAAGAATCAAAGGGCTCTACAGGCCAATTCATTCATGATCAGTATCAGTCATGCTTGCATACAATTTACATCCCACTAGGGGGTGCTCCTGGAGAGAAAGGTTAATTAAATTTCCATAGCCTGTGGTCCATGAGCCACATCTCTTCCCAAACAACACTTCATTCATTGTGCATACATGCATGACTGTGCTTTAGAAAAAAGATTATAAAGGTAGTTGCTTTTAACTGCCAAAGATACATACAAAACGTTGGTTATTTGGACCATTGCTTGTGTAACTTCTAATGAATAACCTCTGTAGTCCCACCTGTTGCAATACCATAAATTAACCTGTGAAATTGTTTGTTAAAATTTTGTCAAATTGCATACTAATGCAGCAATGTACATCATAAAATGTTTTCCTAGTACAAATAAGCTTTGCAGCTTATAGATTATTATGTATTTTTAAATAAAGTGCCTGTGATTTTTAATTTCAGAAGCAGCTCATGGCAGCAATCACAGCAACAGTTAAAATTTACAGCAGCACTGTGCATGAATTCAATGACATTTCAATTTAACTTGGAAATCAGATGAACATGTTTTGATGTGCAATCTAATGAATGCCTAATGCATGTAAATCACACAGCTGAGTTTGTAAACAATGGGGATAGAGCGATGTTCTTCACTTGATTCTGTTGGAGACAGAGGGAGGAAAACTAGCTGAAGCATGGATAAGTACAGGAGACCTTTATGCTATAAATGTCATCCATTAACATGAGCCAGTGACGCAGTTACTAGCATTTGGCAGACATTCTCTCAGATATTTTTTAACGGGAAAACTTTGAGGTCTGCGTGCATTGCTTTTGAAAATATCAAGAGAATAACAAAAAAAGAGGATGTCACTGCAGCTGATTTAATCATCCAAAGGCTTTTTAATGTTACATAATCTGAAACCTGTAGTTATTAAATTTTGTTGCAAATCATTCATTCATTCATTCACTTTCTGAACGGCTTAATCCTAATTAGGGTCGCGGGGATGCTAGCACCCACCCAGCTGACTTTGGGCGAGCTCCGAGTACACCCTGGACAGCTCGTCAGGCCATCGCGGGGAGGAAACACATTGACGGCTATGCAACTACTCTTGTCGAAAGTCAGCAATGGTTCTTTTTCATGAACCTCCCACCATAAACAGTGAGAGACATGGCCGGTCTTTGATAACCCAAAGGTTGATCCAGCACCTTTACCACCAGGCCACCACTGCCCTTTGTTGCAAATCATTTTCTTAAAAAAAAAAAAAGTTTATTACAATGACTCAAAAATAAAAGCCTACATACTTTTCTTATTTATATATATATATATATATATATATATATATATATATATATATATATATATATATATATATATATATATATATATATATATATGAGGTTATGGTACCAAAAATAAATAAATCAATAAATAAACATCCATTAAGCAGACTGCATAATTTCAGCCAATCAAAACATTGAAAGAAATACTGGACAGCCCTGACTGTACCATCAGTTTAGCTGTACATTATAAGCTGTGTGCACTGCGCACTTCATCTCCTTTCGACAAAGTTAATGACAGCATCAACTACAATACTCTGTTCCGTGTCCGCATTTCTCCAGCATGACAATGCAAATTCAGACTGAGTCCCAAACAGCACAATAAGTAAAAGTGTTTTATTCTTATTCATTTGACATTTGTCGGACATCCTAATCCAAATGACTAATGTTCATGATTTCAATTCAGTACTAGTGAATAAACTTTGATACTGTTTCACTCGGATACAGGCTAAATACAGGGATCCCTCACTTTCCGCGGTTAATTGGGACCGAGATCCACCCGCAACCATCAAATTTCGCGAATCACCTCCCCCAACTGACCTGTACGTACATTAGGGTGCATCAAAAAAAAGAAAAGTTCTAAATTTGATCTGTCTGATAATTAACTTTGTTCCTGAATGGGTTCCCTGACAGAAAAAGGTTCCTGTTTAAAAATTTTCATAATTGAGGAATATTTACAGGTCCCGCCGCAAAGCTAAATTTTCACCATATATGCCAATATGAGCCATTTTGATATAATGAATGGTTAAGCGATTACCTGACAATTATTCATGTATACTATATTTTAGAACAGTGTATAGTGTAGTAGAATTGTCATAGTGTCCTCTGAATGCTTCCCTTTCAGGAGATATTAATGTAAATATAAATTTACATTATTCGCTATTGATTTAGGACCATTGCTGACCATGGATCAAGTATCAGATTCAGACCAACCAACGTCAACAGTTAGATCTACTATAAAAACTCGTCAGGCTACCACGTTATTTGGACTTGGCCCTGCAATTTGTGAAGATGATGCAGTAATAAAAGGATCTAGACTGCCTACTTGTTTACAAGTACTGAGATGCATGATGTATCACTGCAATAAAGCTGCTCATGGTAAAAGACCGCGGTCTGTAGGAGAAGTTGATGGTTCAGAAAACTTTATTTTTTATATTTGACAGGCTGACGTATTACCTGTGAAAATTAATCACACATTGTCGAGTCATTTTTATTTTTGAAGCAGAGTGACTAAGTCTTGTCATTAAAGCTTTACCTCGTATGGTAGAAGTGTAATGTGAAAAATGCAACCTTTTATTTTTCTGGTAGAAAAAGCTATTGACGCGATAACCATGTAATTTTTGTTCTTCTTACTGACCTTCCTTGCTTTTTATTGTGTGTATGTAGATAAAGGAACATAATTTTTAGGCTTATTCTGGCCTGTTTGGTAACGATGTTTTGTTTGCTCAAAATACTAATATTGGATATATTTACTCATTTTGAGCAGTTATTGACTTACTCTGTTTATTTATTATGTAATCAGGAAAGAATTTTAACAGAATTACAGCCATTTTCAGTTAATTCTAGATTGTATTATTTCTGTAATTTATTTTTCTTTGCTTAATATATTAATATTGAATATATTTATTCATTTATAACAGTTATTGACTTACTGTGCTTACTTATAGATGTAAAGCAGAAGAGATAAAAACAGAATTATGACTGTTTTATCTTATTCGGTGGCTAATATGATAAACAAGGGCCCGGGGGACCTCTAAATCAACTTCAATTTACAAAATATTTTACCAGAATAGTTATTTACTATAATGGAACAAAACTGAAATATAGACAACTCAAAAAACCAAAAGTGATTTTTTTTTCCCCCCATATAAATCGGATGTACCCTAACGTACATGTATATGTGTATGATCATGTGATATGATATCGTCAATGTGATAATATCAGTAAATACATATTCAATGCTATAAATAACAATTAAACATTAAAAAATAATGTATAAGATGTAAATAAAATATAAATACACACACATACAGACATGCCGCACGCACACAGATGCGAACCTCACAAAAATGTAACTAGTTTTGATGGGAAGTTTTGGTTTTTTGTTTTGTGGTTGTTTTTTTTGTTTTTTTTTGCATAGGCCTTATATTTGCGGCATTTTCCTTAACTTGTTCCCTTATTCTTCCTTAATTTCATTATTTTTTAATAATTCGATAGATATTAAAAAAAAAAAAAAAAAAAAAAAAAACCGCGATGCACTGAAGCCACATGAATTGAAGTGCAAAGTTGCGAGTGATCCCTGTGTATCATCAGTCAATACACTGCTGGAAGGATTATTTATTTATTTTAATAAATGCGAAATAAATTAATAAATACTTAAAGTGCGAATCCAAGTACATTTTACACTGTGGGTTAGGTTTTCCTCTGCTCCCTTGATTGTCCCTGTGATGGCATTGTCTGATCGATAAGCACTTTAATCACCGGGCAGTCCCTCATAGTGTGATATCTAGTCAGGTGACTGCATTCTGGGTGTAAAGTATCCTACTGCTGAACCCGGTTCCTGTCGTGTGATCTGATCTGATCTGATGTGGTCTGGAGTTAAAATTGTCTGTCCCAGTCTTGTTTCTAATTTGCATATCTAATGATTCATGCTTTATGAATTTGTACGCTTTTAGTGTTTTCTTAATGCATTGTGGACACATGGGTGTTTCATACTTCACTTCATAATGTAGTTCGATTGTTTTGGTACTTCTGATATTCTGTAGTGTTCCATGTCAAGCCTGGGCTTGATGCAGCTTTACTTTTGTTTGTTTCAATTTCTGTTTTTGCTTAGAAGTGAAATCATTCTGGCCCTGCACTGTACCGGAAAGCGCTCCACAGTGTACCCCGGATTTTGAACACAATCAGCTGGGATTGGTTCCAGTTTCCAAGTGACCATAAACTGGATAAGCGGTTTGAATAATGAATGAATGAATGAATAAATACGGTTTTCTCTGATCCAGCCCTTGGCTTGCTATTCGTGTGGGCAGTGGCTTTTACTGCTTTCAGGATTTCCTGGTTGTGGACCCTGAATGGCCTTCATAGATCTGTCTCAGTATGTCTCCACTGGGTTGCGGTTTTATTTTAATGCTTTTTTTCCCCCCATCAGATTATTTTGCTTCTCTGGTTTCACTCCCACATTTTACTTTTTATCTGAGTAAAAAATAAATAATGTTAAAAAGTAAGAAACATACAGTTACACTTTTTTTCGTGTATGCTGAATAAATATTTAACCTTGCACAGTTAAAGCTTTAGCCCTTTGGCTCGCATGTATAGGAAAATATAAATAACATGCTGAATGTGGGGAAATTACGTAAAAAAAAAAAAAAACTTGGGAGGTTTTAAGTGTATTACAATCCTCTCTCTCTCTTTATGTCTACATCCAATCACAAGGAATGGACGTCGCTCCATGAAACTTGAATGATGTTCATACAGGGTTGTCATGGCTGGGATCACAATGATCTACCGTATGGTTCGCCAGGCAACTAGCTTTCATTTGTGATTACTGGCTAAAAAACAAACAAACAAACAAAAAAATAAACAAACAATAAGTGCACCACAGTCTCCCTGCTGATCAAAAGGTTGCATTTTCACATCAGTGGATGGAAGTTCAACATGAAAAGTTGCTTCATTACTGGTCCTGGTGTATTTTTTCGTTTTTCCCCGTTTTGTGTGCATGTTTGTATTGACCCTGCCCTCACATAGAGTCAGCTGAAATGGGTGCCAGCCTCCCTGAGACCCTAATTTAGGATTAAGCTCAGTTTATTTTCTGTAACCGCTTAATCCTAATTAAAGTCGTGGGGAGGCTGGCACCCATCCCAACCGACTCCGGGCGAGAGCAGAGTACACCCTGGACAGCTCACCAGGCCATTGCAGGACGGAAACACGCTGACGGCTTTGCAGCTACTCTTTTACATGCCATCACAGTGCCAACACTCACACAACCATAGAAACTCACACTCACACCTCGGGGCAAACTGCAACAGCCAATTAGCCGACTGCGCATGTCTTTGGAATGTGGGAGGAAACTGGAGGACCTGGAGGAAACCCACACAAGCACAGAGAGAACCTTTTATGTGTTTCTTTTTATTATTTTTACTTTGCTGATTGTTGATTTTATCTTTTCCTCATTGTTAATTTTTCATTAGTGTTGACTGACGGAGCCCCGCCCTGTTTATCTGCTGTGCGCATTGTATTGTATTTACTGCAGTCACTGTTGCTCATAGTGACTGTGTTTTGGACCTGCTAACATAACATTGTTTATAGACCCGTTTATTTATTAATGTTCTCAAATGCGTCATCCAAATTAAGGGTTGTGGGAAGGCTGGTACCCCTCTCGGTTGACCCTTCTCAAGGGCAGAGTATACCCTGGACAACTTGCCAGATCATCGCAGGATTGAATATAATAATTTGAGTTACATGCAATGTTGGGTTAGCATGGTCATAAGACAGGTGATTTCCCTTTTAAAGGATAAATAACATTGGGTGTCTGAGTGGTGCATCACCAAGGTGCTATGCCATCATCCTGGAGAGTCTGAATTTAATTCCATGTTGATGCATGAATCAATAAGACTGGGACTCCATAAGTGCTAAAAGGCTGCATTCTCGTTTGATGTGTGTGTGTGTGTGTGTGTGTGTGTGTGTGTGTATGTAGTAAGTACATGTATTACCTGCACACTCAAAGCTTTAGCGGTTTGACTCACCTGCTTATTGCTGAAGCATGGAGCTGTATATTGAAGTCCGTGCATTGAACCCAAAAGATGCCTAATGTGAGAATAAAACATCTGTAAAACAAACAAATAAACAAAAAGTCAGACCATGACATTAATTTCCACCCAGAGTCGGATTCATTCTTCACAGACATCTTATATTGATAGAAGAATTGAACCATTCCATAAAGTCTTCTCCAGCAGATACCAAAAACGTTCAAAAGGTTTAAAGTCAAGACTCGGTGGTGTCAATTCATGGGCGAAAATGATTCATTATGCTTCCTAAACCAATTCAGCACTTTTCAAGCCCCAATTTTATATTTATCGGAGGCCATCATCATCATCATCATCATCATCATCATCATCATCATGCGTTTAGAGTCCTTCCTTCCCCTACAAGGGGGTTGGACAGCGAATAATTTGCACGTTTTGATTCGACATAGGTTTTTTTACATTGGATGCCCTACCTGACACAACCCTTTTTAACAAGGGACAGAAACATGCTGACGGCTTTGCAGCCTGCTCTTTTTACGAAAGTCAGCAATGGTTCTTTTGCATGCCTCTCACCATAGACAGTGAGAGACATGGCCCGCCTTTGATAACCCAGTTAGCTGCACCTTATCCCACTAGACCACCACTGACCCAGGGATGAAAAAGTCCATTGATGGGATAAGTCTGTACATTCAGGTCATCAGTTGACATAACTGTATCGCAACATAATGTTGCTGAGCCTTGACCTGACCAACTGAAGCAGCAATGACATCATGATTACATGTGTAATCAAAGCTGAATATGTTCCAACAAAACAGAATTCTTCTTCTTAGGCCGAGTATTCAGTGATCCAAAATAGGTAAATATTTGTATTGGGAAAAATCTGCATCTATAACGAAGATATTATTAAAATGAAACAATATAACATTTACCTGCCTAATGCACAGAGCCTGTGATGCTGTAATCTTAGTGTTTAACAGATTCTCCATTGTCTGTCAAATAATTTAGGGTTCCCCCATTATTATAAAGAGTCAGGACACACACACACACACACACACACACACACACACACACACACACACACACACAGGTTGTCAAAGATGATATGAATAAAGCAATCATTAAACTGCTAACTGGGACAGCTATTGGGAGTCAATGCTTTCGCATTCAAACATTTCTCTTTCTAGGACAGTGATCTTTAGAGACAAAGGAAAAACAATTATATCTGTACGACACATCTGCACGGCCCCCAAATGTGACAATATAGAGAATCCAGCAGATAAATGACCAAACTCATTTGCACCATTGTTACTCAGGGTTTGATTGCGACTACAGTTTCATGGCAAAATTTAGCCTAAAATGGATTTGAATAATTCGATGAACAATGTCACAGGCTCAACGAAGAATCCATGGAAATACTAATTAAGTGTTAGCACACTCGGCTATTTCTCTTTATTGCGCCAATAAATTATTTTGGTGTGCATCGGTTGCTGTGTTTATGGTGAAATGTGGAAATTTAATTTGAAACATTAAGAACAACAACCTACACAAATCAATAAACCAAGTGGCCATGTATTAGTTTGGCTAGACAATATTGATCTATAATAGCCCTAAATAACAGTCACGAGAGGCTGTAAATATCTTGGAAGAGTCCAATTCTAGAGACATTTCTTTCTTTATTTCTTTATCTATCTTATTGGTTGTGTGATCAGTGGCAGCTTCATTAGCTTGTTGATCGGCAGCCTATGCTGTCACACAGCAACCTGGGATCTGCTCTGCTGTTGTCTGTTACTCGACAGCTAATCGATGTGATTACTCTGTTTAGAGAGAAAGAGAATGGGAGCACTAGAAAGGGAGACAGATAGTGACTGAATCGCAAACAGTGCGGGGTAGTGTTTCCATAGACGGTGACCTGATTAAAATAAAGTTTTTAAAGAATAAAAGTTTTAAATTGTCATACTGGACTAGAAGGTTATGTAAAATAAAACACTTGATGTATATGACCAGCTACAACTAATGATGGTGGATGATGGATGGAGATGATGGATGGATGATGATGCTGGTGGATAGATGGTGATGATGATGGATGAATGGATGGATGGCTGGTGATGATGATGGATGAATGGATGGTGATGGTGGATGAATGGATGGATGGATGGTGATGATGGATGGTGGATGGTGATGATGATTGTGGATGATGATGATAATGGTGGATGTGGATGATAATGCTGATGATGATGATAATGATGATGATGATGATGATGATGATACCACCCAGTGCAGCTAACTGGGTTATCAAAGGCCAGCCATCTCTCTCACTGTCGATGGTGCAAGGCTGTAAAAGACCCATTGCTGACTTTCGTAAAGAGTAGCTGCATAGCTGTCAGAGTATTTCTGCCCTGCGATTGGTTGGCGAGCTGTCCAGGGTGTCCTCTGCCCTCGCCCAGACTTGGCTGAGATCGGTACCAACCACCCCGCGACCCTAATTAGGATTAAATGGTTACAGAAAACGAATTATGATAATTAGTAAATTCCTGCAAATAATTAGTTTATTAGATTGATCTGTGTATTACGTTGATCTGTGTTTTACTAGAATAAATAAAATTACAATTAAAAATAGATGATGATTTTATGAGTGTGATCCTTTGGACCAATATGCAGAAATTTGTTTCAATACTTTTCAAATTGGCTGGGGAAGCATATACTTGCTTGCTGTCAACAGCCATAGTGGAATGCCATTGTCAGAACGCCAACATTGGATCCTTGAGCGAGACCCTAATTTCGCTACTTTATCTGTAAATCCCTTTAGATAAAAATGTCAGTCAAATGAATATTGCAAAGTAAAATAACAGCATTTGAACTTAAAAGGGGCTTGTTCACTGACTAGGCCTATAAAATAAATATAAAAGTCAGTGCTATCTCTTGGAAACAAAATGGAATCAGCCATGACTTTACGTCTTTGATATAATTTAACCTTCAAGCGACCAATATGACTGAGTGGGATCATTTGTGACCTCATTGACTTTATATAGGAATATTTCTATATAAATCATTGTTTAAAGGTTCTTCATATTTATTTCACTCTCTAATATTTTAGTCCATCATCTTATGTAATAAGGTATGGAATTTGATATATTTTCCAAAAAAGCAAAAACACACAATGATACAACAATATTACATTTATTTACACAATCCTCCTCTGTTATGTCTTGTAATATGCATGTTAACTTTTATTTCTTTGCATTTTTTTTTCTTTGCATCAAAAATGAAAACAAATCATAAACAAGAAACAGTAAAGTTACTTTGCATAAAATATGTATGACAGTGTGGTAGGATAATTGGAAATGGAAATAATAATTATATGGCTGAACTATCTGAAACATGTAACTGTCAAAATGAAGCACCATCAATACCGTCTGAAGCTATAAGGTCCCTTTTATAATATAGAATTGCCTTACTAGGTTTAAAAAGGAAAGAATGAATGAACAACCCCCCTACACACACGCACACACACGCGCACACACGCGCGCACGCACGCACACACACACGCACACACACACAGATAACATAAATACATTATGAATCACATCATGTTTACATTTAGTAAAATAGATTTTCTTTAACTTGGAGTTTCCACATGGATTTAAAAATTAATAGAATACTTAAGAAATCCACAAAGATGAAAAGACCAATGCAGAATATGCAGAAAAGTTCACAAGCACAAAATGACAGCACTGTAACATTCATACCAAATTATTAATAAACCATTTTCTAAATGCTCATTAATTTTTTTTCCCTCTTTGCCAGAAGTGGTCATGTTCAATTAAATTCTAGAGTGTTCTCAGATATCACCCACATCCAGATGCCGTTTCAACATGTAAACGGCTCAGATTTCGAATCCATATTTTGGTGCAGGAATTGAAAGCTTTATTCAACTAAATGCATCACAGGGGGCATAACTAGGCTGACCCATTCTCAAAGACTCCTTCAAATATCTGTGAGGAATGCAGACGTCTTTCAAGCTGCAGTGTGCAATAAGGTGGTCCTTTACATCTCAACATATCTCAAGATCCAGTGAGCCCTGCCACTTCAGTTTTATTCACAGCCATGAAGATTACTACATCGACACAGGAGCAACACTTTTGAAGGTAGAGTGATGATCAGCGAATAAAATTCTGTTAACAAGAATATTTCATTCATTCATTTTCTGTAACCGCTTAATTCTAATTAGGGTCTTGGGGAGGCTGGTACCCATCCCAGTTGACGCCGGGTGAGGGCAGAGTATACCCTGGACAGCTCGTCAGGCCATCGCAGGGCGGGAACATGCTGACGGCTACGCAGCTACTCTTGTCGAAAGTCAGCAATGATTCTTTTACATGAATCTCACACCATAGACAGTGAGAGACATGGCTGGGCTTTGATAACCCAGTTAGCTGCTCTGGGGGGGCAGTGACAACCTTGTGAAGAATGGGGCTTGGACCCCCAGCCTTAGAATCAGTGATCCAGCACCTTTACCATCTAGAATATTTCATTTTACACATTTAGTTCATAACAGTTTGGCCTTCTTGGTCACACAAGGCCACATTTTTGTAGATCATCGTCTTCGTTTGCCACGGAGAATGATGCGCTGGTGTTGAGATTGAACTGTGGACAAGTATTTGATGTGAAATCTTGATAACCACTGTGCAGATTCTACGCATGGACATATTCTGGAGCACATTGTCTTTTCAAAATTATGTATTGAACTACCCTCTGGGTTTGATGATCCTAAGTGGTGATGAGTGGCATATCTGGGTAAGTTCAGGAGTAACTTTGTGATGTTGAGAGTAACTTCCAGATTAACAGGTGCTAAGTCGGGTTTCTGTGAGGTGTGTGGCCATGAAAAATTTACAACACATCTCAACCCTGCCCCGAGCAGGTCATTTTCTTTGTTAACTTGATTTTATCTTTGCAAGCACCATCCATATTCCTACATTGCAGAAACTATATTGCCTGGGAGGAAAATATGGGAAAACAGGGAGCACAATGTGTGGATCGTGCAATTCTCACTCCACAACTTTGTTGTTTTCCCCGGCTGTTTATAAAGGACAGAGATTATTTATCTGATAGAATTAGTTATTTCTGCCAGTGTTTGGGGACAGACAACTTTAATACCTCGTACCAGACTTAAAACTGATTGTGATACAAGTACAACGTTATTGGCTGCTGTAAACCGCAATCCATTTTTGCCAAAAATTCCCTCCCAGGCATTTGTTTTTACTGGAACTATGTAATTATGCAGAACCAAACTGCACTGACATCCATTTCATGGGGAATTTAATCACCTTTGTAGTACCAGTGAACACCTGTAACAGAACCCAGGGTTTGTTAACACCGACCTCACTCACTAACCCTGAAAAATTTTTGAATTGTGACTTGATTTTCTTTTGCTTACATTTTGCAACAATATCTATTATACTCTATAATATACAAAAATGATTTACTTTTACATTTCTTAATTCAACATTTATTCATTTTCTGTAACCGCTTAATCCTAATTAAGGTCGCGGGGAGACTGGCGCACATCCCAGCTATCTCCCTGGGGGCGAGGGCAGAGTATACCCTAGACAGCTTGCCAGGCCATCGCAGGGAAGAAACAAGCTGACAGCTATGCAGCTACTCTTGTCGAAAGTCAGCGATGGTTCTTTTACAGCCTCACACCATAGACAGAGACATGGCCGGCCTTTGATAACCCACTTAGCTGCACTGAGGGGACAGTGACAACCTGTGGAGAGTGGGGCTTGAACTCCCAACCTTAGGATCAGTGATCCAGCACCTTTACCACCAGGCCACCACTGCCCATAATTCAACATTGTTTTCAAAATTT
>CM045749.1:19571728-19624228 GCA_024760905.1 Plotosus lineatus | reverse complement strand
TAATATATTTATATGTGCAGTGATGGGTGCTGGATCACTGCTTTCAATGTCAACTAGTGGTCACTGCTGTCCCCCCAGTGCAGTTAACTGGATTATCAAACGCCAGCCGCGCCTTTCACTGTTTGTGGAAAGAGGCATGTAAAAAAAACATTGATTTTTGTCAGGAATAGGTTGCACATGTTTCTGCCCTGCAATAGTCTTGCACACTGTCCAGGGTGTACTCTGCCATCTTCCAGAATTGACTGAAATGAGCACCAGCCTGCCCATGATCACAAAAAGGCAGTTTTGTGTGAAGGCCCATTTTTGCATTCACCTGACTTTTCTCTTTTTTTCTTTTGGAGATGAATGCATTCGACAGAGGGCTTCGGGGAGTTTTGTCCCAGGTGATGAAGGGAAAAGGCACCAGAGTACCATATCAATTGGGCAGTCCTACCTCTCCGGTACAAGCTTCTGGGACACTCTTTCACCTTGTATTTGGATCATGCCCTGCTCCAATGCTTTCACCGCATGAAAGATGCAAAAACTCAGAACACTTTGTATTTTGCGCTACAGATCTTTAAATTGCATTCCACATGCTGAGAGTGCAGTAGGTGGTGGCTGATTACCTCTTCCAGCGAGGTGGAGTCGGCTGTATGTTGGACAGCTCCCCCTGCTGAGTCATGTGGTGAAGGTATAAGTCAGTAAAAGCATGATCAGGGACAATTACTAGGACCAATTTGTGTATGTTCTTTTTTATGCTTACAGGAAGAAAGGCTTCGAATAAGAACAAAAGAGGTGTGTGTGTGTGTGTGTGTGTGTGTGTGTGTGTGTGTGTGTGTGTGTGTGTGTGTGTGTGTGCGTTTGAATATGTGAGGCGTTCCACCGAAAGTAGGCGCGTGTCGCACAGACCACTTTTGAGATAAAGGCCAGAGAAGTAAAAATGGTACATTTTTATCGAAATTCGGATTTTTGCATAAACTATTAAAACAAGTATTCAACGATCACTTGCTCACGTGAAATCGACTAAAACTCACTAAAAATGTATTTCCCCCCCATTGTTCTGGCGAGTACCCTCATAAACTAAATGAAAACAGTAGCAAAACCTACTGGTTTTCGTCGCAATTATTCACCGAGTTCAGTATAAGACACACTATAATCCATACACCAGAAAAATGGCCATGAAGTAGTCTCTCCATTTTGGATACTGTTTTGATATTAAAATGCCGTTTCAGTGAATAAAATAAAGGGTATGAAGACAATATGCTCGTAAACTATGTAGTCTAGTTGCTCAGAAAGATCTGAAAAGAGCACACTGATTGGTCAGCTCGGGCTTGCACATGCACAGTGCGCGTTACACGTTAATGTCCGGTGTAACTTTCCGTTTCCAGTTTACTGCATGCTGAATTTATCTCTGTCTTTCTCTTCAATAAGAGTCATTAAGTTTATTTATAAGATTGTGAATACACATAATTTTTGGAAAAATACAGTGCAATATCATCTGTGATGTCTAGCAGCGTTAGAATAGATGCTAAATTCGATGCGAGAATCGGGCTTTGAAGATGCCGGAATTCTTGGCGTTCTTGAAGATTATTTCGCCGATGAGTATTTTTCTCTGCATGCGAAATTTGATTATGGAATTTGTTTGATTATTTGATGTGTGTGTAATCTTGTCTGTACTGGACATGCTGGGTCATGGGTTGTTTAGTTTTGTACGAAAATTGGTCAAGACCTGAAAATACAGATTTACAGATGAACAAACTGATGATGATGCCAACTGTGTTGATGAAGATTTTGATGTTGATGAAGGAGAGGCATCTGTTAATAAAAGTGTTCATGAGTCAGTTTGTTGTGTTTGTGATGAGGATGTGATCCTTTCTTCTGAGCAGGATATAGATTAAGATGATAATGATGAGGGCAGAGTTGTTGAAGCTTACTTGTATAAAGAGATCAGAGAGTTTTGTTATATAGTTTTCTTAATTTCAGTGTGTTTGTTTGAACCTGACAGTGTTTTTTTTAATCAGTATCATTTGAAGGCATTTGAACCTTTATATAATGGTCTAAAAGATACATAGTGATCTTATTGGAATAAATAGAAATGAAAAAAAGGGGTGTTTTTTTTGTTCATTTTTGGGGAGGTTACAACAGTGACTGATGGGTTTAAAAAGGGCATGTCAGATTAAAATGAGGATGATTTCTCTTATTGCTTCCTAAAACTCTTCCTAGACATGTTTTCTAAAAGTTTATATGGCTGAGGTGCATAAAAATGTTTGGCTGTTAAGGACCTATGATCTTGGAAGAAGGGCAATCTTTGTGCTCATTTTTCTCAAAAACGTCTTTTGAAATTTTTAGTTGAATGCTGACACAAGAAATGGCATAGCTCGGTCAGTTTTCGAGGTATTGACAAACTTTTTGCTGCATTTTGCAGCTTTGGGCCTCCTCTATCTGACTGTGTAATTTTTTCATTTTTGCACACAAGAGCCTACTTTCGGTGGAGTGGATCACATATAGTGAATGTTATCCTGTGCATCTTAGCATAAAATAATGACAGAAATAAAACTGAAAAACGCCTACTTTAGGGTTAAATTAAGCTAAAAAATTTAATGAACAGGGTGAACTGTTCACTTGTCACTATTCCGATCCTAACAGCTGTTACATATATTTACTCCCAACTTTTTAGATGATCACGCCATTTCAACAGTATATTGAAGCGATATTGCACATAGCCCAAAAGAAAATGTGCAGGCCAACATGTCAGCTCTATGATGTTATAAAACTAAGACGCTCATAGCATGCCCATGATTCCTGTTTAGACGATGCACTACACGTAAGGCAATAAAATTCCATTTGTAATTTCATGCATGACTGTGCACCCTCTACCAGACCTGAGCTGCCGTTTTTCAGCAAGACAAGCGTGTAAACCTCAATTACAGTGACTTCCCTTTCCCTCGGAACATGGGGGGAAAAGGGAAGGGAGTCACTTTCAAATGGAATCCAAGTGACTATAGACTATATGTGTATAACTGATAGAAGGATGAAGGCTATTCAGTAATGGAAACTGCATCGTGGTCGTCTTTCTGGCCAATTGTGAAATAATATTAATGTTGGAATACGGCTCTATTTCATCAATAGTTAAACTTTACACAAGTGATGCACAATTGTCTATAGCGTGTCACATTAGGGAATAAAAGAGTGAGAATTAGAAAGAGAGAGAGAGCGTATGGAAAATTTATCTGCAAACCGTGAACTCAATGTTTTTGAGTGTTGAGATCTGCAGGCAGTTAATTAAAAGAATATGTGTTTGGTTTCAGGCAACAACAGATACATTCAAATTGTATGACTCATATACTAATTAACAATTATTGATGGATGGCAAGGTGGATGTTGCGGAATAGTTAATTCAATCTATCATGCCTCAGGCTAACAATTGTTTTAGTCTATACTACACTGCCGCACTATCAACGGGTTGTCACTGGTGTCCCCAAAGTGCAACTAACAGGGATGAGAACAGGCCTTTATGGAAAAGGAGGAAAAATTGGCAGGGGTCAAGTGGGCCGCCTAGGCCCCCTGCGGAGGTGTGGGGGCAGCGCCCTTGCTGGGGTGTTCAGGGGGGCGAAGCCCCACAAAAGGTTTGGGGTTATACTTACAAAAAGGAGCTTAATTAATGTCTCCTGGAAGGACTATTTTTAAAGAGAACCTTATGAAAATTAATTATTAAAATTATTTTAAAAATTTCATTTACAGTTATAGGCCTACAGTGGGCCTAGTTTTAATTTCAAATACTTTAAACCACGGGTCGGGAACCTTTTTGACTAAGAGAGCCAAAAAAAAGACATATTTTAAAATCTAATCCTCTGAGAGCCATATACAGACGCTCCCCGACTTACGTTTTTAATTGGTTCCGGACGGCCAAACGTAAGTTGAAAGTGAACGCAAGTTGTTACAGTGACGTATGACGTGTGACGCTCATACTGTACTATACATCCATAAATACCATTACCATATCTATCATAATAAATTATTATGAACATAACATTGTAAAATAATATCAAATATATCAAATAATATCAATGGGGCAGTAGTGGTCTAGTGAATAGGGCGCAGGATCGCTGATCCTAAGGTTGGGGGTTCGAGTCCCCACAGGGTTGTCACTGTCCCCCCAGTGCAGCGAACTGGGTTATCAAAGGCGGGCCATGTCTCTCAGTGTCTATGGTGAGGGGCATGTAAAAGAACCATTGCTGACTTTCGTAAAGAGTAGGTTGCAAAGCCGTAAGCGTGTTTCTATCCCTTGCTAAAAAGGGTTGTGACAGGAAGGGCATCCGACGTAAAAATCTATGCCAAATGAAATGTGCGAATCAGATGATTGTGGGGAGTGCGCGGCTGTGGCTTTGAAACTATTTAGCACTTCATCTCTGCTTTTTATTTACAGTTGAGGAAATTTACATTGATCAACTATAAAGTATAAAGTTGACCAAATTAAGTCAGTACACACAACTCAGCCACTAAAACAAGCGGGTACACAGCGTGTACCGGCATGTACCCTCCACAGCACTGCTTACTATTAATGCGACTTCTGGTGCTGCATGGTTTTGCTGATGGCTTTATAGTCTGGTTGATATGGGGTGAGGACTCGACACGACAGGACTAGCACGCTGCAGTGTTTATGTGACAGGAAGTGCGTCCCAAGTTTTGGCAATCAGCCGGTCTGCGGGTTGAAGTTTTTCCACGTCTGTCGATTTGTGTTTGCTTGCCAGCTGTGCTTGGCTTCGTGCAAATGAGCTGATCAAAAACGAGGGAACTTCATCTCTTTACTCAAAAACAACACGCGCAGTCTGTGGCTGTTGTTATAATCCAATAAAATTCGGGTTTCAAGGTATGGGACCTACCCACATACAGAAAGGATTGGCTCTCCGCTTCGCGCCACAGTGACGTGGCATTGAAAATAGACATATAGATTTAAATGCGCGAGATTTATTCATCTGTTTTTGTTTTATTTGATGGCTTTAATTGTATTTTTATTTAAATGACTGTAATTATATATTCGTTATTTTGTTAAGAAAGACCACCTGATTTATCTGAGAGCCAGATACAGTCATCAAAAGAGCCACATCTGGCTCGTGAGCCATAGTGTCCCGACCCCTGCTTTAAACTGTGTACCGTTAGGCCTATTTGAAGCATACCGAGTTTAATAATGTCAGTAGAATTTATTAATGTACATGAAGCTTTATAATTTAATACTATAATAAGACTTAAATAATATCATTCATCGTCATATTTATACCTAATGCTACTCGATCACTTCTGTTGATGATCTGACATTTGCTCTCTGTGCCACGGGCCCACAGCAAGATGACCAGACTGGCATATCCTATTACGATGCCTGACACATGCAAGAAACCAGAACCAGTTGTGTTTCACTCCACTAGGTGATATCAACAACCACACAGATAAACAAAACGAGGGTAGTACCTCGTGTATTTGGATTTGGATATAATATGACCAGATGACCAGTGATAACTAAGTGGGTTATCAAAGGCCAGCCTTCTCTCCTCTCTGTGGTGAGAGGCATGCAAAAGAACTATTGCTGACTTACGGTAAGAGTAGGCTGCATAGCCGTCAGTGTGTTTTTGCCCTGCTATGGCCTATTGAGCTTTCCAGGGTGTGCTCTGCCCTTGCCCAGTGTCGGTTGAGAAGAGCGCCAGCCCCCGTGACCCTAATTAGGATTAAGCAGTTAAGAAAGAAATGCAAACTGCAAATGCAAACTTTTCATTTTTAAAAAAAATATTATTTTTTAATTTTGTTTTAATTTTTACTTTTTTTGTGACCTTTCCACATTGTTACTATCACTGTAAGTGCCATTTTGGTTCAGGTTTTGTATTCATTCATTTTCTGAACCTGGCACCCATATCAACAGACTGTGTGCAAGGGTAGAGTGCACCCTTTACAGCTCGCCAAGCTACCGCATGCTGGAAACACGCTGACAGGTATGGAGTCTACTATTGATGAAAGTCTGAAACATTACATGCTCAGGATAATATTATTTATTTCCCAGTTAAGAGACCAATCAGATCACATTATTTATACATAATATGGACTAATTGGGTGGGGCAATGGTGGTCTAGTAGTACAGGGCGCTGGATCGCTGATCCTAAGATTGGGGGTTCGAGTCTCACTGTCCACAGGGTTGTCACTGCCCCCCCCAGTGCAGCTAACTGGGTTATCAAAGGCCGGCCATGTCTCTCACTGTCTATGGTGTGAGGAATGTAAAAGAACCATTGCTGACTTAAGACAAGATTAGTTGCAAAGCCGTCAGTGTGTTTCTGTCCCTTGCTAAAGGGTTGTGTCAGGAAGGGCATCCGACGTAAAAACCTACGCCAAATCAAACACTGTGGCAGAAAAGGCCGAAATGAAATCTCAGTATAGACTAATTGGAAATACAGTATTCTAAAAACCTTAAAATAAAAATATACAAGTGAAGTACAGTCATCCCTCACTAGTTTGTGCTTCAGTTTCTGCGGCTTCAGTGTATCGTGGGTTTTTCAAAAATATTCATCGAAAATTTAAAAAATAAGGACTTCAGGAAAATGCCACAAAACAAGGCCAATTATGCAAAAAAAAACCAAAAACCCAAACAAACACAAAACAACCCAACAAAACTCCTTACATTTTTATGTGAGGTGCGCATCTGAGTGTGTGTGTGTGCGTCTGTATTTAGATTTTATTTACATCTTATGCATTACTTTTGAATGTTTAATTGTTATTATAAGCATTTATTGCATTGAATATGTATTTATTGATATTATATACATATACATGTATGTATATGCCAGTGGGGGGGGGGGGGGGGTGTCGATCCTTCGCAGAAATTGATGGTCATTTGGTCATGATCAGTGCCATAGTAACCGCGGAAAGTGAGGGATCCCTGTAAAGTGTTTTGACCATACTTCACATATTAAATATAGTGCTGAAAAGGTGCCATTTTTCAATGACCCAGTTTAAAAAAAATATTTGAAAAAAATTATCACTCACCACTCATAACATGTATGAGACCATTCGTACAGAGGTTAAGATTAAGCGCATTGTTTTGGTACAGTAAGTTCCCCATGTTTTGGATTTCGCTCCATTTGTTTCTTTAATATTTTTGCGATATACTGTATAGTGAACTGTGAGTTGTGTCCAAATTGGCCTAGAGACCTTCTCAATTATTTTCTGGCTCCCTCTAGGAAGAAGAAATAAATAAATAAATAAATAAATACCCCCCTCCCCCCAGGGACTAGAGTACTATAAATAGTATTATTTGTCTATAATTTTTATATAAATTTTTTTATATAAAATTTTATATAAATTTGTCTATAATTTTTCTATAAAGTATTATTTGTCTATAAGTTATTAGTACACCGCTGCATGTACCATGTAACATGTATCTTTATTAATATTAAACACAAAAAGAAAGAAATATAGTTCAACTTACATTCAAAAAAACTTCATTGTGTTTTTTATTCTGTAACAGAAAGATTTAAAGTGCACCAATGTGCCTGAAATAAAAAAAAAACCACATACTTAATTAAACTAATTTAACTTAATTAAACTCATTCAACTTACTCGTGTCTCAATATCTCCATCTCTCTCCACCTTTCTTTTCGTTCCTGTTCGAAAACATTCAGTGTTGTCTCTTGAGTGGCTGTTTACAGTCTGTTTGCTCTGTGTGAAAAACCGCTACACCATCGTGCGACAATGAGAGCGCAACTGCCAACTAGTGGAGTGGAGATGCAATTACACTTAATTCTCGCACACAATTCCAGAAAAGCATGTTCCCCAGGGTCATATGTGTTCTCCCTGGCATCACACCGGGCTATTTGAGAAGCACTGCTATAGGCCCAAATGAAAAGTATAAATATGTCCATCCTGCACAGATTAAGGTTAATGAGACACTCTTGATCGAGAGCCATCTTGTGGGCTCAACACCTATAAGATGATTGGTGGGAACATATGCCTCCCAGCAGAACAGAAATAATGCCCTATATGTAAATCTGAATTCTCATATTGTGTTAGACTCAAGCCAATGTAAGCCAGTAATTATTAATAACATTTTGTTTTATCACAAAGTTGGTGAAATGTTCTTGAAGAACTGCACATCACTCCAAAGAACAGTGATTGACTTCCTGATCATCAGCTCCATCATTGAGTTTGGAGACACATATTTTGGAAGATTCGATAAAAACTGGGCGAGAGAGTAATGGAAAGATTTCACCCATTAAATAGGTTTAGATTTCGTTGAAGCCATCAGGAATATGATTCAATTAGAGGCGCTGACTTATATCCTGTGTTACTCTAAAAGGATTTTGACCAAGATAATTTTCAGCTCTCACTTGTATGATATATACTGTAATGTCACTGTTTGTATCACAACAAACCAAGACTTTTAAGAGAATGTTGTCTGTCAGTAAATGTATGCCTTCTCACCCATGCAGACCATAAAATGAAATTACTGCAAAGACATATTTGCCATCAGAATCCGAGACCCATAAATTTGTAATTTGGAAATTGCTTAACCTCCTTGCTTATCAGGGGACAATGGAAAATCGTGTGCTCTATCAAACATTTGGAAAATGTGCAGGATTCATGCCTAATGTCCAAGTCCATAACATTTTCAGGTATTTATAGAGCCCTCAGTAACCGCAGCTTAATTCCTTTAGAGATTATGTTTTGAGTAAAGTAACCTTGCAACTTACAAAAATGTTGCTGTCCAGTCATCACTTTCCTCTGCTGCTACAGTTTGTACACCTTGCCTTATGAACTGTTGGGACATGCACAGGAAAGTAGCCTTTATTGGCCATCACCACAGCCAAAAAAGTAGCCAAATTGCTTATATTATCAGTCGTTACACTGTGTCCTCACTGGGGACCGGAGTGACACCACAGTAGGTCAATAAACCTATCAACCTATTTGGCCTTGTAGATGAGAACATGCTCAAATCAGCCCTATACCCAATAAACCCCATCAAGAGCAATATAGAAATAGGTGCCAGGTGATGGCTCCCTGATGAGATGTTTGTAAGCTTTAGCAAACAACATAACCTACTGGGTAAAGGAAACAATTACGCAACCGTACTTGAACACGGGTTAAACGGTGCCTTATTCCATTAAATGTCACATCACACTCCATGAAAAGTAATCATGCTGTTTATGAGTTCTGTATAGGCATGGAGTGCGGCTAACTGGGTTATCAAAGGCCGGCAATGTCTCTCACTGTCTATGGTGAGAGGTTCCTGTAAAAGAACCATTGCTGACTTTTGTCAAGAGTAACTGCATAGCCATCGGTGTGTTTCGGGAGTCGGAGTCCCCTGAGGCAGTTGGTTCACAGCAATGTTCTGGCAACTCCTGTAGCGGCACTGGAACCTAGTCGTATTGGCTTCTGCCCTTCCATTGGATCCTTCCAGTGGCGCCAAGAGGGGGGGGGGGGACTTGCTGCTTGGGTAACAGCCTGTCCTCCATACTTACATACCCAGGTTCTGCGCACTGAAGAGTATCACCAGCCAGGATACCAGCCAGAGCGCAGCTCCATAGTCCTTCTACTGACGGAGGCCTCCTATGCAGCTCTGGAGATTTGTGCCCAAACCGCCACAGAAGGATTGCTGAGATTGGTGCAGTAGTTGCTAAAGTTCTTCCACACTAAACTGGCAAACCATGTCTGTAGAGATCTTGCTTTGCATTGAAATTATAAAGGTATTGTTAACTTGGAACTACAAGTGTCACTTAGTTTCATACATCCATCCATCCATCCAATACGGTTGTGGGGATACTGGGGCATATCTCAGCCAATTAGTAGGGCTGACAGTTCACCAGTCCATTACAGCATCAAAATATACATCCTCACACCGAGAGAGAATTTGGAAACGCCAATTAGCCTAATGTAGATGATTTTATATGTTTGGTGTAAACCAAAGAGCATACAGGCTCCACACAGAAAATTCCTCATTGAGCCTGAGACTCGAACCCAGGACCTTCTTGCTGCAATATATAATAAACGTGAATCCACTCTGTGCTTGTATACAACTTTATTAGAAGCTTCCTCATAACACCGTGTCAACAACATCACGTAACCTTAACATGACTATAACATCCAAATCTCCCCTCTTCTTCCTTAATTTCTTTATTTTTTAATTTGATGAATATTAGAAAAAAATGCGATGCACTGAAGCCGCATGAATTGAAGCGCGAAGTAGCGAGGGAACCCTTGTATCATCATCATCATTATATAATAATAATAATAATAATAATAATAATAATAATAATAATAAACACTCCATGAATGTTATTTTTCAACTTCTGAAATAAAGTTAGTTGGGAAGTAGAGCTTGAACTGTTCTTAAAAAAAGAAAAAAAGAAAGGGGCAGACGAGGCCTGGTGGTAAAGGTGCTGGATCACTGATCCTAAGGTGGGGGGTTTGAGTCCCACTCTCTTCAAGGTTGTCACTGTCCCCCCAGTGGAGCTAACTGGGTTATTAAAGGCCAGCCGTGTCTCTCACTGTCTATGGTGTGAGGTTGTAATGTAAGAGAACCAGTGCTGACTTTTGACAAGAGTAGCTGCAAAGCCATCAGCGTGTTTCAGCTCTGCGATGGCCTAGCGAGATGTCCAGGGTGTACTCTGCCCTCAGTCGGAGTCGACCGGGATGGGCACCAGCCTCCCCGTGACCCTAATTAGGATTAAGCAGTTACAGAAAATGAATGAATGAAAAAAAGGCAGGTGATGGTGCACCTCACTCAGTTTCACTCAAAATCCTCGGTAATGTTTAAAACTTATCCAATACACCTCTGTTCATGCACAGTCCCCTCCTGGGTTGCATTTTAGCTCTCAAATGACAGACATGTAACTGTGAGAATCTGGTCATTTTTCAAAATAAAAGTTTTTCAAAAATAAAAGATCGTTCAGACTTACATAATAAATAAAAAGGAACTAATTCATTATTTCTTGTGTGGCCCGGTACCAATTGATATACGAACCGGTACCGGTCCACTGCCAGGGGGTTGGGGACAACCGTTATAGACTATCCTTGTGAGCGTTCTCCTTTTTGTATATGGACAAGGGAGAAAAATGGCTATATATTTTTTGAAGGAAACACTGAATTTCAGAACCTCAGTTACAGATACAGGTTTCTGTTTTTCTTGATTTATTCTACATTTTTTGCAAAGTGTGTTATATTCTGTATAAAATGCAATTCATGCTGTAAACAGAAAAATACATTATAGACTGTCATTCATGAGTGGACAGAGTTTAGTGGATTTACTTGAGTAATTCCTCACAATATCTCCATGCAAAGTTGCAGCATTATATCTTGGACAATGTTGTAAAATGTGGACAAAATGCTGTTTACTCTCCTGAAATGTATGACTTTTAGAAAACCCAGCTATAATTCTGGACTCTGCTTTGTGTAATGGATGCGATATTCATAATTTCACACTTGATAAACCCATTGAAATATGGCCATCACTACTCCAGGTCAGTTGTGGGTTTCACACTCCGAGACTTAGCAGGGCAGTTTGCAATGAATTATTTAGGATGATTGGCACATGTTAAAAAAAAAACAAAAAAACTGTCACACTGCTTTGCAGCGGAAATGAAGCAGAATGCAACGTGCTGGTTTTCAGCTATTTATTAGCATGGCAGCATATTCAGAAACACAGCCCAAACTCATAAGCTTTAAGCAGGAATAAATTATCCAAGCAGGCAGACGGGATATCATAGGCAAAGCAGGATCATATAAAGTAAGGCAAGCAAAGTTCATACAAAAAAGATCAATATCACTGATGCGGCACAGAATCAGAATTGAAAATAGCGCTAGAGATAATACAGGGATTATCACTGCTTCACGCTTCAATTCATGTGGCTTCAGCGCATCACTTTTTTTTTTTTTTTTTTTAAATATCCATCGAATTAAAAAATAAAGAAATGAAGGAAGAATAGGGGGAAAAGTTAAGGAAAATGCCGCAAAAACAAGGCCAATTACACAAAAAAGAAACCCAAAAAATCTAAACAAACACAAAACAAAAAACAACCCAAAACCTCCCATCAAAACGAGTTATATTTTTGTGAGAGTGTGTGCACGAGTGTCTGTATGTGTGTGAATTTATATTTTATTTACATCTTATGCATTATTTTTAATGTTTAATTGTCATTATAAGCATTTATAGCATTGAAATATGGATTTATTGATATTATATTCACATATACAACATGTATGTATACGCCAGTCAGGGTGGGTGGAGGTGGGTGGGTGTTGGGGTTGGGGAGGGGTGATCCTACTTCGTGGCTTTCGGAGGTCTCGGAGGGATCTCGGTCCCAATTAACCGCGGGAAGTGAGGGTTCCCTGTACATGAAATTCAGATGCAGTTAATCAACAACTCGGTACACATTGGCAAAAACTCAGAGCTAATACTTCACAAAGTGAATGCAGACTGAAAATACTTTATTAGTTCGCCGGTAATCAGGTGTGAGTGCTGAGAGTGAAAAAAATAAAGGAAATCAGCGATGAGGCGTGAGAACACTGGTGGGAATTTGACAAGACTGTGACATTATTTTTTTATAAGTGGATATTATTATGGTGATCAATCTTCAAAGTCTTCAACTGAAAACTATGTCACTTTTCTTTAAACAGAGCATGCAAATGTACTCAAGATTCTTATGGTCTGTGAAAACAGTAAAAGGGTGTTGGGCACCCTCTAGCCAGTGATTCCACTTCCCCAGACTGAGCTTAATGGCTTGCATTTCACAATCATCCATGTCAAACTTCCTTTCTGCAGCAGACAATTTACGTGAGAACTAGGCAACTGGGTACCATTTGGGTTTCTCATCTTGCCAGGATGGCCCAACCCCGGTGTCAGAAACATTATCTTATACAATGAATGTTGTTTAGGTCATGGTATTTGTGAATAAGTGGGGCAGGTGGTGTAGTGCATAGAATGCTCGGCTCATGATCAGGAGGTTGTGTGTTCAAATCCCAGTTAGACCCACACTGTGCTAAGACCCCTGGGCAAGGTCTTAACCATAAGTGTGCCTCTGTTCACCCAGTATAAATGGGTACCAGTAAAATATACTGGGAAGGTAACCTGCGATGGACTAGCGTCCCGTCCAGGAGGAGATGAACTCCTGTTCACATCACGCTACGGAAACTGGAGATAAGCGCCGGCCTGATGAGCCACTAGGCTCGGGTGGAAAAAGCCCAACAGACTTTACCTACCTTACCGATTTATGAATATGCAAGGATGTGAAGGCGGCCTTAAGCTTGTCAAACACTTGAGTGGCTGTTTCTGTCCAGCATAATTTCTTTATCCTTCTTTAGCAGATCAGTAGTAGAGAGCCAATGGCTGGCTATGATGCTGAATCTCTCTTTCTCTTTCTCTTGCTCACTCACTCACACACACACACACACACACACACACACACACACACACACACACACACACACACACACACACACACACACACACACATCTGTTTGCCTTGCCAATAACCACGTTAATATTTAAAATGAATTTGTTTGTTTTATTCATCATGAAGTATTGGCCATATTATTCTGAAACTTTTACATACGGTATATGTTATTGCTATATGGGCAGTGGTGGCCTGGAGGTAAAAGGTGCTGGATCGCTGATCCTAAGGTTTGGGGTTTGAGTCCGACTCTCCACAAGGTTGTCACTGTCCCCCCAGTGCAGCTAACTGGGTTACCAAAGGCCGGCCATATTTCTCACTGTCTATGGTGAGAGATTCATGTAAAAGAACCATTGCTGACTTTCATAAAGAGTAGCTGCATAGCCGACAGCGTGTTTCTGTCCCTTGCCATGGGTTGTGTCAAAAAAGGCATGCGAATCAGATGATTCGCTGTGGCGACCCCTGAGAAAGGGAAAAATCCGAAAGGAAAGGAAGATATGTTATTGCTATCTGTTATTTTTTCGATTTCTTTGGTCAGATTCTGCTCTTTGTGTCTGTAATATTAATGATTAACATGTATGACCAGGCATGCACAGGTAAATTATAGCATCAGGAATGAGTACATCAGAGGGACAGCACATGTTAGAGGTTTTGGAGACAAAGTCAGAGAGGCTAGATTGAGATGGTTTGGACATGTACAGAGGACGGATAGTGAGTATATTGGTCGTAGGATGCTGAGGTTGGAACTACCAGGCAGAAGGCCCAGAGGAAGACCACAGAGGAGATTTATGGATGTGGTGAAGGAGGACATGAAGGTAGTTGGAGTAAGAGTAGAAGATGCAGAGGATATGGTGAGATGGAGGCAGATGATTCGCTGTGGCGACCCCTGAAGGGAACAGCCGAAAGGAAAAGAAGAAGAAGAAGATTTCCAAAAATGAATGCTCATACCAGATCAGTCAAATGCTAGGTTAACAACAATCATCACCGTTAGTGTAAGCCAGCAGGATACAGGTAGAAATTTGGCTTACTATTGAGCAAAGAAAAAAGTACAGAAAGAGGAACCCAGAGAAAGAAAGCGAGTAGGAAGGTTATTACATATTCAGGTCAGAGTAGGAGTTTAATGCAGAAACACTCACTGGTAAAGGTACAGAACCGGTTGATATGATAGACCAAAAAAAGATAGCCATATTGGGTGTCCAAGAGACAAGGTCGAACGCCAGTAAGGCCAGGAGCAGGTGGATGGAGATGTTTTACCAACCACACAGAGAGGAGTGTTTAGGAATAAAGTAGAGTCTGGGCAAGGACTGATGAGTATACTCGTAGAAGAATACTGAGGATGGAGTTGCCTGGTAATAGGAGAAGATTTGTGGATGTGGTGAGAGAGGAAATGTATATGACTGGCATGATGAAGAGAGATGCAAAGTATCGAGTGTCTTCTTCTTTTCCTTTCGGCTGTTCCCTTCAGGGGTCGCCACAGCGAATCATCTGCCTCCATCTCACCATATCCTCTGCATCCTCTTCTCTTACACCAACTCCCTTCATGTCTTCCTTCACCACATCCATAAATCTTCTCTTTGGTCTTCCTCTAGGCCTTCTGCCTGGTCGTTCCAACCTCAGCATCCTACTACCAATATATTCACTATCCCTGCTCTGTACATGTCCAAACCATCTCAATCTAAGACTGTATCGAGTGTGATGAAAGAAAACGAACTTGCATGCATGAAAACCGTGTTGCGTTTGCTGAAGATTTATTCAAATGTTTATGTTGATGTTCATTTGAGAGCACCAAAACTATTTCAGAATACAGTACTATACTGTTTCATAATTTGTAAATTATAATTCTAGTTTGAAGTCAGTTGATGAATAAGTTTAGATAGACTATGGTGTATAATGGCTTAAAATGTGCGATTTGTGAGGGTGTGCCTCGTATGTGGAGAGATATGGTGTTAAAGAAGGAATAAGCTTGGTGACATTTAGTGTGCTCAAGCTATTTACACTGACATTTTCACTCTTCTGCTAATGCCACAGCAGCTAGTATCATGACAGCTAATGTCACAGCAACGTGGCCTCTCTTCCATTTGTCACCTGCCACCATAACAAGCTAATTACCTCCCAATGTATTCTAGTCAACAGAAAACAATTGGCTACTGCCACACTTATGCTGGTGACAGTGCTGTTACTGCCACTTATGTTTAACCACTCTTCCACGTAGTGGTCTCTCCATGGAGTCCTCTTTGTAAGACACACATGTATACATTACATAAATGGCCTCTTGATACTTTACAACTCATGTCTGGCCATATGTTTGCACTAACCATTATTTTTCTGCCCATCCCAGCCGACTCCGGGTGAGGGCAGAATACACCCTGGACAGCTCGCCAGGCCATCGCAGAGCGGAAACACGCTGACAACTATGCAGCTACTCTTGTCGAAAGTCAGCAATGAACCTCACACCATAGACAGTGAGAGACATGACCGGCCTTTGATAACCCAGTTCGCTGCACACCTGGGGCGACAACCTGTGGCAAGTGAGACTCGAACCCCCCCCCCCCACCACCACCACCACCACCACCACCACCACCACCACCTTAGGATCAGTGATCCAGCAGCTTTACCACCAGGCCACCATTGCCCTTCATGCAATTCTATTTGCGAGTATTATCTGAATTTCATGGATGTGGTGAAGGAGGACATGAAGGTAGCTGGTGTAAGAGAAGAAGATGCAATGGATAGGGTGAGATGGAGGCAGATGATTCGCTGTGGCGCCCCCTGAAGGGAACAGCTGAAAGGAAAAGAAGAAGATCTGAATTTCAAGATGTCTTTTGTTCGTGTAACCTGTGTTGTATATTGATGTTTGCTTAGGTAAGCTTGTTTATATTTTGAGTTTAAATGAATCCCTTTATTATCACTTCTTTTATCCTTTTATTTGTTGCCCATGGCTGGCTGCAGATAGCTTTTAATTTTTTTTTAAATGGTTTTACTTACCTGTCTATATTTGCTTCTTCTGTTCAATTAAACCTTGGTTTCCTCTATTTTGTAACCAGCTGCCATGACAGTTCATCCATGATTGCAGTTGTATTGTGGTTACATAATATCGAACAAAAAAGAATGAATTGAACATGATTTAAAGCTTAAAAGCGCACAATTATTCTGCAGTCATTGAAATGGTACATCAGTAAAACACAAATTATAATGCATCTAAAATTCTCTTGTTATATAAAAAAAAAACACTTCAGTCCAAAATATAATGAAAATTGCACACACACGCACGCACACGCACACACACACACACACACACACACACACACACACACACACACACACACACACACACACACACACACACACACACACATTAACTGACAGACATTTGAGTGAACATAGCAGATGGCAGTCCATAGCTCTGATTGGCCCAGTAAGATAAATGCTCATGACACATGACGAGTAATAACCGATGATGAGACGAGAGGACAAGCTATAGCTTGGATAGTATATTATAAGTAAGATTACTGGTTCATCCAGGTAACTTCAGGATAACTACACTGTCAGGTGGAGCTATTCGATTAACCGATGCTACGAAAGCTGGGGAGGGTTTTCATGAGATGTGCTGCCATGGCAATTTATGCTGAATCTAAACACTGCTCCAAGCAGATTATTTTCTTGGTTAACTCTACACTGTGTTCCATCAGCACTGCTCATTCACCTACAGTCCTTACTGGGAACGATTTAAAATTGATTTGTGCTTATGCAGTAGCATTTGGCAGCAGGTATTGTCTGGTAGGGAAAAAACGCACAACGCTGGCATGAGCCAAACTGTATTAATAGTGAGAGTCTCACTTCACAGGGTGAGGGCATTTAGAGACCATATAAATATGTGATCTGATACCAATTCAATATCTTTGAAAACATATATTTTGAGGCCACATGGCGCCAATGCTAGTCATGATTGGGTAGTTTTATTTCATTACGATACATAACACAAATATAAAATAGCACAGACTATACATAAAATAACACTAAATGTTGTGCATATAGCTAGAACAGAAATGACCAGAATAAGGAGCACTAAAGCTAATTATAAAGAATAACTTATTTTCATAGTAGAAATATACTTTCAGAGTTTTACATGACAGAAACCATGCCAGGCAAAAAATATACAAGGTACTGAATCATCACAACAAATGAATTAACTAAATTTAAATTCAATCAGCAACCCTAGTACGATTAGGCAGTTTATCGAGTGAATAAATGATTGTAATACTCTTCTTCTTCTTTTCCTTTCGGCTGTTCCCTTCAGGGGTCACCACAGCAAATCATCCGCCTCCATCTCACTCTGTCCTCTGCATTTTCTTCTTTTATGATTGTATGATTGTAATACATCATGTATGTTATTTAGTCATCACATCAGACAAATAGGATAAAATATGTGAACTAATAATAGGCTACACATACTAGTACAGTATTACATTGATATGACATACATATATTGTATTATAATTTCACTTTTTGCAGTAATTTTCATTTATTTGCAGTAAACTTGCTTAATTTTCACACACAAGGAAAGTATATAAGTGGCTATGATACACATATATATATATATATATATATATATATATATACATACTCTGGACCTTCTCAAAAAATTTGCATATTGTGATAAAGTTTATTATTTTCTGTAATGTACTGATATTTTTTTAGAAAAATTTAAAATAGAAATTTTGGGTTTTCATGAACTGTTTGCCAAAATCATCAGTATTAAAACAATAAAAGACCTGAAATATTTCAGTTGGTGTGCAATGAATCTAAAATATATGAAAGTCTAATGTTTATGCGAGTATGCAGGGGCGTGAGTGCAAAACCGCAAATGGTCAAGGGCCTACTGATCAATTTGCCTCAAAAATGTTCTTGGAGTCCACCAAAGCTGTCCTTTGTCACTGATTCTGTCCATAATTTTTATGGAGAGAATTTTTAGGCCCGGCTGAGGTGTTGAGAGGTTCTGGTTTAGTGGCCATCAGATCTCGTTTCTGTTTTTTGTGGATGATTTGGCGTGATTTGCAATCGAGTGTAAAGTGGCCCAGGATGAGAATCAGCAACTTCAAGTCCAAGGCCATGGTTCTCAGCCGGAAAAGGGTGGAATGCACCCTCTGGGTCTATAATGAGGTCCTGTCCCAAGTGGAGGCGTAATCAAGTATCTCTGGGTCTTGTTCACGAGTGAGGAAATGATGGAGCGAGAGATTGACAAGTGGATTACTGCAGCCTCTGCTGTAAAGTGGAGCCTGTACTGGTCCGTTGTGGTGAAGAGGGAGCTGAACTGCAAGGCAAAGCTCTCAATTTACCAGACGATCTACGTTCCAAGCCTCACCTATGTTCACGAGCTTTGGGTAATGATCAAATGAACAAGATCACGGATACAAGCGGTTGAAATGAGCTTCCTTCACTGGGTGGCGGGGCTGTCTGTTAAAGATAACCTGAGAGGCTCAGCCCTCGGGGGGGGAGCTCAGAGTAGAACCACTGCTTCTCCACATTGAGAGGAGCTAGTTGAGGTGGCTCGGGTATTTGGTTAGAATACCTCCCGAATGTCTCCCTGGTGTGGTGTTTTGGGCATGTCCAATCCAGAAGAGCCCTCGGTACTGACCTCGAACACACTGGAGGGATTATGTCTCTTGGCTAGTCTGGGAACACCACCAGGAAGAGCTGGAGGAAGTGGCTGGGGAGAAGGACGTCTGAACCTCATTGCTTAGGCTGCTGACCTGCCAACCGACCCCGGATTAAGTAGACGAAGATGATGACGACGATGATGATGATGATAAACTTAGTGATATTTAACCCCAAATCAGGATTTGTTAACTTAACTCTGACTTCACTCAGCAATCCTCAGTTAGTCCTGAGTAGTTTAGGTTACCCCCAATAATAGAGACAAGGACAAAACACAAACAAATGAACATAACTGTAAGATGGGGAAAAAAGCACACGCATTGGAAGTCTTGGACATGCTATGACGTATGCCGCAAGCTGTGTGAAGAGCTCAGGATGAACAGGATTTATGGGACAAATCCATAACTTGGATTAACACCACCCCCCCCCCCCCTCCAAAAAACAAAAAAAAAAGTAAAAAGGTGAATGACCTGAATTGATAATCAAACAAAAATATCTGTAAGTCTTTCAGACGATTCTTATCCCTATCGCCGCTCATTTTGCCTGACTGCAGAGAGAGAAGTGAAGGAGCTGTACACGCTTTAAAGGGTGATTGTATAGCAGTTAGCACTCTTGCCTCACGGACAGAAGGTCCTGGATTAATGCCCTGTGGCTGGCAAGGCCATTTCTACACGGTGTCTGCATGTTCCCTTTGTGCTTCAATGATCTCCGATGCTAGTTTCCTTCCATAGTCAAATGACATGTGCTTTAGGCTAATTCTGGATTGTAAAAAAAAAAAAAAAAAAAGGTGAAGTCTGTTGGGATTTTTCCACCTGAGCCATAGTGGCTCATCAGGCTGGTGCTTATCCCCGGTTTCCATAACGCGAAGCGACTAGGAGTACAACTCCTTCTGGATGGGATGCTAATCCATCACAGGTTACCTTCCCAGTATATATTTTACTGGTATCCATTTATACTGCTGGGTGAACAGTGGCACACAGGTGGTTAAGACCTTGCCCAGGGGTCTTAGCACAGTGGGGGATGGGGGGGGGGTCTAACTGGGATTTGAACACACAACCTCCCGATCATGAGCGCAGCACACTAACCACTACGCCATTGGCCCCACTAATTCTGGATTGTACCGAGGTGTAAATGCTTTTTATTCAGAGCATACCCTGCCTTTTGCCCAGCATCAGCTGGGATTGGCTCTAGCCTCCACATAACTCTAAACAGGATAAGTGGTGTGGAGTATGAATGAAGCCTCACATCACCTTACACAGCAAATCAACGTTCCTCACTCAGTACACTTTTACTCCACAGGTGACGCATGATTAATGGAGAACACATGGAGATTAATGAATTACATAACCCGAACCCTATCTTTGTTGAGTTGTTTGATTGGTCTTTGTGTAGTTGTTGGAGAGACAGAAATTAATTAATTTTTTTTGTAATACACATGCAAATGCTACACATTTTTTTGGCCTAGAGTTTCTATGTTCCAAGCATCGCAGAAGATACCCTGACTATCATTTTGTGCCCTTCTATCTGTGCATGAACTGAGATGACGGCACCAAATGCGAGTTTTAGTTCAGCTTCCTTAATAAGGCCTTTTCTAACTTATGATCCAGAAAGACCTCCAGGGAATTCATCTGAGTGTGAAATCAAGGCAATTTCATCCACATGTAGTTTGCCAAGAGAGCACTGACAACCGAGACGAAACCAGTGAAAAAGGGCAGGCAGTGGGTATTGCTGAAGTGGGGCGCCTGCAGTATAAGTAGATATTAGTGTCCAGGGTATTAAAAGTTTGGGTTTTGCTCACAAGAATGGATCTTTGCTAAGATCTCATGTGTGCGCATGCATACATAAATCCAAACTCATTTTGCAAGTGAATTTTTCCACGAATCCAAACATTTAAACCTAACTTTGCATTGCATGCTTTCCCCCCCCTTCTTTTACTTCTTCTTTTTTCTAAATCATAGTGCTTTCATTGTGGCAGCTGTATGGTTCTAACACACTGCCCTTTTCCTCATTCAATACTAAAAACCCAGCATCATCAAACACAAGAATAATCAATAAACATGTCAGTATATCTCTCAGAGTTGTCAGGTCATTTTGGAGACATATGCATCATACTGCTGCCTCAAATTACAATTGATTCGAGAGACGCAAGGATGGTATTGATGTCACTGCATGTTTGTGTAAGTGCATGTGAATGAGCATGGCAGCAACTGAAACTCATGCACAAACACAGATAATAGATTTTATTGTATTTTATTAATGCTGAGTTGCCAGTTACCATTAGTACTTACAACAGTCTATATACAATGCACCGCTGATTGGTGAATTAATTTAGAACAGGAGGTCAAATCTACGGAAGAATATTGCATTCACTTGACCAAAAAAAATAAAAGCTTCAGTTTTTTGAAGGGGTGGAATAATTCATTCATTCAATTTCTAAACCGATTAATCCTAATTAGGGTCACGGGGAGTCTGACACCCATCTCAGCCATCTCTGGGCGAGGATAGAGTACACCTTGGACAGCTCGCCAGGCCATCGCAGGGCAGAAACATGCTGATGGCTATGCAGCTACTCTTGTCATAAGTCAGCAATGGTTCATTTACATGAACCTTTCACTATAGATCGGGGGATCTCCAATCTTATCCAGAAAAGACTGGTGTGGGTGGAGGTTTTCACTTCAACCAAACAGTAGCCACACCTTCCACCGGTCGTCAACAGAAAAACGAAAAAAAAAAAAAAAAAAAAACCCAAAAAACAAAAATCTGGAGTGGGGCCATCTTGGTGAGGTCACCTTACTTCAAGTCTTCAAGCACCAAGATGGATCCACTTCAGAATTGAAACAGTAATGTCCAATCTAATTTTTTTTTAATTTTCTTTTGATGAACAGTGATTGAAACAGATGGAAGGTGTGGCTAATGTTTGGTTGAAGTAGCCTGTGAGTGTTTATGTGGTCTGAATACTGTTTACAGATGGGAAGGGAGTAGAGAGACTGGCCAGGTGGCTTAGAGGTGGTCAAAAGGACTAGGCTAAAGAGGCAAACATCTGCACAGTCTCCCCCAGGGACCTAAACATGAACACAGACCAATTTGTTGACTATCCAGTGTGTGTGCATGTGCGCGTACGGGTATGTAAGGGTCAAAAGTTATTTTTACTGCCTTTTTTTCAGTGAATTCATTCTTGAAAATGTTTTATGGTGGTTCCTGAATAATACTGAACCACTCCTATGCTGTCATAGGAAAATAATCAACAATTAATGTGGTAAGTGGTGTAATTGGACAGAATGGGTTGTTGACATCCTAAAGGTGATGAGAAGTTGAGAAATGCAGAATATACTATTATATACAGTGATATTCATACGATCTGTGGTTGAACTTGATGTAGATTATTTTTGCTTTACTGGCCATTTTATCAGGGTCGCAGCTTCAGGACACCCTCTATGGACCACCAGTTTAATGTACATTCACACACTTTTTTTTTTTTTTTTTTTTTTTTGAGAAAACCAGAGATCCTGGGAGCATACAAACCATATACAAGGATCCCTCACTTTCCGCGGTTAATTGGGACTGGGATCCCCATGTGAACATCGAAATCTGCGAAGTAGGATCACCCCCACCAACCTTCCCTGATTGACATATACGTATTCTGGCGAATATGTTAAGCAATGTGCCGAATTTGATGTGCTAATATTATAGGAAAATTTAAAAATTAAACTTACACATTTTTCTCCCTATCAGAATCATAATGTAAGATGAATTCTCGGCTTCATAGGAAAGTAATTCTCACGAGAAGTCATTTCTTTCAGTAAGTGGATGTTTAGATGGTTTGGTTGAACTACATCATCGTGAAATGGATGTCACAAGCAGTTACACTAACCCTGGGTTTACAGTGGGGCACAGTGTCCACGAGGTCCGTGATTCAAAAAAAAAAAAAAAAAAAAAAAAAAAAAAAGTGGAGCGCGACGATTTATTACGATGGCACATCAAGGTCTGTTACACTCTGTTAAGGTCTCTTGAGGTCTGTCAAGCTCTGCACTCAAGCAGCACTACGATTCCTACGTTCTATCCTAGTTGGCATCAAATCAGAATACATACATTATCTTGCCAAAATTTTTGACATCTAAAAATTTTGCCACTACCAGGGCAATCGTCACACTCCACCAATTTCCCTCAAGATCATCATGATTCTCTTAAATCGTGGAGACTGTGGACATCGTGCCTCAGTGTAGACCCAGGGAAAATGCAGAAAGAGAGAGAGAGAGAGAGAGAGAGAGAGAGAGAGAGAGAGAGAGAGAGACTTACCTTTTTTTAAACATTTGTTTCTGATTAAAATATGCTGTTCGAAAACTAACAGCTCACTTATTGTAGATGATAGACTATAACTTTGTGTAACCTGGCAAAATATTTAGTTTAAAAATATCCCACATTTAATTACTTTTAGGAATTTCTCTCTCTCCGACTCTCTTTCTCTGTTCCATTTAAGCTGCCTGTCTATTAGTGCGTAGACTCTTGGAAAAAAAAACAATCTCTTCAGCACCTGCTGTTCAGCAGGAATCAAAATATTACCAATTACATCCACTCAGAATTAATTTATAGAAATTAATCATGCTATTAGCAAAAAATAAAGACAGCAAAACCTACATTCTCACCGGTTACCACTTATTTCTCGAAAATAATCCATTCAAAATTTGGAATGTGAACCCGACTTTGAAACTAATAATTATAAAATCTTATTTTCCTGATCACAATCCTGTCCTTATGTGGTGATAGCCAAGTTTCCATCCTTTAGATAATATGGCAATGACACAACCTGATTTTTCATCGCATATGACACATCACCAACTGAGCATTAACAAGGTCTATCTGCCATTTAATTCAAACGGCAGATAGACCTTGTTAATTCCTGGTTGATGATATGACTGTCTATCCGTCCATCTGTCCATCCATCTGTGAACCACTTCAGGCTCTCATGTTTTGTACCGGAGTGCCGAACTCAGGTACCTGCAAGCCAGACAATTTTTAATTACAATTTTAAAATGATTACAAATAGAAAGTCTTTTTTTTTTTCTGAGTCACTGCGCATGCCAGGTAGTAGTAGTAGTAGTAGTAGTAGTGTGGCAGCACTCACATGTACATGACGAAGGGCAAGGGTTTTTGTCACGTGATGGAACTGCCTATGTTCAATGTGATCATTTTAAAGAGCTAATAATAAAAGTTCACCACAGGTACCGTTTAAAAATAATATTGATGTAGAGATGTGGCTAAACACAGAGTTCACCATAACAGTCTCAGTAGTGAAGCAATGAATATTAGTTTAATATTTCTGTCTAATTAGTATGAAAGAGCAGCTAAAAGCCGTCAAGGACTCTATGACCTCACACAAAAACTTCACAAGAATAATAATCGTAAATGCAATGCTTCGGTTTATGTTTCTAAAGCAGGAGGTATTTTCCTGTGAGTCTATCTGGTGGCTGATATTGGAACAAGAGATGTTGACTCTTTGCAGCATGGCTGCTTAAATGATTATAGCATGTGAAGGTAAAGACAAATTCGTATCAAATTACAGCAAAACATGAAACAATGATCAAGAATAAAATCCATATAATAGTTTAATCATGATCATTGTTTACATGTACAACATTTTTGGGCCTGAACTACAGACAGATTCGTGTAGGAAATTTTTTCAAAACTGTCATGTACAACTGTACATTGTGTGACTCAGTTCGACCACGGTCAAACCATGCATGGGCCAAGATTTATTTTCTGGTGCCCGATAAGCATGTTCAAGGCAACAAAATTTATTATTTTTTTAAATTCAGAATTACTCTAAGGTTACTGAATGGGGTTCAGTTAGCTTAGATGATCAGAATAAATAGCTTAATAGTATTATGTGTGGAAGATATAGAATGGAGACATTGGTGCATCATGAATGAAGAGTGAAAATATATATTATGCAACACACCCCCTTTAGTATACTAATTATATGATTGTATCACTCTGTACTATATATTATATATATGCATATGTATGCGTATGTATGTGTATATATATATATATATATATATATATATATATATATATATATATATATATATATATATATATATATATATATATATATATATACACACACACACACGTACACACACACACACACACACATATATATATATATATATATATATAGTGTGTGTGTGTGTGTGTGTGTATACGTGTGTGTGTGTGTGTGTGTATATATATATATATATATATATATATATATATATATATATACACATATATGAGGTCACGTGTATGTAGAAATGTATGCACATATATGCATGTATTAATATTTAAGAGAACCCGCCACCGAATGCATAATGTACATTATGTCATCTAGCGGACGTCATGTTTATCGACATAGTACCGCCCCCAGCAATTTGTAATCATTCTTCTGTAATCACCTGAAGAGAGAGGGTGGTTTCATCACCCCTCAAAACAGATCTGTAGTGATAAATGAAGTTTCAACAGAAAGTCTTTGTCCTGTCCTTTTATTTTTATTTGCTCTACGAAAAAGTATTGAGCACTCTTACGGAAGGATCTACTCAGAAAATTCTCTCTCTCTCTCTCTCTCTCTCTCTCTCTCTATATATATATATATATATATATATATATATATATATATATATATATATATATATATATATATAAGTAAAGCATGAATTTGAACAGATCGTCTCGGTCATATTATTGTAAAGACAACAATAAATATTTGGCAAAAAATGTACCCATGTTTTTTAGAGGCAGAGCTTCCCTTGTAGTTGCAGTGCAGGCTCCATTTGCATGAATATAGCCTTAATCCTTTCTGTATTCTGTACTGGTTCTGCTCAGGAAATACGTAGCTGGAGAATTCTACATAAAACATTTGTTCTGGAAGTATGTTATTTAGCATTAGGACAGATCCTCATTCATTTTCTGAACCGCTTAATGCTAGGTCACAGGGAGACCGGCCTTTGATAACCCAGTTAGCTGCACTGTGGGGGACAGTGACAACCTTGTGGTGAGTGGGACTCGAACCCCCAACCTTTGTATCCACCTCCACCTCACATCTGTCCTACGCTCACTTTTCAAGAGGTGATACTGTTTCTGTGTTTTTTGTAAATATATGTAAATATACAGGGATCCTTCGCTACTTCGTGCTTCAGTTCATGCGGCTTCAGTGAATCGTGTTTTTTTTTTTTTTTTTTTTAATATTCATTGAATTAAAAAATAAGGAAATTAAGGAAAGATAAGGGGGAAAAGTTAAGGAAAATGCCACAAAACAAGGCTGATTATGCAAAAAAAAAAAAACAAAACCTAAACAAACACAAAACAAACAACCCAAGTTGTTGAACCCGGCACGTGTCTGTATGTCTGTGTATTTATATTTTATTTACAGCTTACTCATTTTTTTAAATGTTTAATTGTTATTAGAAGCATTTATAGCATTGAATATGTATTTATTCATATTATATACACATATACATGCACGTATACGTCAGTTGGGGAGGGGGGGGTGATACTACTTCGCGGAATTAAGTGATTGTGTGCGGATCTCGGTCGCAATTAACCGCGGAAAGTGAGGGATCCCTGTAGACATATATATATATATATATATATATATATATATATATATATATATATATATATATATATATATATATATATATATATATATATATATATGTGTGTGTGTATATATAATGTGTGTGTGTGTGTGTGTGTGTGTATGTGTATGTGTAGGAAAATCAAGCTGCTCCCTACAAACCATCAAAATCAGGCTCCGATTTCAGCTATTTTTCTTTATGTTTTCTGTTAAATTCATGTAAAATACTTGTAAGAAGTATTTCAATAAACTGATAACTGTGGCAAAAAGCTGGCATCACAGCACACCTTTTCCGATCCAGTGTAAATAATGCAACATGGCAAAGCAGTAGGAAGAAATAAACAGAACACTGACCAAGCCTCCAGCTATTTTAAAAAATCCTTGTTGTTAGAAGTGATTTTTATAGATATGGTTTTTCATTGACTGTATGTAGACAGTGTGGTACACAGCATATGTTCACTCACAGTGGACTGTTGTTTTCCTCACTTGAATGATGTACATTCCCAGACATTGCTGTAGTTGTGCCAGAATTTAATGAGCTCATTACATGTTCTGCAGCCATGTACAGAGCTGATAGGTGAAAAGAACATGTGTATAACTAATTTCATTATTTGGCTTATTATTTAATACTATTTTTACCACATTACACAGATCTAGGGAAGGATACATATTCGAAGGATAGAGATACTCCTTCTGTTTCCTCCAAACTTACCTCTGTCACTCTAAAGAAACCAAAGCAATGTTATAAAATACATTTTATTTAACTACAGCATTATCTCAACTTAAAATCAGTACTTTATTCTGCATCCTGACCTTATATGGTTCTTTAAAAAAATATGTATATATATATATATATATATATATATATATATATATATATATGAAAGTTTATATATGTATAAATATATGACAGATAAATTTTTATCAGTACATTTCAGAAATTAATGAACTTTATCACACTATGGTCATTTTTTGAGACGGACTAGTGTGTGTGTGTGTGTGTGTGTGTGTGTGTGTGTGTGTGTGTGTGTATATATATATATATATATATATATACATATATATATACACACACACACACACATACATATACATACATACATACATACATACATATATATATATATATATATATATATATATATATATATCTTCTTCTTTTCCTTTTGGCTGTTCCCTTCAGGGGGCGCCACAGCAAATGATCTACCTTTATCTCTCCCTATCCTCTGCATCTTCTACTCTTACTCCAACGACCTTCATGTCCACCTTCACCACATCCATAAATCTTCTCTTTGGTCTTCCTCTGGGCCTTCTGCCTGGTAGTTCCAACCTCAGCATCCTACTACCAATATACTCACTATATATATATATATGTGTGTGTGTATATATACACACTCTCACGCCTTAGGGGCAACTGGAACTACCAATCAGCCTACTGTCCATGTTTTTGAATAGTGTGAGGACACTGGTGTACCCTGGTGAAACCCATGCATGGCAAAACCCAGGGAGAGACCATGCAACCCTGCACAGTAACACCCAAGCCGAATACCTTATTGCTGTGAGGTGGACATGCTAACTATTGTTCTGTTGTGACACCCAATCAGTAAATGATGCTGCTTTTAAATTATTATATACATTGGGTGTACATTGTGTATATTGATAAGGACATCAAATCCCCAGAACCAGAATTCCCAGAATTCTTTCATAACATACCTGGCAAGTAAATCTGATTCATATAATTAACTACAGAACACAATATTTCCTTGATGATAACACAATCTCATTTTATGTTGTGCCAATAATGCTGGCACTCACTATAGCTAAATGTAATTTTCTGAATGTAAATGTTGGTTTTTGTGAGCATTTTAGGCAGGCTGCTTTCTTAGCTGAACTAGCATAAGCAATGTAATTATGACTGCGGTCAACATCACACACGCTGCCCCAACACGCTGCTCCACTGTCAACACACATGAGCACACTACTCAAAAGGTCCACAAAAACACCACATACAAAAACATATTGTGCTCCAAGGTCCCTGATGTCCACTTTGTTTCTTTGCCCCAGCCCTGTATTCATGAACATTTGGTCACTGCCATTCAGATGGATTGGCTAGCTTCATGTCCGTGGTAAAGTGTGGGTTATGTATCTGCATCAATAGGGAATAGTGCAGGAACGCTATGCTAGTTACTGCTCATTGCTAATGGAATTTGTGAGTGTTAGATTCAAACGGTTTTATTTACTCAAGAAATTTACTACCATTTTCACAGACAGAGTTTACAGCGCTCCCTGTACTAATGCTAAGGAAGTACTCTTGTAATTATATAGGATTATCAGTGAACTGTAGAATGTGCACCCACTTTATTGTCACCAGTGAATCACAGGCCAGTACTCCCTTATTGCTATTAGCATGTGCACTTGGGTTAGCAGTGAGATGGGTGAATGTGCTACTCGGGCTAAATATCTGTTATGCTAATTCGGAACATAGAATCTCCGCATCAAGTGCTCCAAATTGGTGTAGAAAGAAGCGAAATCATGCACAGAGCCATCGCTGCTCTCTGGGACTGTTTTCAGAGCACTGACTGAAACATGTTCAGGGAGGCTGCTACCAATGGTAACTGCACCATTGGACGAGTACATGGCATCAGTGCCCAGATATATCAACTAGTTATTGTCTCTAAGTTTTGTCAACATAACCTCATCCAGAAGCCGTAGATTACTGCAGAGGTGTGTTGTGTGTGTGTGTGTGTGTGTGTGTGTGTGTGTGTGTGTGTGTGTGTGTGATTGAATACCGGAGACATTGCTTTCAGGGTAGGTGACAGGCTTATGAACAGCAAGGATCAAACTGTCCTCGGCCATTAGCGTAGCAACGCACCACCTGCCCTGAGAATCCATAGCCACTTTCAGGAAAGCAGCTACACACAGCAAATGTGGAAGTTCATCATGGTGATCAACAACTACAGGACAACACCACCTGCTCATGACAATGATGTTTATCTTCTAGATGCGGCGAACAAGTTCTATGCTCAGTTTAAGACAGAACTGATTGGCAGTGAAAGAGACCCTTCCAACAAGTTGCTTTGTTCAGCAATGTGAAGAACTCTACACAGAGTCAAACCACTGAAGTCCAAACAATATCTCTGTCATAATACTGGTCTTAGTCTGCCATCTGGTCCTTAGCCACCTGGACAAAAATGACAAAATGTCTGATTGCTCTTCATAACTTCAGTTCAGCATTCAACACAAGTATTCCTCAGCACCAACTACTGTAATTGGAATGCATAAAACTCAGGGCAGTCTCCTTTAAGTTTGGCAAATGACAGCAAATCAAAAGCAAATCGCAGCATGAACAGGAAACTAAGTAGGATTGAGTTCTTACCATGAACTAAGATGTGGGTTATGTTGTATAAACAAGTATTTGCATTCAATCGGTCATCATACAGACATATTATCTATATTATTTATAACAATGGATTCTCAGGTTAGCAGTTCTGATGAGGCAAGTATGCATTACATGTAATACATAACAGTTAGCAAGCTAGCTTGGAGCCAGCTAGCTTTCTGAAATACCAGATGGTGCAACTTGGACATGTCATCAGTGATCTCTGGGTTAAAGGGTGTTTTGGACCCTACGTTATCAGACACCTTCACTCAGGCCGCGTATCTGGTTGTTATTAGTCCCTGGCTTGTGTCCAAGTAACATGCTAAACACTGGTTCACCCGTCTAGATCCACGGTCAAACCTAACAGCCAGACTTAATTAATTCTTCTGTTAATTTTACTGTGTTATTCGTTGGAGCTGTCACTCTGATTAGACATCAGCATGTTTTTTTTTTTTTTTTTTTTGACATTTATTCCATGCTCTTATATATTCAGAATTATTAAGATTTTGCATTAAAATGCAATTATGATTGTAGCACTGTGACCCTCATTATTTTTGAATTATACATGGTTTTTGTTCCAGGTGCTGATTTCTCAAAATTTTGTACACAGAATACTTTCAAATTTAAACTGAAGTACCTGTGTATCAATATCTGTCAAACTGTGTGAAAAATTCATGAGCAAATCTGGATAAACTTGAATAAGCAAGGTAATTATGTGCAAATAATATGTGACTGAATATTTAACAGGTATCCACTAAAGGGAGACATTTTATTATGACTGTGCCATGGCATTATGAAACCTTTATTCTTATCCAGATTTTTCAACTTATTCAAATCACTTTTCACCATAATCAATTTCTGCCCAGCCATGTCTCTCACTGTGTATGGAGAGCTGTCCAGGGTGTACTCTGCACTCAGAGGAGATGGGCGCCAGCCTGTTCACAACCCTAATTAGGATTAAGTGGTTCAGAGAACGAATGAATTAATTTGTTTATAGTGGTCTAATGGAGGCTCCTTCCACTTTAGTTTCCAGTTATTTTAAGATAATGCAATCAATAAGTCAAGTAAAGATATAATATCTACAGGTTACGGTATAGCCACCCCCCCCCCCCCCCCCCTTACCCAGGGGTGCCTCAAGAGCACAACCTTCCAGTTGGACATGGGGCAGCGATGGCCTGGTGGTAAACTGCTGGATTACTGATCCTAAGGTTGGGGGTTCAAGCCCCACTCTGAACGGGTTTGCACTACAGTACTGTCCCCCCCAGTGCAGCTAACTGCTTTGTCAAAGGCTGGCCATGTCTCTCACTGTCTATGATGTGAGGCATGTAGCAGAACCATTGCCGACATTCATTAAGAGTAGGCTGTCAGCGTTTTTGTGCCCTGCAATGGCCTGTCAAGCTGTCCTGGGTGTACTCTGCCCTCGCCCAGAGTTGGCTGAGAAGGGTGCCAGCCTCCCCGTAGCCCTAAAAGGATTACATGGTTCAGAAAATGAACAAAAGATGAATATATATAAATATATATATATATATATATATATATATATATATATATATATATATATATATATACACACACACACACACACACACACACACACACACACATATATATATATATATATATATATATATATATATATATATATATATATATATATATATAAAAACAAAATAAATTACTAAGGTATATCAGTAACAGATCGAACCAGCTTTTGGGATACTTCTCTACCAACTTTTGCACATATATTTGCATTATATTCTTTTTCATTTGTACTGTGCATGCTCTATCAATTTGGATGGTGATCGTTACTTTACTACAACCTTCACATCATGCCATAGATTTTCAATAGGTTTAATTCTGGGCTCTGGTGAGACCACACAAGGATATTCGCCTTTTTCAACATCAGTCACTGTATGGTCAACTTAAGGTCATTGTCATACTGGAATATAAATCTTCCCACTGACAACTTTTGTACAGAGCGCAGCAAATTTTCCTTAAGAATCTTATAACCCATCCATTTTCTTCCTGTCTTAACAAGCCTTGGTAACTGCTATGGAGAAACATCCTCACTTCAGGAAGCTCCTGCCTTCTTGTTTTACTGTAGGCATGGCGTTCATTGAATGATAATTTTTATTGGCTTTTTGTCAGATACGTTATTTTTGGAGTTAAGGCCAATTAATTTGATTTCTTCTGAGTGCAGTATTACAACTTTTTAATTTGGCCTCGGAAGATTCAAAATTCATGAATTGGTGTTTTCCTTGCAAACTTCCACATTTGTGGAGCATTCTGTCACAAACACACTTTTGTTTATCCATCTCCTGATTGGGCCTATACACAAATTTATCTCTGAGATCTTTTGACAGTGCCTTGCCAACCATAGTTGATTGTTTTCAGTTGCACTTTCAAGCTGTAGAATGCTTTACAGTTGGTTTTATGCTAAATCACTAAAAAAAATTATTTTAGTTGATTACTCAGTTAGCTTGGTGTACAGAAAGTGAAAAAGGTGATTACAGGGTGAGGTTTTTTTTTTTTAGGAGGGGGTTATCCTGCAACTAATTCAGTGATATTTATTTGGGCATATTAAGTAAATTCAACAAAAAAGTCCAGGTCTTATGTAACATTTTATTCTGCAAAGTAAAAAATATTAATAATAGAAGGGTGATTCTTTTCAAGACCCAATGCATGTTTTACTCTTTGGAACAATGAACACTAATGCATTCATTTAGTGCTTCAGGTTCTTCCTCTTTGTTCTTTATAATTGCTAATGGATCATCCAGTGTACTGAAACATCTGCTTGCAGTCATTATGGGAGGATCCTGTGGGAGTGCGTGTACCACTTTGGTTCCGCTGAAATGAACACAGCACAGACACATGCCATCATGTTTTGTTTTGTTTTTTGTCACACATGGCTTTGATCAAGCACATGAAAAAGCATAACAACTTGTATTTAGTTAGTAAATGTATGTTAGACAGTTTGCAGTGGGCTGTATATTGATTATATGCACTGATATGTTCTTCTGTACTGATAATATAGTGATGGAGTTTGTGTAGGACACAGCTCAAGATAAAAGTGATGTCATTTTATCACTGACACTAAACACTGCATTGTGTTTCAATTATAATGCCACAGGCCATGGCTGAACTCAATCTTGCAGCTTCTGGGAATAATGCAAAAGTAAAAACAGTAATTTATTTTATTTTATTAATTTATGAAATTTTCCGAAAACATTTTAGAATTCCTAGCATACTGTCTCTCATTGCCTGACTGAACATGTGGTATGCTTGTTTAATTTCTCTGATGTGTGACTTTCCCTAATGGGTTTATTCCTCCTTCCCGTTATTAGGACACGCCTCTGTCCCACCCCTTGCTTTTCAGATGCTCATGTTGTTTTCAGAAAAAACACATTTTGATTTGTGAATCCTTAACTTAATTCTCAAGCTCTCTCGGCCCAATGCAATTTTTATTCATTTTATTAAAACTTTTTATTTCTTTTCTCAGTTGAACAGCCAGTTGCAGTTGTGAGATTTGTGGCATATTGTTTATTAATGGACTGAGATTTGGGTGTACAGTGATCCCTCACTACTTCGCGCTTCCATTCATGCAGTGTTTTGCAGTTGTTTTTTTTTAAATATTCATCGAATTAAAAAAAAAATAAGGAAATTAAAGAAGAATTTGGGGAAAAGTTAAGGAAAATGCCACAAAACAAGGCCAATTATGCAAAAAAAAAAAACAAAAAACAAAACAAAACAAAAACAACCCAAAATCCCCCAACAAAACTACTTACATTTTCACGTGAGGTGCGTATCTGAGTGTGTGTGCGTGCACATCAGTATTTGTGTGTATTTATATGTTATTTACATCTTATGCATTATTCTTGAATGTTTAATTGTTATTTTATATATATATATATATATATATATATATATATATATATATATATATATATATATATATATATATATATATTTTTTTTTTTTTTTTTAATTTATTTATTTATTTATTTATTTATTTATTTTTTTTCCTTTCAGCTTTTTCCCTTTTTTCAGTGGTCGCCACAGCGATTTACATATTTGATTTGGCATCGGTTTTTACATTGGATGCCCTTCCTGATCCAACCCTTTCGCAAGGGGCAGAAACACGCCGACAGCTATGCAGCCTACTCTTGACGAAAGTCAGCAATGGTTCTTTTACGTACCTCTCACCATAGACCGTGAGAGACATGGCTGACCATTGATAACCCAGTTAGCTGCACTGGACAGTGGGGACAGTGACAACCTTGTGGAGAGTGGGACTCGAACCCCCGACCTGAGGATCAGCGATACAGCACCCTTTGCCACCAGGCCACCATTGCCCACTATTATAAGCATTTATAGCGTTGAATATGTATTTATTTATATTATATACACATACATATACATTTACATATACATCAGTTGGGGGGGTCGATCCGACTTTGCGGAAATTGGTGGTCACGAGGTGGGTATGTGTGTTGGTCTCAATTAACAATGGAAAGTGAGGGATCCCTGTATATACAGTACTGGATCCATCTGATCCAACTGACAGTACCAAAACCAAATGCCTAATAATATATTATGTCTTTTAGGGAGTCCCGGGTATTATTTAGTAATTAAACCATATAAAACAGAAACTCCAATAGGCAGAGCTATCTTAGAAAATATTATAATGATCAACGTTTCACTTGTCTCATTCTCTTCTATCTTTCCTTCTCTTAAATTTTCTTTGCTTTCTTATTCTCATACTAAAACCTTATCTTGCCTTCGATGTCAGACGTCATTACATTAATTCCTCACAAAGCCCTTTCTGTTTCTACACTCCGAAGTCTCTCTCTCTCTCTCTCTTTCTCGCTCTCTCTTTCTTTCTCCACCTCCACTCCTTCCCCCTTCTTTGATCAATACTCATCAATTTTCCTTCATGCTGTAGCTTGGTTCCTCCTAATGTAGTGTTATCAATCACAGTTCACAATCATCAGCTACACAAGCAATCAGTATCCGCTAATTAAACCGTAGCTAACAATTTTCAGTTAGCGCATCATTAACTTTTATCCAAAATAACCAGGGAACATTATTACCACTTAATTTACATGACAACTCCATACATGTTTCAAGACAACATGCATAAACCTGAATAAAATTTATGAAATACTTCATCATTAAATTCCATTTGATTTGATCACTCCTACGCGCTGCCTTTGCTATCTCAACTACTGTATTAAGTCTTAGAGTGTTAGGTTTTGTTTGTAGCTTTTGAAACATCTCACAGTCTTTTCATTAATTTTGATGGCAAGTTGACCAGAGACAAGTGACATAACCCTATGTTGTGACATGTTTGGATGATTTAAGTTTGAGTGTCATGACAACGGACCATAAGGCTTACAGAACTTCTGGTATGCCACATGACACTTCGAACAGCACTTCTGACAGCACAGAATTATTTATTAACATAGCACAACCTGCTTCCAAATATTTTTGCTCACAGATTAAGTTTTTTTCTTAAGGTTTTTATTTGACAGCTGTTGCCTGGCGAAATAAACCTGAATAAATGTTTAAACAGATTTATGATTGTTGACTCAAATGGCTTATACATGTGCCATGTAGCCCTATGACCCAAACCCTAACATAAATGTTTACTTTTCATTTCGGTTTCTAGAATTGCAGTTCTTCCTTGTATTTGGCCAAGTTAAAGGTTAAAAAATAATTCAGAGAGTCACATACTAAATGTTGTTATCATTAATTTCCTTGCCTTTCACGTACTCAGTTCTTTAGTTGCCTTTCAGAGTCACAATAAGTCAAGAAAACAATTATGCATACATTTGTGGAAGCCGTTGTATATATTTTTGTTGGAAGTGATAATTACTGTCTATGTTCCTGTGTAATATCATTTTATAAGTAATACGTAAAGTTCATTGGGCTTTTTACACCTGAGCCATAGTGGCTCATCAGACCAGTGCTTTTCTATCCTTTTCCATAGCGTGAAGCGACTAGAACAGCTCCTCCTAGACGCTAGTCCATCACAGGTTACCTTCCCAGTATATTTTTACTGGTACCCATTTATACTGCTGGGTGAACAGAGACACACTTGTGGTTGAGATCTTACCTAGGGGTCGTAGCACAGTGGGGGTCTAACTGGGATTTGAATACACAACCTCCCGATCATGAGTGCAGCACCTTAACCACTACACCACCGGCCCCACACATTTTACAAGTGGTATGTGAAATATATTTCTCGTGGAAACATGTATTCATATTATGACAGTATACATGCCTTCCAGGGAAGCACACTGGGGTAGTGGTTAGCACGTCCGCCTCACAGCAAGAAGGTCTTGGGTTTTATTCCAAGCTTGGGCGTCTCTGTATGGAGTTTGCATGGTCTCCCCGTGTCCTCCGGTTTCCTCGCACAGTCCAAAAACATGCACAGTCGGCTAATTTGCTGTTCCAAATCTCCCCTAGGTTTGAGTGTGAATGGTTGTATGAGTGTTGGCCCTGCAAGGGCTTGGAAAGCTGCACCCTGCCCTCGACCGGAGTTGGCCGAGGTGGGCGCCAACCTCACTGTGACCCAAATTAAGGTTAATCGGTTCAGGAAATGAACGAATGAGTGTACATGTCTAACAAACTGACATAAAAAATAATTATATTTTCTTCCTTCATCTATTTTGCATGAAATAGTGAGTTTTATCACAGCTAAAATGATTTGATTGCTGATGTAATCTCGTGAATATTAATGCTTCTGGATTAAAAATCTAAACAGCAATTAGAAATCAGCATTTCAATATACTACATATTTTTACTTGTGTATCTTGCAGTGCTATAATGATTCTACATGCATATCATAATACAGAATAATAAATATAAAGTACACATAATAAAGTTAACACATATTAGTGTTTGTTCCGGTATGCTGAATTTTGAATTAAAAAAAATTGACTACCCTACATGACACAGCAGGAAAGTTTATAAAAACACACTGGTTGCAGACTATTTAATAGGACAGACCCTTCTAACCTCTGCACTTTAAGAGACCTGTGAGAAAGTTACACTTTCAGAAAAAAACAAGTCAGTAAAGGGTAAGGCAATTTAAATCCAGGCACTTCAAAAGGAGAAGCGACTGGAGTCAAAGGTTAATGAAAGGGCACTTTGGCACAAGGATGAAGACATGACAGGAGAATGAAAGGGTGGATTATCAAGCTCTGATATCAAAGAGTCCCTTGGCTTGCTGCCTCATCTCCTTCTTTTCCCACCTCTCTCTGCACCATCATCTTATTAATCCTGTGAGAAACCCAGACTTAAATATAGCAGAAAGATGTAAACACTCTAATTTCTTTCTTCATGATGTTTTCCTCAGAATATATTCGATTAAATTACAATTAGTGACTCATAGCAATTAGTGTATCTAATGGTGTCACCAAAAAGATAACTTATGCTAATAACGCCTGTCAAACATCTGAAGATACAGTTTTTGCAAAACTTTCTTCTTCCAATGGGTTTACAAAGGTTTGAACGCCTTAGTGAGCAAAGAGCTCGAGAACGCAAGCCAAAATTCTTGAGAAAAGCCAAGGCTCAACAAAGAGAGCTGCAAACCCTCACAGTTGCAGCAGTAAGAATACTAAAAAAATTCAAGAGCATGCAAGGTATCCTGACCACGATAAATATTTTATTCTTAAAAATCATAAAAAATGGGCATGCAGTTCCTACAGAGCAGTTGCGTGGAGAAAACAAACTAACAATAAGCTTTTGGAAAGTGACTTCCCAAACCCCAGGAGGACCTTCTGACCTTCTTATCATCAAAACCATTTGGATGCTAAATATCTACTTTGAGGACCACAGCAAGTCTGAGTTTCTGTCAGAGGAGGACCGCTGTCCTTTTGAGATCCCCCAGGCAGACATGTGTAAATAATTAAAAAAAAAGTAAACACATGGAAAGTTCCTGCTCTGGACAACATCTCAGATCATGCTCTCAGTGCATGTACTCAGGAACATGCAGATGTCGTTGCAGACATTTTTAACCTTACCCTGCTCTTGTCTGTAATTCCTGCCTGCTTCAAGAGGTCCACCATCCACCCAGTCCCAAAGAAACCTAATCTGAGCTGCCTCAGTAACTAGCACTCAGGACCACTCACCTCCATCATTATGAAGCACTTTGAGCATATAGTAAAAGCTCACATCATATCTTCACTACTTGCTACACTTGACCCATTTCAGATCACATACAGGACAGAGAGATCCACAGCGAGGACCTGTGGTGCTCCGGTGTTGCTGACCACTGTGTCCAACACACAGTGCTGCAGGCGCACATATTGTGGTCTTCCAATCAGATACCCCCCCATCCCGACCGTACAATATCTTTTGGACAATGTAGAAACATGGGTGGTGCTTACAAAGCTAATGGTTATTTATTTATTTATTTATTTATTGATTTTTCTTACCAAGAATGTAATCTGTTTAGACATGGTTGAGACACAGAATAAATTGCCATGGCAACACACATTGTGGAAAAACAAAAATTATTTGCAAGTACTGGTTGTGTTCTATGTGAAACAGTTATCATGTATTCTTCATATATGTGGGGGCCTTGAAAAACATCAAAGCCTGACTAGAATTTGCAAAAACGCACATCAAGTCTTCCAAAAGCATGTCTGAAAATGTGTTATGATCTGATGAGGACAAGTTAAACTTTTTACTGTATATCCAGGTTTGGTGCAGAAACAAAAGCATGAAGCATGGTGGTGGCAGCATCATGCTTTGAGGCTGTCTTTCTCTGTCAGAGTAGAATTAATTATGAACTCTCCAAAATGCCTGTCAATTTCAACATAAAACCTTTGAGTCTCATCACAAAGCTGAAGATAAAAAGAAATTTCATCTTTTAACATAACAATCCACAGCATACGTCCAAATCAACAAAGGAATGACTTAATCAGAAGAGGATTAAAAGTTCTGGGAAACCCAGACCTAAATCCAACAAAAAATATGTACAGTGACATTAAGAGAGGTGTGCCCAGAAAATGCCCTCACAATGTAACAGATTGGAACACGGTTACAAGAATAAAGAATGAACGGGCAAAAATTGCTACGGCTAGATGTGCCATGCTGATTAAACTCCGATTCCTACACAATTAATGCTGGCATAAAATCAATGGGTGGTTCAACACAGTGTTAGTTTTAGGGTGTGCATTCTGGGTTATCTGGTTAGCCCAACCAAAAAAAAAAAAAAAAAAATAATAAATAAATAATAAATAAACAAATGAATAACAAAAGAAAAATGTGTTTGTCTCCTAGTCGTATTGTTTTTATATCATTCTGTCACAGGAATAAAAAAATGCAATCATTAACAATTTAATATCACATTTTGGTCGCTCTCAATGATAAATGACTGGCCTTTTCAGTCATTTACTATACATTTATTTTCTTTCTCACTTTTATTTCTTTTACACTCTCATTGTTAATAAACTTATTGTTTAAAAGCTCCATCCAGGTGGTCTTAATTGGTTTTGATTTCAAATTACCCATGCCACATTAATGAGTGCCATTATACTGAAACTGTACTCCATTACCCAGTAGTGAAGTTAATGAGCAGCGCCATAGGAGCAGCATGGGTAATGCAGTCTAACAGCTCAGTGTGAACTCTGTGCTGCACGTCACTGCCTTCAGCAGATGTGCTATGAGTCCAGTTATTTAATTAAAAATCATGACTGCCTTCTGTTGCTAGACACTCCAGTAACTTTGGATTAAGCAGAAATGTACTGCTGGTTCATGTGTACAATCAGTTGGAAGTGGGCGTAGAGAAATCAGGAGTTGAAAAAATTGAAGTTTTCCGCAACAAAATACAATGGGCCATATAATAATAATAATAATAATAATAATAATAATAATGTAATAATGAAGCAGTCATAGCAGTTGACTCTCTATTGAAGTTCATAAACTCATATTTTATTAACAATAAACGATACAAAACATATCAAATGTTGAAAGTGAGACATTTGACGACTCCATTACAGTATTAGCTAATATGGAATTTAATGCTCTTTTCAGCAGTGTTACTTTTCTGCCATCTCACTCAAATTTTATTGCACCATGCCACATACAAATAGACTTGTAGTGTTGTGCTGGTCCGAAGATGAACTCCCTCTGTGTTTGGTCTGAACTTGCGCTTTACCACCTGGAACTCCACGCCATTCTGCCCCCCTCCCATTCCTCTACTGTCCATCTCAGGCTAGGAAGTCATCCCTGTCCATGCACCTGTTTATTTCCTAAGAGGGAACCAAGAAACCCAATTGCACACTTTTTTTGGATTGGCTGTAAGCCTGGCACATCACAGAGACCTCAGAACCGCTTTTAGATGTTGCAGGTGTGATCGGCCATTATTATAAATAATTGTTCTATCTAGTCAATGCAGTCTGAGGACACAGTCCATGAGCTGCTGGAACGTCTCGGGAACCCCAAGTAAACCAAAAGAAATTGTGACAAGGGGTGTCTTTCATGGAGATCAATGGGTTATCGTGGGAATTTGGGGTCACACAAAAACACTGCCTCTTCACTGTTGAAGTTGAAACTTGGACTTCTGTTGGTATTTTTGAATGAAACTTTCAATTGAGGGACTATTGTTTATATATTGTAGTTTTTCAAACTAGGAACTCTGATGTACTTGTCCTCTTGCACAGATGGGGGAAAACACATCTGTGAATTAATAATGCAACTGGAAAGTCTATGACAGTGAGAGGTAGTCTTCACAGGGGTCAGAAGTAACTTTAATTTATTATGTATTCGCTGTATGATCTGAAAGGGTCCTTGCCACTTCATGACTTATTTAAAGCACGATATGGATTATATGAGCAATTTATCTGCTAGTGCAAATTCCTTTAACTACAGACCCCTTTTATACAGCTGGGCATGACCTTAATGCACCAATAGCAAATTCTCCTATGTTAGGTAACTGACTGTGTGGAGCTTTCAGGTCAAAAATACAATGAATTTCATTTGTGAAGATCGCTCCTCTAAATCTTTCTTATTAACTTCTAGCACACCATGTAGCTTTTGGTTGCTTATTCTAATTCACAGGCTTTATGCTAACTCAAAAACCCCATGGCGGCTTGTGGTACCTCACACACAGCAAATACCAGGGCTCCTGACTATTATCACAAGTAAGTGCAGCTGCTGTGGAAACACTCAATTCCCACTCATTTGTCCATCATGTAGTGTCCATGACAATAGCATTGCTTCTCATTATCAAGTTGCATAAATCCAATATTCTTAAAACAAAGCTGTACTCCTGGACAGACCTCTCTCATTGGCCTAATAAGATCGATTGCAATTCTTTCAAACAGGATCTATATCAGTTTAAGCAGGCACAATGGCAGCTGGATTGACCAGCTGGCATTTCTGGCATTTCCGAGACCACCATTGACCATTGCCATAAATGACTGGGCAAAAGAATCAGGGCATGAGATGGTTCACTGGTTTTATCGTGTCCCATGTCTCCAACTATGGGATTATAATGAGTCGTGTGGTAAAGTGTGGTGAAGTTATTCAGGTACAACAATTGGGTCATCACTGCATGACTGTCACTTGATACACTCACTATCATTCTTATTTGCTAAACCACGATAAGCTCATTACATCATCCTTTGCTGCTGTTCCAGTGTGTAGAAATGAATGAACTGAGAAGGAGAGTAGCTAGTAAGTTTAGCTTTGCATCATTCTCGGGGTTGTAATGGTCGGATTAAAGAATCATATAATAAAGGTATAGTATGAATGCGGAACAGTCTTAACACATTCATTTTCTAAGCCGCTTAATCTTAATTAGCGTCTCAGGGAGTCTGGCGCCCAGCTCACCAGACTCAGAGTGATGGCAAGGTACACCCTGGACAGCTTGTCAGGCCATCGCAGTGCCAACACTTATACAACCATTTACGTTCACACCTAGGGGTGATTTGGAACAGCCAATTAGCCTACTGTGCATGTTTTTGAATTGTGGGAGGAAACTGGAGGATGCAGAGGAAACCCACAGAAGCTCAGAGAGCACGTGCAAACTCCACGGAGAAACGCCCAAGCTGGGACTCAAACCGAGGAGCTTCTTTCTCTGAGGCACACGTGAAAACCATTACGCCACCGTGCCACCGTGCCACCTCTTAACACATGAACCTTCGGAAATATAATGAATGAATCTGGAATATATTACCATTTTCCAAAAACATTTTGTCATAATTTAACACTAGTTAGGGTGGTGGGGGGTGTATATGTTAGAGCAGCCATATGGATATAATGCTGAATGAGGTTAATATTTATTTGAGTTATGTTTATGACCATTTCAAAACATCTAAAAAAAACATATGGAAAACTGTATACGTACAGTAATAGCATATCTTTAAAGTTTACTACTTCACAGACTTTTAACATGCTTTCATCCAATATTTCCTGATATAAATAATGTGAAATTTGTTGAACATCGGCTTTAATAATGTCAACACCACCTTTCAGTTTTAATTGCTCTGTGAATATCACTACTATATCTGGAACATTTCTCTCCCCATGTGATAATCTGATGTATTTCTGCTAACTATAAACTTTTTCACATCATGTCCTCCATATGTGCAGCTAAGCCCACGTGGATAATTGACTCGAAAGCCACTGCACTCTCATTTCTATGGCAAACAGGGTTGCAGTATAAAAAGTGTGAAAGTGTTATGTTCAGTTGGATGACTGTTTAAAACACCTTGGAAATAAAAAGAATTTTATCCCTAGGGAAAGAGAAAAAACATATAAAGAGAGCAAGGAAATGGGGACGATAGAGAAACACTGGGAACCTTGCTCTGTACAACCTTAATTAACTTCAAGGTTGGAGGTGTGAAATTTAATAATGGGACTTAAAAGATGTTAATATCCTGCAAATGTGCTGGCATGAATAAATTAAATTAAGTTATTCTGATGAGACTATGAGTGCTTTTCTTATTTTTGCCTTTCTTGTATCAGAAACTATGGAATAGTAGAATAGTAGTAGTTAAAGTTAACAGAAATATGTATCTTTTGTCTATCTGTAATACCCTTTGCTTTGATTACAACATATAGTCGCCATGGAATTGTGTCCTGAGTACACATGCGTGAACCGGTGTGCTGCCTGTTTTAGTTGCTCCTGCCTTTCCCGTAATTTTAACTCTTTTTTTCCCTTACTTACTTTAATTCTTTTTTCTTGTGCTTGTTATTTTCAGGTTTATAAGTTGGTACTGCGGTGTGCACATGCTTTGTACAATCCAGGCATCAGCTGATCACCCTGATGCTGGCCAGATGAGTGGCCAGATACATGGACTTACTGGCTAAAATATGGAGAAAAACACACCATAGATGCAGAGGTGGAGGACAGAAGAAGAAAAGAAGGGTGACTGCGGAGGCTGGGTATTCCATCTATTGTGACTGGAAATGTGAGGTCACTGGCAAATAATATGGACAAGCTGACAGTGGTAGCCTGGAGTCAGAGGAAGTATCAGGAGCGTAGTCTCATGTGCTTTGTGGAGACATGGCTGCAGCAGGGTATTCCCAATGACAACACACCCATCACAAGATTTCACACTGTCTGGGTCAACAGTGACTGCACGCCAGGTGATAAGTGGAAAGGAGTGGGGCTTGCCATTCTGGTCAATAACTGGAGGTGTAGTCACGCCCACATAACTGGAAGACTACCGTATGGGCACCTGCACCACTGTATGTCGGACACAGTGGTCAGCAACACTGTAGCACCACAAGAGATCATCATCTCCCCTTTCCTCTTCACCCTTTACACAATGGACATCAGCTACTCCACAGAGACCTGCCATCTTCAAAAGTTGTCTAATGATTCTGCTGTAGTTGGATGTATCAGTGGAAGTGAGGTTATGTAATATCAGGCTGCTGTGGATTCCTTTATCACATGGTGTGAGCAGAATCATCTGCGGGTTAATGTGACAAAGACCAAGGACCTGATTGTGGATTTTATGAGATCCAAAATACCAGTGACAATGCAGCTGGGGATGGCACAAGCCAGTGTTCACCCTCACGCCGATCCCAAGTCCAGATAAATGCAGAGGATTGCGACAGGAAAGGCATCCGGCGTGAAACTTCTGCCAAAGTTGTTATGCGAAAGACCAAAATTACGAATTTCATACCGGATTGGTCGAGGCCCGGGTTAACAACGACCACCATCAGTGCTGTTAACCAACAGGGTGCTTGTGGAAATTGGACTACTGTTGGTTGAAGAAGGAGACGCGGGAGGACTGTCCGTAGGTGGAGACAGAAGAGGAAAGGTATGAGGCTAGGACTGAGAGTAGGGACTTTGAATGTTGGAACTATGACAGGAAGAGGTAGAGAGCTGGCTGATATGATGCAGTTGAGGAAGGTGGACATACTGTGTGTCGAGGAGACCAGGTGGAAAGGTAGCAAGGCTAGAAACTTAAGAGCAGGGTTTAAGCTGTTTTATAATGGTGTGGATGGGAAGAGAAATGGCGTAGGAGTCATCTTGAAGGAGGGGATTTTCAGGAATGTTCTAGAAGTGAAAAGAATGTCAGACAGAGTGATGAGTCTCAAGTTAGAAATTGAAGGTGTGATGTTCAATGTTGTTAGTGCTTATGCCCCACAGGCAGGATGTGAGCTAGAAGAGAAGGAGAGATTCTGGAGTGAGTTAGATGAAGTGATGCAGAGTACCCCCAGAGGTGAAAGAGTGGTCATTGGTCCAGACTTCAATGGACATGTTGGTGCAGGCAACAGAGGGAACGAGGAAGTGATGGGCAGGTTTGGTATCCAGGACAGGAATACAGAAGAACAGATGTTGATAGATTTTGCAAAAAGGAAGAAAATCGCTGTGGTGAATACTTTCTTCCAGAAGAGACAGAAGCATAGGGTCTGTCTGTCTTCCTTTCAGCTTTTTCCCTTTTACTTACTCGGGAGTCGCCACAGCGAATCATCTGATTCGCACGTTTGATTTGGCAGAAGTTTTTAAGTCGGATGCCCTTCCTGTCACAACCCTTTTTTTCAAGGGACAGAAACACGCTGACGACTTTGCAGCCTACTCTTTACGAAAGTCAGCAATGGTTCTTTTACATGCCTCTCACCATAGACAGTGAGAGACATGGCTCGCCTTTGATAACCCAGTTAGCCGCACTGGGGGGACAGTGACAACCTTGTGGAGAGTGGGACTCGAACCCCCAACCTTGGGATCAGCGATCCAGCACCCTATACCACTAGACCACCACTGCCCCCTAGACAGAAGCATAGGGTGACTTACAAAAAAGTGGAGATAGGAGCACACAGGTACCCTACATCTTGTGTAGGCGATGTAATTTGAAGGAAGTCAGTGACTGCAAAGTAGTAGTGGGTGAGAGTGTTGCCAAACAGCATAAGATGGTGGTGTGCAGGATGACGCTGATGGTGAAGAAGGCAAAGGCAGAGCAGAAGACACAGTGGTGGAAGCTGAATTGGGAAGAGTGTCGTGTTGTCTTCAAGGAGGAGTTGAAACAGGCTTTGGGTCGTCAGGAAGTGCTTCCAGATGACTGGACAACTACAGCTAATGTGATCAGGGAGACAGGTAGGAGAGTACTTTGTGTGTTCTCTGTAAGGAAAGTAGGTAAGGAAACTTGGTGGTGGAATCAAGAAGTGCAGGAGTGTGTACAAAGGAAGAGGTTAGCTAAGAAAAAGTGGGACACAGAGAGGACCGAAGACAGTAAACAGGAGTACAGGGAGACAGCGTAAGGCGAAAGTAGCAGTGTCAAAGGCCAAACAGAGGGTGTATGATGACTTGTATGCTAGGTTGGACAGTAAGGAGGGAGAAAATGATTTATACAGGTTGGCACAGCAGAGAACTAGAGATGGGAAAGATGTGTAGCAAGTTAGAGTGATAAAGGACAGAGAGGGAAATGCATTGACTGATCACAGAAGTGTGCTGGAAAGATGGAAAGAGTACTTTGAAGAGATAATGAATGAGGAAAATGAGAGAGAAAAAAAGAGTAGAAGAAGTGACTGTTGAGGACCAGAAAGATTAGTAAGGGTGAAGTGAGGAGGGCATTGAAGAGGATGAAGAGTGGAAAGGCAGTTGGTTATGATGAGGAAGACCAAAGAGAAGATTTATGGATGTGGTGAAGGAGAACATAAAGGTAGTTGGTGTAAGAGTAGAAGATGCAGAGGATAGGGTGAGATGGAGGCAGATCGTTCGCTGTGGCAACCCCTGAAGGAAACAACCTAAAGGGAATGAAGAAGAAGAAGAAGAAAATACCAGCCACCTCTGTTTCCGTTGAAATGGTGAAAGATTACAGACACCTCGGAGTTCATATTAACAATGAACTGAATTGAGTTAAGAACACTATCGCACTCTACAAGAAGGGCCCAAACCATCTCTATTTTTCGAGGTGGCTCAGGTTGCTTAACATCTGCCAAATACTGCTTAGGATATTCTAGTAATCTATTGTGGCCAGCGCTATCCTCTATGTTGTTTTGCCTGCTGAGGCAGCAGGTGGAGGGTCACAGATGCATACAGACTGAATAAACTGATTTGCAAGGCCAGTAATGTTGTGGGGATGGAGCTGGATTCTCTGACAGTAGTGACGGAGAGGCAAATGCTGCCCAAAATAAAGACATTACTGATCAATACCTCCCACTCACTTCACAGCCTGCTGATCAGTCACAGGAACGTGTTCAATGAAAGACTGATACCACCTAAATGCTCAACTGAATGACACAGGAAATCATTCCTTCCTGTGAACATTAAACTTTTACAACTCTTCCTGTTATCATATAGTAACATCCACCAGTATGCATTTTCATTTTGCACAACATTTACATTCTACTGTTTATCGTATACAGTCAGTGTTATTATTCAGGTAGCTTTCAAAAGTTCAGGCAAACAGTTCATCAGAGGATAATCCAAATTACAGAGTAGATGAACAGTCAGAGTTCAAACTAGCAAACAGTTCTTGAGGCTAAGCAGGTAAATAAAGTCGAAGAATATACAGGTTGCACATGGAAAATTTAACATTGCTAACGGCTCAGTATCTCCGAGAAAAACACTTCAGGGAAGCATTCATTCATTCATTTTCTGAACCTCTTAATCCTAATTAGGCTCTCAGAGAGGCTGGTGCTCATCTCAGCCGACTCTGGGCGAGGGCAGAGTACACCCTGGACATCTCACCAGGCCATCGCATTGCAGACCATGCTGATGACTATGCAGCTACTCTTGACGAAAGTCAGCAATGGTCCCGTAGTGAGATACATGGCCAGCCTTTCATAATCCAGCTAGCTGCACTGGGGGGGGACAGCAGTGACAACTGTTGACAGTTAGGCTCGAACCCCCAACCTTAAAATCGGTAATCTAGCACCTTACCACCGGGTCACCACTGCGCTCTCAAGGGAGTACAAGCATGAGTCCCAGACAACTGTAGTCTCTTCAGACCCGATTTTCTTTTCTTTGTGATTTGATTTTCTTGTCTGAAAGTACAAACAAGTTATATTCTGAAGGAAGAGTCACTTGAATTAGAGATTAATAATCTATATTCATAGCCTTGGTGAACATTTTTGGTCCTGTGTGAAATATTAGTAAAAAATTAGAATTCATAGATATTGTTATTAGATTTTTAAAGATACCACATTTCAAGCAAAACATCAGTATTTTCTTCTGAAACCAGCACCACACTATTTTCTAGCTATTCTCACTTGCATGTGAGTCAGCCTTAAAATAAAAAGCAGATGATTTGTGTAAATAGTGAGAAGGTGAGTAGTCATGTGATATGCTCTATAAATCAGGAGAGTGTGCTAGGTATAGGGGTAGGTGTGTGTGTGTGTGTGTGTGTGGGGGGGTAGATGGTGCTGGGACTTGTTGAGCAAAATAAATTGTGGCTAGGCAATTAACTGATGGTATGCATCATTCAAGCTTCAGGAATCGACGTCCATTCCTTGTGATTGGATGTAGACGTAGACAGTGAAATGTAACGGCATAGCTACTTTTTCCATGGTGGTGATACGTCTATATTTGATTTCTTTTTAATGAAGCATCTGCAAAATAATGTTTTGGCTGAGATTTAGCATGTGTTATGACAGGAATATGTGCTTATATTCAGCATGCTGCACACATGCTCCTAATTTAGCCTAACTATATTACTTTTATTGATCATTATGATTCTATCTATAGCTGAGAATGTGCAGTATATACATCTGTATATAATCTTCGTGAAAACTAACTTCTTTTTGATTCCATCCTGGTATCAGACCCAATCAGAGACATACATTCTATTTATTAATAAAATGTAAACCTACACAACATAACTTTCGTGAAAAATGTGCATTCATGATTGTACTTTCGATTGTATAGTCAAGAGCTTGAGCCACTGTAGTCTTTCTGACACACACTATGGTCATACTAAGTGTTGCAAACAGCTTTGTGAAAAAGCACACTCTGAATTCTCATCTAATTAAGCTCAATATGTTCTCTGGCAACCGACAGCTGACCTTGCTGTTTGCATATGTGTGCTTGGATAAATTAATAGACCCTTCACGTGAAGAAGTCAGAGATGCTTGTTACCAGAGCTGGCAGATTTGTTTGGAAGCACAGATCGGAAAGAACTGCAGGAAATCTCAAAGCCACATACAGGTAGTTGTGAAATTGGACTGCAAAAGGTGCAAATTCCTACGTGAACAGGCTAACGACAATACGTGTAAAACCCCCCCCCCCACCGGATTACTATGAATTACATCTCAGCAGTAAATGGAAACTTTAGATTTGGGCAGAAAATCTCTTCAAGTCAAGCCTCAATCCACTATTGTCTCTGAACTAGCACTGAGACACATTACCTCAATCAATAGTCCAATCTGATGGGGCTGGAACTCTATATACAGACGATCTGATGCATTCCGAGATGTGATAAGCTGAGTGTGATTAAGACATGGTTGAATCAGAGAACTGCTTATATACGTTGAATATTGGGTTGGGAGTCCAGATAATCTTCCTTGAGAAGGATTTCGAACAGCGGAGGTAGCAAAATGAATAAATAAATAAAATAAACAAACAAAAAAAATAAAATTTTACAAATTGTCCATTTCTTTAATACACCTGAATGCATTTTTTCCATTTTACCATTACAGGGGTAAAGCTGTGGTAGCGACAGGATTCCCTGAACTGAACAACATGGCTGATACGGATGGCTTTCTTGCCAGATCAGGATGAATGTTGAACTACCAGCACTGCTAACCACTCTTAAGGTGATCTATTGAGGAAGATGTTAACTCGGTGTGTACACAAAACTAGAAAACTTATTTATTTATTTATTTTAAACTAGTAGTACAGGGATCCCTCACTTTCCGCGGTTAATGGGGACCGAGACCCCCTGCGACTGCCGATTTCCACACCCCCTTGACTGATGTATACGTACATGTATATAAAAAATACATATTCAACACTATAAATGCTTATAATAACAATTAAACATTCAAAAATAATGCATAAGATGTAAATAAAATATAAATACATACATATACAAACGTGCACGCGCACACACAGAGATGCGCACCTCACATAAAAATGTAAGTAGTTTTGTTGGGTTGTTTTTTGTTTTTGTTTGTTTGGCTTTTTTTTTTTTTTTTTTTTGCATAATTGGCCTGGTTTTGCTGCATTTTTCTTAACTTTTCCCCTGTTTTTCCTTAATTTTCTTATTTTTTTAATTTTTCAATGAATATTTTTTAAAAATCCGAGATGCACTGAAGCCACGGAAACTGAAGCACGAAGTAGCGAGGGATCACTGTATAATGATTCCTTGTCTTCCACACACATTATGCAATTTTAATATTTCTTTGTTTGCATAAAACATTGGTTTTGCTTTGGAAATTCATTTTCAGCTTCTGTTACACACTTATCGTTATTAGTGCCATGGTTGACAAAACAATGCGCTTTTGTGTTTCATTCCATATTTGTAACAGTCAAACACCTGAATGTTATGCATTCATATACACAAACATAAAAAAAAAATCAATAAAATGTTTGCGGTATTATGGCTCATTCGAACATAATTCATGCATATTTTTTCAAAATCTAGTTCCAAAATCTGGGTGGTTCATTGTAGACTATACACATTTGGTCACAGTTTGAAGCACATTTATTTATTTTTTTAATATATAAACGTATCCATTAGCATGGTCTAAAATGACAGTGTCTTTCATACAGGATATGGATTGTGACTCCAAGACAAGGGCAGTGGTGCCTTCATGGTTGAGCTTCATGATTACTGGGTTGGGGGGTTGGGGGATGGGAGTTCAAGCCCCAGTGCCACCAAGCTTCCATAACCAAAAAAGTAAGTTGATCTTGAAGGTAATTTATGGTCTCAAATTAAACATTGTTTACAATTAATCACAGTGCTCGCTTTCTATGAGCTATGATTTCCAGGAGAAACATCTAATTTCCAACTGAACATGAGTTCAATATTTAAACATAGGAATGTACTGCAGAAAAACAGGCTTACTGTTTCTTAAGTGTTTCTTTTTTTCATTACAGCCATATCAAAGACATGGAGCAGAAATAACAAACCATACACTGATATCTTTCATTCCGATAAGGGAATTGTAAGTGGGCCAGCGTTGCTAGACTTGTGGTGGGATACTTGAATGTGATGGTATCATAAAGCTGTTTGGGATTAGTGGCACATGTCTGATTACTTCCAGGAATGCTCGAAGGAAAGACAGCAGGAGCCTGACAGGGAGTGTACTGAATCATACAGGGCGCCATACACAGGAAACTAATCTTAGAAATGGTTTCCTTAAAATTTTTGCTGGTTTTGCCACGAGAAACATAAGAGATGTTATTCACCTTAAACAGCATACTCAGTGTTTGCTCTATATTTGTCAATTTTATTTATTAAATCTAGTAAATACTAAAATAACATAGATTACATTATCTTCTTACATGTGTAGGAGATGTACAAACTATGTTTGAGGCTGTTTGCTTTTTTTTTTCTTTTACACTATGTATGCCAGACATACACATGCATGTTGCTGTTTATGATTATTATGCAGAAGGTTGTTGGCATGTGTTCTTGTCTGTGACTCTGCTGCTGCGGTGGCTGCATGGTGTTGTGGCAGGCAGCCAGATGCACATAAGCTGATATGCACACATGATGAGCTGCACAGGGAAGATGACAAAAAAGCGAGGGCAATGGGGACATGTCTCCATGGTAACAGAAGACAAGATGATGAGCATCTCCTCTTCTTCCCCACCACATGCCAAATCCGTCTGACTCTCTGTCCCTTCTCATTAACCTCTGAGCTCTGCTTCTCTTTCCCTTTGTCTATCTCTCTCTCTCTCTGTCCCTCCCTCATTATCACAGCCCAACCACTCGTGTATGCCACACCTATGACCTGGTGCCAACTCCCTTTCTTAGGCCCGATGAGTAAATTTCTATCTGTGCTTTATTAACAATAATGGATAATTCATATTAAAATGAATGTTTAACCTATGTCAACAACCACACACACACACACACACACACACACACACACACACACACACAAACACACACAAAAACACGCACTCTTGGTATTCATGCTGCATCACCCACATGTGCTTGCACGGAGGTCAAACACTTATTTTCAGTGTGTTATTAATGGATAATTTCTAAAGAACAGTGAGTTTAAAAAGTAAGCAAGACTGTGCTTTTCTCAATTTGTCAATTTGATTATTGAAATATTAATGAATTAAAATAATTTATGTTTGTAAATTATAAAAAACATACCAGTATTACATAGAAACAGGAAGACTGGAGAAATGATAATTTTATCTGGTTTTACAATTTGGAGCTATGTTTATTTATAAGTATACATTTATTCCGAATTCCCCCAAGTTCTACTTCATAATATTGTCAAGTAAAGCATTTGATTGCAGAAAACTACAAATGGCCAAAATAAATCAATAAATATAAATAAATAAATTATATATATATATATATATATATATGTATATATATATATATATATATATATATATATATATATAGATACACACACACACACACACACACACACACCGACACACACACACACACTCACACACACATATATATATATATATATATATATATATATATATATATATATATATAAAATGAAATGTTTTCAGGCTTCTATCTGAACTTCAGTGGAGCTGAGAAATCATTATTTGGTGAAATATCTCTCACATTTGCAGCTTTTACGAGTCTTGGTATGCTTGGTATTACACTTGGGTGACTTTTGTCATTTCTGGTGCAAAAAATTCAATCAGCTTAGCATTGTGTGCTAGCTTTTGACCATCCATCTTTGTCTTGATCATGGTTTTCAGTTTCTCCAGGACTCGAGATTGGCGTGGTTATGACAGGGTCTTGATCTTGCAGTCCTCAATCCACACCTTGATTTACTTGGTTTTGTGGCATGGTGCATTGCAATCCTCAGAGTAAAAGGATATT
>CM045749.1:19506728-19566728 GCA_024760905.1 Plotosus lineatus | reverse complement strand
CAGGCAGTTATTTTCATTTCTAAAAATAATTAAAAAAAATATTATACTTGACTCAAAACATGTATCTCAAAATATTAAAATAAAGTGCAACCTCGGTTTTGTAACCACTCCCTTTCCAAACAAATCATTTCACAAAGAAAATCTCAAAGCCATAGTTGAACTCGGTTGCAGCGCACATGCTAAGTTGTAAAACAATCTATTCGGCCACAACTGGCAGTGTATGTGCGTTAGGCTTGTCACACAGCATTTGCTCATGGAATGCCCACTCTGACGCACATGCTGCCGGCTGAGCGAGTAGTTTTCTCACTTTCTCAGATTGTGGCAGTATTTTTTTTCTTTGAGCATTATTTATTTGATATTTTTTCATCAAGTCTCCACTATGGGACCTGGGAAATCTATTTAAAGTATAAGGATAAAAAAGAACATTGTGAGAACCAACATTGTGAAGATGCCCTGCAATGGCCTGGAGAGCTGTCCATGGTGTACTCTGCCCTCGCCCACAGTCAGCTGAGATTGGTGCCAGCCTCCCCGTGACCCTAATTGTTGTTTGTCCTTCGAGGACAAAGATGACCATGACTTCATATCGGACCGATGATCTACGGTATGGGTGAAGTCATGACTTGTGCTAGACTTGGATTTAAGTGAGGGAGAGTTGTGTAGATCGTCAGTGTCACTCTCTTGTCCCGGTCTATCTGAGTCCGGTGGCACAACATAGTTGAGACAGGTGGAGATAAGTCAGAATGCAGTGGATGGCCAGCAGTGTCATATGTGTCTCACTGTGCTCTAGTTGCGCTCCATGATGCTTGTCCATTGAAACAATTTGGTGGTTTCTGACAGTGACATGACAGTGGTGACTTGTGGTGGCTGGGACGCCTAACCCCATCACACGTCCAAAAGACCTACCCACTGCCCTGACCCTAATTAGGGCTAAGCGGTTCAGAAAACAAATAAATGAATGAATGAATGAATATCGTGAAGAAAGAAATCATATGAAAGTATGAAAATGGTGTTTTTGTCTGGTGAATGAAATTTTCTGATTTAAAACTGTATTCATTATTGTATTTACAGATGACTTGTATATTATATAAAATTGTCTTTTTCTACTAAAAACTTTATTCAAACACTCATTATCACTCAAAAGTTTGTGGTTACTTCAAAATGCCCTTGTTTTTTCAGTAAACATTAATTTAAATTAATCGGAAATACAATCTAGGCACAGGAAATGTTGTACTTGACTATTGCAGGTGTGAACGACACTTTATTTAAATTAAATATTTAATTACATATCGACAACAGATGTCCATTTTCAGAACCCAAATAAATACCTTAAATAAATGACTCTACATTTGAGATGTTTGGGTCAAAAACAATAGGATTTAATAGGCACAGAATAAAGGAAAAGATGCTGGAGGAGAAATTGATGCCATCTGTTAAACGTGTTGGGAGAAATGTGACGGTCTGCAGGTGCTTAAGGCTGGTGGTGAAATGGGAGATTTCTTCAAGGGAGTTATGAAAAAGGAAGGCCATCACGCCATTAAATGTAGTGCCACGTCATGCTTACGCTTAATTGGAGCCACTTTTCTCCTGCAAAAGGACAATAACCCAAACTATTTAGAGAATAACCAGAATTATTTCGAGAAAATCAGTCAGATGATATTATGTCAGTAATAAAGTACCTATCGTTGTCATCAGATCGAAACCAGAATGAACTGTTGTGGGTGTAGTTTGTTGTCAAAGAAGTGCTCATCAAATCACTTCAACTTGTAGGGGGTGCTTCCGGAAACATGGGATAAAATTTCTTACCTTGAAAAATTGATAGCTAAAATGACAAAGGTCTGCAAGGCCTCAATATCAACAAATGTAAGATTTTAGAAAAAAAAAAAAAACTTTGAAGGACATGATTATTAATTCAAATAAAATTATTTGTACATATCTGATATTCATTTTACCACTTATTTGATGTATGCAAGTTTATGTTTTTGTGGAAAATGTGAAATTTTGAGTGAACACAAACTTTTGAACTGTGATGTATATTGTTATATTTTGAGAAGCAATTTGTATATGTATTGAAAGGCCCCCCAGTGCAGCTAACTGGGTTATTAGAAGTCAACCATGTCTCACACTGTCTATCGGTGATTTAGCTCAGTTGGTAGAGCATCCGCTTTATACCTTGAAAGTCTAATTTTATTGGATTATAACAACAGCCACAGACTGCGTGTGTTGTTTTTGAGTAAAGAGGTAAATTTCCCTTGTTTTTGTCTTCTCATTTGCACGAAGCCAAGCACAGCTGGTAAGCAAACACAAATGGACAGAGATGGAAAAACTTCAACCAGCACAGCAGCTGATTGCCAAAACTTGGAACGTGCTTCCTGTCACATACTCTGTATGATGTATTATACTCTGTATTCCTGTCACATACACTGCAGCGTGTGACTCCTGTCATATTGACCACGTTTGGTTCCACATGCGCACGCAAGCAGTCCTTCTCACACCTGAAAAGCATCAAGACCAACCTGTGGTCACGTGTAATAGATGGAAGCCTAAACGCCTGCATGAAGCTGAAGCTCAGCACGTATCAACCAGACCACAAATCCATCAGCAACACCATGCAGCACCAGAAGTCGCGTTAATAGTAAGAAGTACTTTTCTTATTAATAAATAACTTTGTTACGATTAATAAATTAACTTTGTTAATTCATATATGTTTTTAATTGGTTCTGGACGGCCGAACGTAAGTTGAAAGTGAATGCAAGTTGTTACAGTGATGTATGACATGTGACATATGATGCTCATACTGTACTATGCATCCATAAATACCATTACCGTATTTCATAAAACACCCCTAAATCAGTTATAACATAAACATAAAAAAAGTATAAACATAACATTGTAAAATAATATCAAATATATCAAATAATATCAACATTAATTTCAAATAAATTAAATTCAAGAAAAATAATTTCAAATAGATACATTTTAATCAAATTCACTTATCAAATATCAAATACAGTATCAAATATAACCTTTAACATTCTCTATGATGCGATCTTTCTGCTTGTAAATGGTTCCGATGGTCGACAGCTGGTCACTTTACATGAAGCTTAAAACAGCCAATCAATGCTTACAATATGTGAGGCGCTCAATAACAGAAGTAGTTTACTTGCTTTGCGCTTGAAACAAAGTGTGGATTATACGGACTTCCGGTCTGTCAAGTGAGCAAGGGCGCCGTTGAATTCGTTTAGTACTCAGCCTGCACTGATGTGAATCACCAGCAGAGCGGAGAGTTCTCTTTCTTTTCTGGATTCGGGTTTTCATTCATTTTACAACTCTCGTTGCTTAACTGAGTGTGCATGGTAGATTGTGCTGATCCGAGCAGATAGTGAATTCATCTCTGTGTATGAGACCCATGCTAGTAGGCTTACGCTTATGACCAACCATATTTGCTTAGGGTTACAAAAGTCTGCAAAACAGTGTAAAGACAAAGATCACAAATCACACACACATTTATATATATATATATATATATATATATATATATATATATATATATATATATATATATATATAAGACACACATGCACATACATACATACACACACACACACACACACACACACACACACACACACACATATATATATATATATATATATATATATATATATATATATATATATATATATATATATATATATGGACGCATCATCATTACGTCATTGCGTCAGTGTACTACGTAGGTAGATCTAAACTCAAAATTTTACTTAAAAAACAAACAAACAAAAAAAAAAAACAAAATCGAAAAAACGTAAAACTGATGAACGTAAGTTGGGGAGCGTCTGTATATATATATATATATACATATATATCTCTCAGAGGATTAGATTTTAGAATACATGTATGGCTTTTTTTTGGCTCTCTTAGTCAAAAAGCTTCCCGACCCCTGATTTAAAAGAACCATTGCTGACTTTCATCAAGAGTAGGCTGCATGCCCTGTGATGGCCGGTGAGATGTCCAGGAGGGATTCTGCCCTGGATAAGAGAGAGCGGATACATGCGAGGGCCAGTGATGCGAGAAGCATGTCAACACACCAGTAACCAGTATTGAAAGGCCATTTCCAAGTTCATTCATTTTCTAATCTGTGAGGGTGGGATATACACCGGAAAGTTCACCAGGCCATATCCTAGGGCCAACCTACACATAACCACATTCACACGTAGGGGTGATCCTGAAACAGTCTCAAAATTATGAATGCAGAGGCAGGTAGAAAATATAAGACTAAAAAGCTACATATATTTACAATGTGATGTGTGTTTATTTAAACACTGCTTTATTATTTATCTGTGACACTTCCCACTTCTGGTATTGAGGACTACAAAGTACCCAGTGGGTTGTTGCACTTAGTTTATTCACTTTACTTTTCAGATACCTTAAACATCTCACTCTGAGGGTATTAGATGCACTAAACCCCCTCCACACACACACACACACACACACACACACACACACACACACACACACACACATACACACACACACAGACACGCACCCGAACTCTTAGCAAGAAAGGAAGTCTGTTGCAATCATCTTGCACCTCTGCACTGTGAATTTAAATGGCCAAGTACCACCGGGTGATATTGGTGCTGGGTGTTTTTCATCCACTTGAACAATAGGAACAATGATCAGCACAGTGGTTTATTGTCCACTCCAGTAGGTAGAAGCAGAGATCGAGGAGCAATGACTTGATGGCCAGGCACTTTTTCTTGATGGCGCTGTACTTGATACCTCTCAGAGTGTTTCCATCTAAATGTACACCACAATGTGCTCTTCCCCCTCTATCACCTGTAAGAACACTATCATGTCATACAAAGGAGAAAAAGAATTCAGGAGCATGTAATGGGGAGCCTAAACAGAGGCCCACCTTTACCTGATGAAAGCCTTTTGACATGGCTCAAACCACTAAACTGGATCTGGTGTTTCATTTTCAGTGAGAACGTTGGTTGTACTTAAATAGATAGTCAGAACTCACTGGCTTCCAGGAACCGTTTCACCCACTACTTGGTCCTGGACCAAGGACAGGCTGCAATTACTGCCAATTTGGAGGTCCACCTGCACTGTATTTCCACAGGCCCATCTGCGTACTTTTTTTTGTTTGTCATCAGCCCCATGCTCACAGGACCACTCTTAGATGTTGGATGTGTTGTTCCAACTCATTACTATAAATGAACATATCATCTAGATATAGATCAGTGTACACACTGTGAGCATGGCTAGATTCAGGTGAAGGGCCATTGGAGCAGTGAAGGTGCCGCAAGATTTCCGGAGCAAGCTCTCCCCAGAACTACTACCTGTCAAGGCTCAAACCTCCTCGGTCCACAATTTCAGAAGGTTACAGTGACAGATCTATGGTGCATTTCTGGTAATGCTCATAGCTATTGTCTTTAATTTGCCATGCAATACCAAAAGGCCCTTGCCACATGGGGAGTTGATTATTCTGCATGCTGATTATATTGTACTGAATTTAGTTTTTATTTTCTAACGGTCATTCGTCCCCCCAAAATGTTGTTAATAATGTGTAACATGCCTGATACTTTCAGCGATCCAATAAATCAAACAAAACAAACAAGCAAATGATAATGGGCCCTCCCTAATGGTAAATAATAAGGGCTCCAACCATTTATGCCATATTTGTACATGATAATGAACAAATTAAAAATCACTGTTCCAGTTCCCAATAATTCATTGACCTGTGTATGTGATATAAATGTTCTTTCATAAGCAGTGAGAATTTCCTGGGGAATCCCCATGTGTCCAGAAATAGCCCTGAAAAGTGTGACCTAATAACTTTGTGCAGAAATGTTGCACAGCAACACAGTGTCCAGGTATTGTGTTGCAAAACACTAAGACAAAGCAGCACATCTGTGCGGATCTGTGTATTGGCCCAATTCTTTTGAAAGAAAGTCCTTTATTGGGATTGGAAGAGGGTAAATTTTGCTTTTGGAGTAGCCAGTGGATTAAGCTGCTGCGATTAACAACATGCTATTCACCAATGGTGCAACATTGCGGGAAATGACTAGCCAATAGAATTAGCTTTTCCATTTGGCTGTTTGTTACCAACAATGAGGTCACTGTTTCCTGAGTCTAAATATCCTGAACCTGATGCACTCTATTTTTAAAAATGGCAAAATAATGGAAAACCGAGCACCCTAATAGGCTGAAATATTGCTGGTTGTTTTTTTCCTCACACAGTCAAAAGCATGATTCTGGGTTTCATTCCTCGTCTGCTCCAACAAAAAGCAGAAATTAATTTAGGGAATTCTCTCCAGAGAGAGGAGAGTTGGATCCCTCACCACCACTGGTTACTATAGAGAGGGACCTGGAAATCTCTTCCGTGCCACTACTGCTCTCAGTGTATCTCCATCTTTAGGGCACATCCAAATTTAACTAAAAATGAGTGGATGTGAGAGGTTGGTACTTATCTCCTCCTGTAATCCATGCTTTTCTCAATGAAACGTTTCCCCTTAGACCATGAACACACACACACACACACCTTCACCAACTGTGTACCCAGTGACTTCTCTCGAACTAGACTTTGAGGGATCATGGCTGAAGTACAAACAGAATCCATTAGGGAATTGTGCTTACCTCTGGAATACTTACAGACACTTGCTACATTCCTGCCCAATTTTGACCACTGGATCCCTGCCATGATAGACTCCTCTCCTTAACTCCATCAGCTGACACCAGACATGGAAGTTCCCTGCTTTCGCACACCATCAATCCAGGCTTATCTACCCCTGGCCTCACCTCTGCCATAATTACAGTCCCAGTAGGCAGGAAGCACACAAATTAATGGAAGAGGGATGCGACAGTCAGAATTGGAGGAAAAATACATTGCTTTGGCTTTTGCGGGACAGGTGAATGATAGAAGAGAGCCAAGCAAAAGGGAGGGAGAAAGAGAGAGAGAGAGTTAAGTGGGAAGTCCTCCTGCTTATCTTTTGCACAACTTTCACAAGTTGTTTCAGTTAAGGTATTCACTGTACTCACTTTCAATAAACTTTCAGGCTTTGAACATACCAAACCAAACACACACACACAAAGTTTCACCAGTTTTTGCTTTGTTTTAAATAAAGAGTAGTCTTCATTATAACAAAACGATGAAGGATGTAACCGATTTTGCTGAGCACATACCACTGGCAACACCTTAAATGGAAGACCCGTTTAACCACAGCAACACTCCACTGCTGGTACAAAATAGTTACTGAACGAGGACTCAAAACGGGTCACCATCACCTATACTTTTTTTTAGCTTTCCAGATGACGGGAATTGATCTTTTCCAAATGCCATTGGTTTGTTAGTCTGATACATGAGCAGGGGGTTCAGCTTGTAATCACTACCAGCATTATCCCCAAGAAGCAATGTCACTATCTCCTTGCTGGCCTTCTGGCCTGACGCAGCCTTCTTTACCTTGGCATTGTCCATACGTTAAGGCATACACTTCATTTCCAGGGTGATAGCATTCTCTTTCTTTGGAGCACTGCCATCAGAAGTGTCAAACTTAAGCTTCGGAGCCACAGTGAAGGGCAACAATTTTGCTAACTTCCTCTTGGGTCAGGTGCCGTACAACTGAAATATTCTTCTGCTATGCAGAAATATATCTCATGAACTAGATAAAAACATGCATATTGCACCATGTTCCTGTACAGTGCAACGTCACTTCAGCGCAATACACATGTAGCGCCAGTCTTGAACAACATACAGCATTATGCACCTTCCTTATGATTAAAAGAACTACCTCTTACCCTGTATATATAATGCACCTTCGACATGGCATGCACCCTTTTGTGTATGTGTGTATATGTGTAAATATGTAGATATATGAATACGTGTATGCATATACAGGATATAAGTATGTATATGAGTCTATATATGTACGTATGGGTATATATATATATTATATACACACACACACACACACACATATATATATATATATATATATATATATATATATATATATATATAGGTATGTGTCTGTGTGTGCGTGTATTTTATATATATTTATATATATATATATATATATATATATATATATATATATATATATATGTATACACAAAAATAAAAGGACAGGACAAAGACTTTCTATTGAAACTCCATTTATCACTACAGATCTGTTTCGAGGGGTGGTGAAACCATCCTCTCTCTTCAGGTGATTATAGAAGAATAAGATTTTGTTTATTTGCTCTACCAAAAAGTATTGAGCACTCTCCTACGGAAGGATCTACTCAGAAAATCCTCTATATATATATATATATATATATATATATATATATATATATATATACACACACACACACACACACAACCTCATATATATATATATATATATATATATATATATATATATATATATATATATATATATATATATATATATATATATGTGTGTGTGTGTGCCCATGTCTCACCAACCTATTAACTGAATTTAATCAAATATGAAAGAAAAAAAAACTGTTTGATGTTACGGAATAAAAGCAGTATTGGAAAGAATTTTATTGTCATCTTTCCAGCTTCGTAAATGTAATCATTGTGTTTTTGACTGGACAAAAGTCTTGTCACAAAAACTTCATTTCACTTTCAAGACTATATTTACGACAGAAAAATAATCAGATGCTCTTGTCTCTAACTAAATCTATCATATTGTAGCAAATATAACATCATATTGAAAAATTCCTCTGCAAACAAGGCCATGATCATACTTGGCTCCCAGGTGATTGCCATGATGAATAGTTATCATATTAAAAATAATCAGACACCTGCAAGATGTTCAAATTACAAATAATACAATATTTGTAAAAGCTACTAAAAATCCTATACTAAATACTAAATACTTGAGGCCAAAGACACTTGTAATCAATTTCTAATAAACAAATAAATTATTTTAAGGGCATTTCATGCATCAAATGGTCAGAAAATAGTCTGATATCAACTCTATGGTGAGAAATCTGAACAACCTGTAGGTTTGAGACAATGGGAAGCAATAATCTGTTGATATTTGTATCTGGTAATGTTCCCACCCATCATACACTGCTTTGTGATACCTATGTACTGGAGCTGACCCGAAATCATGATGTTTCCCATTCATACATGACTGGGTCTTTCGTGAACTTTGGGTCCAGCAATATTTCTTGATGGTCATTAACAACATTGGTGGTGTCGCAGTGATTCGCATAGTTCGTCTGTGGTGACCATTGCAAGAAATAATATGATGCACAGTTTATGCTGAAGCAGACACCGCTAGCTACGAGTCCTAATGGAGCATTTGAGGGAGTCATCAGGAGGCAACTACAATGTTTGTGCAGCCAGTTGTTTTGTGGATAGCTTTCCTTGCATGACCGAGTTTAATCTATGCGTACCAAGGGTGTCTGAAAGCTTTTTAACTACTGCAAACAAATTATTTTTATTTGCTTTTCCGTGATCTTGAAGCTTTCTACAGTTTTTGCAAAAAGTTTTTATAAATTGCCTGAAAGCTGTTTTAATACCTGAATTTTATTTATATTTGGTTAATTAAGCACTTTTCATTTATTTTTTTTACTAATTTTGCTAATTTTACTAATTATTTTGATCCAATATTTGATGTTGCAATACATGATTAGGCAGTGGTAGCCTGGTGGTAAAAGGTGCTGGATCGCTGATCTGAAGGTTGGGGGTTTGAGTCTCACTCTCCACAAGGTTGTCACTGGCCCCCCAGTGCAGCTAGCTGGGTTATCAAAGGTCGGAAATGTCTCTCACTGTCTATAGTGTGAGGTTCATGTAAAAGAACCATTGCTGACTTTCATCAAGAGTAGCTGCAAGGCCGTCAGCGTGTTTCTGTCCCTTGCTAAAGGGTTGTGTCAGGAAGGGCATCCAACATAAAAACCTATGCCAATCAAACATGCAAATCAGATGATTCACTGTGGCAACCCCTGAAAAAAAAAAAGCCGAAAGGAAAAGAAGAGAGAGCTGCAAATCTGATTTTTCATTTTTCCTGCAGCAGATGACAAATATATTTTATCTTAGTTCATGCATGTGAAATTCATATTTATGATGCACATGCTTAAAGTTTGAACAACAATTTTTAATGACTTATGGCACAAGCGTTCTGACCTCCAAATGTTGTACATCGGATACATCCTAAAGTTGACGACCCCCTGCACACAAATGCTAAACCAGTTATAGCTTTAAATATCGTGAGAAGGACTTTGCGGTCATTATGGATATTCATTTGTTGCTCTTGTAATTTAGTTAGTATAAGACTGGAGCCATTTCCTATTAAAAGATGCAATGGACATCACATTTTAAATAGATTCACTGATGTAAATAGTACAAAGTTTAAATGCTTAGCAATTTATATTAGTTTCTGTAGGTTCAGCCCCCGAAATTAGTTGATATACCGTATCCCACGTAATAAGCGCCCCCCCCCCCCAGTGTTTTTGATCTTACGGCTAATAACTGCCCATGTGTGCTGGTAATAAAACCATAGATCAAACTTACCAATTTTATTCGATCAGGCTCTGTAACAGTAATATGTGGCATTCACTGGCTGTAAGAGTGAGTTTACATGGAATTTTGAAGACCCCCTGCCACTGGGGAATGTCTATAATATTCATCAGTAACAACACATTTGATTGTTCTACTGTGCTTTAAAAAAACATGAAAATATTTTGCTGTGTTCTCTTCGTAAATGTCCAACAACCGATGAACCATTAGAAACTGCTCCAGCAAAACTATGGGATGCTCTGAATGAATGGAGCGATGAGCCAGATATGGACCTATCAGAAAGTTTTTCACCCGAATCTCTGCTTCATAAATTTAAAGACATTCCTGGACATGAAGTTGACATTCGTGTTGATTGGCTCGATTTTACTTCCGGGAAAATGTTTAAAGGAACAGAACCGGGAGGGAAAAGCAGGGGTCTTTTATTAATTATATTATTAATAATAATATAAATTCATGCTCTTTTCTGTTTATTTTCAGCTTTCATGCAAGTAGTTTGGTTGATAACACAAAATGAATAACACAAATACCAGTAAAACTCTTTTATTGTTCTGTTATTATTCATGTTTTCCACCTTGATGCTAAATAAGCACTTACCATTCCACTCCGCTGGTAACATTTTAATAAGCGCCCCACCCACTCCAATTTTTTAAGCGCCCTGGGCACTTATCACGTCAGATACGGTATAATTAAGACAGGACTTAAGTATCCCAGATTATAAGTCCTTTCAAATGACCTAAATGACCAACCAGATCTAAGGAGTACGAGTGAACATTTAAGTGGATTCAGAAAATTAGGAGATCAGCACAATAGCAGTGCACCAGCACTTAGGCAGCATAAACTTTGAAACTTTGAAAATGGTCTTACAGTAACAAATCTAGAAAACAAAATCAAATAAGTTCAGGGCATGCATAAATAAATAAATAAAATAAATAAATAGTGTGAATAAGTAGAGTTTTTCCTACAATTCCATTTTTATTAAAATTTCAACTCATGTTGGGGTCCCTGTGGGAGAATGGGTTAACATTTCAACTCCTGTTACTCTACTTGCTGGAAGTATCCAATCTACGCAATGAGTAGCAATCAGTCAGGGGCCTGTTTGGAGCAAAACTCTGATAAGATATCAGGAGAGAAGCTTCGGGTCTCTGACCACTTATAAAGGGGATAAATTCTGAGTGAGTCAGTTATAAAGGAACGACTTTATTGCCGCTGTTTCTGTTCACTTATCTATAATTCAGTGACTTGTGCTGACTTTTAGTGGGCAAGCTTATTAAAGCTCGTATCTCAGGCACGTCATGAACAGCCCACTGGGTTTAAGGGGTGGAGCCTTTAAACAGCTGTAGATTATATTCTTATTTGCCCGGCCTGTGATGTGTAAATCAGTGTTAATAGCCTCTGCCATCATGGCCAGAAGGTCAATGCATTGATATATCTTTTTTGAAGGAAATTATTTCATTAACTGATAATCATGGGCAGTGGTGGCCTGGTGGTAAAGGTGGATCACTGATCCTAAGGTTGAGGGTTCAAGCCGAACTCTCCACGGGTTGTCACTGTCCCCCCAGTGCAGGTAACTGGGTTATCAAAGGCAGGCCATGTCTCTCACTGTCTATGGCAGTGGAGATGGAGGGGCAAGGTCAGTTTGTTACGGAAAAAGTGTGACGATCACAGGGCTGCCCAAACATAAACATTTATTGTTTTCCAGTAAGCCACGCAGAACTAAATATTAGTAACCCTTTCTGGGACCATCACAGAAAAAAGTCAGGAAATAAAAAAAAAAAGTAAACTGAGGGATCCCTGTACACCACTGGTGAACATTTTTTTGTAAACTTTTCAAATCTTGGACGATTATACACATTAATTTACTAATTGGTGACTACTTTTCTAATTTCTGCATGCAGAATGCGTTGTTTTTCCACACCATTCTTTGTAAACCCTATAGTTTGCTGTGCTAAAAAACAAACAAAAACAAACCCTTGAGTTTCATTTCTGGAACATTGTCACAGTCTAAATCATTGAGAGCACATTTTCTCCATTCTGATTGTTAATGTGAACATTAGTTGAAGCTCTTGACCTGTATTTGCATGATTATATACACTGTTCTGCTGTTATCCGATTGTCTGATTAGATAATTTTATGAATGAGCAGGTGTACTTTTGTCCCCTATCAACGCAGAGGGTAACTGCAAAAGGATGCTGTGAAGTCAAATCCTACTTTAACATAATTAAAAAAAAAGCATGAATAAATGTGACTAAAATAAATTTATATGAATAAAGCTGGCATTATGCTATGGCTTTGATTGATTCTCTCACTTTTGATTCTCTCACTTTTGATTTTTTACTGAACTGCTTAATCATCGAGTGCCCATCTCAGCCGACTCTGGGAAAGGAAAGAGTACACCCTGGACAGCTTGCCAGGCCATCACAGGGCAGAAATAGGTTGACGGAATCTTCGTGGCCTCCTCTTTATGAAAGTCAGCAGTGCTTCTTTTACATGCCTCGCACCACAGACAGTGAGATTCATGGCTGGCCTGTGATCACCCAGTTAGCTGGACTGGGAGGGGGACAATAGTGACAACTCAGTGACAGTGGTGTTTCAACCCCTGACCTTGGGATCAACAATCCAGTACCTTACAACTGGGCTACCACTGAACCTGGTTTGAGCCAATCATTTTAGATTTTATTTCTAGCCCCACCCCCACCTTCAGCCTCTGGTCACAGAATGAGAATTACTGTACTGACACACAATTATAAAAAGGTGAACACAATTAATCATATTTGAGTAAACAGCAGATTTGATCATGATTTTAATATACATACACACACACACACACACACACACACACATATATATATATATATATATATATATATATATATATATATATATATATATATATATATATATATATATGTATGTACATACATACATACATACATATATATATACATACATACATATATATACATACATATATACACATACATACATATATATATATATATATATATATATATATATATATATATATACATACATACACATACAAATACAGTATATACACACACAGTGTGTATATTATATATATATATATATATATATATATATATACACATACATACATACATACATATATATATATATATACATACATATATATACATACATATATACACATACATATATATATATATATATATATATATATATATATATATATATATACATACACATACAAATACAGTATATATACACACAGTGTATATATATATATATATATGAGGCAGACAAAAACAGATAGTGAGCAATATTAGAGAGAAATCTATTTGATACTGTTTGCTGTGAGCAGTAAGAGACGTATAAGACATTATCTTTCTCAAAGTAACTCCCATGCTGAGAGTGCTGCATTTATATTGTACAAACACATCCCCGAATAGGCATCTCTGTGTTTATCCATTACAGTGCAAATTTCCAGTTTCACTCACGAAGGCCACGGTAAGTGCAGTTACCAAGAAGTCAAACACAAATCAGATACCACACTCATCATTAAATGAAACAGGTAATCTCTGCCTGTCAACATGCATTTTCTTTCTGGTTAAAATGCTATTTTGGCTTTTCACTGATAAGTTTTATATTTCCGCTTGCATGGCAGACATTCTATTTGCAACAGAATTTATCTTAATGTGTTCAAACATTACTTGTCAGTTGACTTCATTAGAGAAAATAAAGCCGTAATCAAATCTGAAAGCAACCCTAAATGTATAAGCAAGTTGCTCTTCCTAAAAATGGAAAATCAGTTTTCTAAAATAGATACGCTATATTTTGTAATACTATGTTTCCCAGTATGCACACTACAGATATTTTGGCCCAGCAGAGAAATATTTGCTCCCTCTGATTTGAATATGTCAAGAGTAGGCTTTATAGCCGTCAGTGTCTTTCTTGACTGGGATGACCTGGCAAGCAGTCCAGGGTATAGTTTACCCTTGCCTAAAGTCGGCCTAGATGGGCGCCAGCCTCTCCGCAGCCCTAATTAGGATTAAGTGGTTCAGAAAACAAATAAATGAATGAATTATATGAGGGCACCTAAAAGAAAAAGAAATATTTATAGTACATTAGAATGTGCTTTATACAAATTTTAACCATGTGAGCTGTACAGGGATCCCTCGTTACTTCATGGTTCAATTAATGCAGCTTCAGTGCATTGCGGGTTTTTTTTTTTTTTTTTTTAATAATAGTAATCAAATAAAGAAATTGAGGAAGAATAGGGGAAAAAGTTAAGGAAAATGCTGCAAAACAAGGCCAATTATGCAAAAAAACCCCAAAAAAACAACAACCCAAACCCCCCAGCAAAACTACTTCTATTTTTATGTGAAGTGTGTGTATTTATATTTTATTTACATTTTATGCATTATTTTTGAATGTTTAGTTGTTACTATAAGCATTTATAGCTTTGAATATGTATTTATTGATATTATACACTTTCCATGGACAGCTCGCCTGCTAAAGTGCACCAATGTGCCTGAAATTTAAAAAAAAAAAAAAAAAAAAAAAAAATCCTCATTTAAACTCATTCGACTTACTTATATTTTAATATCTCCATCTCTCTCCACTTTTTGCTTGGTTCCTGTTAGAAATTTTTCCATGTTGTTGCTTGAAGAGTTGTCTACTGCGCTTCATGTCATTTACTTGTGCGAAAAACCGCTACCCTATAGTGCGACAATGAGAGCGCCACTGCCAGCTAGTGGAGCGGAGGTGCAATTACACTTAATTCTCATACACAATTTCAGAAAAGCATGTTCCCCAGGGTCATACGCCGCCCCCCGGCATCACACCACGCCCCACTCTTTGAGAAGCACTGCATTCCACACAAATTATTCCATAAGGATGACTGAGAACAGTACTCTTTAAGTTACCGTGTAGTATGACCCAAGTTCTAAATGAGAAGGCTCACACCACACCATAAGATTCAAAGCACTTATCCCGGCTTGAAGTGCAGAGCTCACCTGACCTGACCTGCCATGGTTAAAATATGTAGCTATAAAATCGTGTTTTAGTTTGCTTTCGTTTAAGTTTGTGCTCAGTATATACTTAAACTCTGGATAGGGTTTCAAGAAATGACAATACACAGCACCTGCTCTCATTTGGACATGGAGCTCACCTGTGGCCATCATACTCTAAAAAAAAAAAAAGTCACAATCATTCAGTGGTCCACCTCAAGGACTGCTCAGTAACATCCAGCTCACTTTTTGCAAATACCTGAACAACTGAACTTCTACCCCTCTTGCAAGACAGGATCCAATTAGATTTTATCATGTGATTCAATCAGCTAACCTGTTTCAGGTCTTAGCTCAAAGCACCCCACTGTGGTGAACAATTTGTGAAGACCAAAAAAAAAAACAAAAAAACCCACTCTGTACTGACATATGACTCATGTATTTTTTCTGGGATTGTTGGATTGCTGGCCACTAAATCAGTGAAACATGTGCAAGTAATGACTTGGTATGGAAATGGCTGTTCAGTAATGTGAACACATTGTCTATTTCTCAAAGAATGACCACCACAGGGCCGGCATACACAATCCTTTCCATTTGCCCTCACATACAAGGCCTTTTTGAAACTGAGAGCCTCTTCTTGGGTACCAATTAATGCGAAGGCATACCAGGTCGATACACACCTCTGAAATTACAAATTGCTCATCAAATTTACCTTTAATTATATGTTATTATTAATAATTAATGATATTCATCTATGTGAAGATATTGATTTGATTTAAAAATATATTTTAAAAAATGAGATGCAGCTCAATGGAGAGTGGCGCTATAGAGCTGTGGGGCTGTCCTAAAAATAGCAGTGAACAGGTCCGCGGGCAACTCATATTGTTGGTGGTCCCTGCTTTAGACAACGGGAGGAAACCGGAGCCTCTAGAGGAAACCGCAGCAAATTACGGAAGAACATGTAAACTCCACAGAGAACTGCACATCATTGAATGTGTTAAACAATACACCACCACGCTGTCGCCTTCTGTATATTAAACTAAGTCTTTTAAAATCATATTCTTTTCTTCTCCTGGACTCTGTCATGTTACTCCAGCATTGTTCACTGGATTTGAATCTTTATCACAACAACCTATTCTGTGGAGACCCATTTCATCAGCTTTACCTGCCTACAATTTTAACTCCTCCTGGAAGTAATCCCTAAATTTTATTATGAATTTACTGAGCAATCTGTGCAGGTTGTCGAGTTGTTCAGCATACTGACTATAAGAAACAGCTCTATTTTACAAAGAACGTCATTTTATTCAGTCCAGTTCAGTTCATTTTCTGTAACCGCTTACACCCATCCCTGCCAACTCCGGGCAAAAGCAGAGTACACCCTGGACAGCTCGCCAAGCCATCACAGTGCGGAAACACGCTGACGGCTTTGCAACTACTCTTGTCAAGAGTCAGCAATGGTTCTTTTACATGAACCTCTCACCATAGACAGTGAGAGACATATCTGGCCTTTGATAACCCAGTTAGCTACACTGGGGGGGGGACAGTGACAACCTTGTGGAGAGTAGGACTCGAACCCCCAACCTTAGGATCAGCGATCCAGCACCCTTTACCATCAGGCCTCCATTGCCCCAAAAATAACCAAACAAAATAAAATAAAATAAACTTAAATTGTAACTTAACACAGATTATTTCCGATGACACAGATCAGAAATAAACACCAAAATACGAATACTAATCGTGGTGAAACAATGTTCTGATTATAAAAAGAAGATAAAAAACAAAAAAAAAAAATTGCACACAATATTACATTGAGATATAATTTCCGGTTACTGTTATATCAGTTATGCCTGAGAACCCAACAAATAACTTAAATAAATAGCAAGTTATAAAAATTACACACATCATGTATACTGTACGTTCCTCCTCTTAAATGAAACAATAGAAGCTTCTGCTCACATGGAATTATTAAAAACGTCTGCATGTCATGAGTGCCCACCCACAGTACACTTCGGCTAAAGCAGCCACTTTTGGGTTCACTGTGTGAACTATTTATACAAACTGTGCTTCACAAAATGTGCAGCCCTCAAATGCACTGCATCACTGACGTAACTGGAAAATATCAGCGTTCTGTTTGTCTCAGCACACTGCGTAATATTTTTCATGCTTATATTACTGTCACATATGGCTTGGTTTCTGGTTTTTGGTTGCCCCAAACCGGCTACTTCACGCTTTTCTGTCTTGTGAATTTGGTTAGTACTACCATACCGCTTTGTTGTGGGGCCGGTGGTGTAGTGGTTAGGGTGCTGTGCTTGTGATCGGGAGGTTGTAAGTTCAAATCCCACTGAGACCCTCATTGTGCTAAGACCCCTGGGCAAGGTCTCAACTACAAGTGTGCCTCTGTTCACCCAGCAGTATAATTGGGTACCAGTAAAATATACTGGAAAGGTAACCTGTGATGGACTAGTGTCCCATCCAGGGGGAGTTGAACTCCTGAACTTTATACTGAAAAGTGACTACTGTATTTTGTGAGTCCCAATGAGGCAATATATATTTTTACATTTTTATAACTATTTCACAACAATTGCTTTAAATGACTTGTTTAAAATCCTGACCTTCCATTTTGGTAATCAATTGAATTATGGCATGTTAGCTTTTATTTTTCAAATGAGAAAGTATTTGCATTACAGTACTTACAAAATTTTTCTTAACGTCACAGTGAATTCAAGCATATTGATCTTGCTTGCAAAATATAGTGAGAATCTTGGGAAATGGCTTCTACCATACATAGCTGTTTATTTTTGTCTTTACCGTTTACATTGAAGACTTCTATAACAATACATGACAATTATTTGCAGGGCTGCCAATTTTGGTCAGTTGGCTGAAGTGAGAGTTTCAATTTGTGATGATTATGTGTCTCTACACATTTGTGTGCACACATGAATGCACCCTTATTTTTAGGTAGGTTTCCTTTAAGTAAAATGATTGTGTGTGTGTGTGTGTGTGTGTGTGTGTGTGTGTGTGTGTGTGTGTTTCCCACGTTTGATATCCGGCACATGTTTGCATTATGATGCTTGTAATTGATGTCATCACAATTTTGCACATTTACCTGTGGGTTATCAAAGGCGGGCCATGTCTGTCACTGTCTATGGTGAGAGGCATGTAAAAGAACCATTGCTGACATTCGTAAAGAGTAGCTGCAAAGTCGTCAGCGTGTTTCTGTCCCTTGCTAAAAAGGGTTGTGACAGGAAGGGCATCCGACGTAAAAACCTCTGCCAAATCAAACGTGCGAATCAGATGATTTGCTGTGGCGACTCCCCAGTAAAAGGGAAAAAGCCGAAAGGAAGACAGACAGACCTGTAAAATTTACTTTGAAATTTAAATTTAAGTTGTAATCCTATATGTTGATTGGACAGTCAGTTGCCATCAATGATTACCTTCATGTTGGCATTGCAGAGAAGCTCTCTTTGCCCAACATCATTTTAGAGACACATACTGATATTTATTTGATGATATTGGCAAATAATTAAGGGCAATTTGGTGTTTGATAGTAAAATCTAAAATAGTATATCATTAGCCTAACGATGGAAGCTAATACCATGTGTACAAATAATATTATCCAAAGGGTGCACATAGAGAACATAAATGAAAATTAATTTGTCACAGAAACTTGTAAAACACCAAAGTTAACATTAGTATGTAAAAAGAAGTCGCCGTTACATCTACAATCCGATATTGGTCAATTAATAAGATCTAAACCAGGAGAGGCAGGCTACCCTAACATAACATTTTCTTATTGATCAAGGAGAGTAGCATGAACACCAGTGTCACAAGCTGCACTACGGCAAATCACACAAACACAGCCCCGATCAGAGGCCAGTAGATTACACACCACCATATCAAGTGTTGTGTGTGTGTGCTTTCATGTTTCCTAAATCCTGACTGATACATTTTAGAACGTTATTTTAACATAGCTATGAACATAAGTGCTGCACGACAGCTTTTCCGAAGAATTTGGAGAAAATGGGGAGGTTTAATATTGGCCTATATTTAGACAGCTAACAGAGGCCAGGTGTTTTTAATCAAGAGTTTGATAACTGCTGGTATAAAGGATTCAGATATGCAAACAGTGTTAAGGGAAGAATTAATTATATTTCATGAAGTCCTGACTGTATTTTATAGCACCCGTTTAAAGAAAAATGTAGCTTCTGGATATAGCACATGGATAGAGCGGTGGTGGCGGCCTGGTGGTATAGAGCGCTGGATCCCTGATCCTAAAGTTGGGGGTTCACAAGGTTGCCACTGTCCCCGCCCCAGTGCAGCCAACTGGGTTATCAAAGGCCGGCCATGTCTCTCACTGTCTATGGTGAGAGGCATGTAAAAGAACCATTGCTGGCTGCAAAGCTGTCAGCGTGTTTCTGTCCCTTGCTAAAGGGTTGTGTCAGGAAGGGCATCTGACGTAAAAACCTATGCCAAATCAAACATGTGAATCATTCGCTGTGGCGACCCCTGATAAAAAAGGGAAAAAGCTGAAAGGAAATCTCTCATCGTTGATTATTATGATGAGGAAATTAATGAGATTCGCTTGATCTGTTAAATAGGGATAAAACATTCAATGATGTACATTGTCATTTACTGAAATATCTGATTTTAACTTTACAGAATGGATTTTTTGCCTGGTATTTTTAAAATTTTGTCATCTTTTATTAGATTTGACAATTATATTGGTCTAACAGCTCTTAAGAGCTTTATTCTAGTGACACATACCCAACTTCGATGCTCATTGGGAAAAAAGAAAATTAGTTTGACACCATTATGTTTGAATTACCTGTTGCTCTATTTTGTTTTCACTTATCCCAATTTTCCTTTGCAAATTTTTCCTCTTTGCTTATTTTCTTTTTAAAAAGGAGCTAGAATATCTAGTGTAAAACACAAAGATGACTCTCAGCATTTAGTTGCCTGATAAAGACAGTGATGCAATAAGTTGATAATTCTTGAAAATGATTCATAAACTCAGTGTAGTAGTTGACATGATAATGTGGCAAATATAAATTGTATTTTATACACACACACACACACACACACATATACACATATACACACATATATATATATATATATATATATATATATATATATATATATATATATATATATATATATATATACATATGCTGAGGTTGGAACTACCAGGCAGAAGGCCTAGAGGAAGACAAAAGAGACGATTCATGGATGTGGTGAAGGAGGACATGAAGGTAATTGGTGTAAGAGAGGAAGATGCGAAGGATAGGGTGAGATGGAGACAGATGATTCGCTGTGGCGACCGACCCTGAAGGGAAAAGCCGAAAGGAGAAGAAGAAGATGAAGAGGAAGATATATATATATATATATATATATATATATATATATATATATATATATATATATATATACATATTATAAACTGTATTTAAATGTGATAAAATAATTATCTGAAATAGTTTCTTACTATGGAAATGTCGGTATATTTCCAATATTTACTGTAAAATCTAGAATTACAAGTACATTCTATTTTGATTTTGCCCAACTGGATGTAAACATAATTACACACTTCAGAATTTTGAGCCATTCATATATTACTAGTTGTTTTTCATCAATATAACTATTATTACATTTAAAATATTGCAAATACATTAACATAGATTAAAATGACTAATTATTCTAACTTTTAGACAAATGTGTCGATGAATAAACATAAGAATGCTTGTGAGGCGTTTAGCTGTGTGTGTGTGTGTGTGTGTGTGTGTGTGTGTGTGTGTGTGTGTGTGTGTGTGTGTGTGTGTGTGTGTGTGTGTGAGAGAGAGAGAGAGCGAGAGAGCGAGAGAGAGAGAGAGAGAGAGAGAGAGAGAGCGAGACGAGAGAGACTTCACTTCACAAGCCACACTTTGACTGTCCAAAAATTGACATGGTGATACTTGTGTTGTATCAAATTTTGAAAGAGAAGTTATCAAGTGGCTGAGAATGGAGTAAACTGAGTGTCTTTGGTTGGAATTATTTGAGAATTATATTTTTGCATAATCATACAAACCCCATCTGGGGTTAAAACATCATATTTACAAAGGCCTGGGTTGACTATTGTCTTACCATTGTCTTTTGATGGCAATTAATATTTCGTAAACTATTTCAATTTACCAGCGGGGTATAAATATACTAAAAGCAGTGTCAATTATTTAAATAGTGTGAACGGACAAACCTATGTAGTGAGGAACATATGATATTAAGGGGTTAATATCTGGGAAAAATAAAATTGAAATATTTGCATAAAATTTTGGTACTGACCTTCAATCAATAGGGAAACAATACTAGTCACTGGTATGCACTAACAATGTCAAGAAATGATCTCTTTTAGACTTAATTTAAACCAAGGTATTGTTATCATCTCACAAATTCAAAGTTGCTTGTCCAATCCAATAAATGCCTGTTGAGTTTCCATTTTGTTGGACACCCCCCAATTTTTCTGGTGTCTTTCCACTTTATTCACTTCCTAGGAATACATTCTAGTGGATTGGTGTCTCATCCATATCACCTCATGCAGAGTGCACCTAGGATAAACATCAGCTCCACTGAAACCTGACCAGGAAAAAGCAGTTACTAAAGATGTATTAACAGGTATGTAAAACAACCAGTTCATTTGAATGAAATACTGTACAAGTCATTCACAGTATTAGCTTCCACTGTCTTAAAGTGTCCTGCAAATAACTAGAATAGAATACATATGCATTTCAATCAGATCACTTCTATGCAATCACTTTACACTTGCAGTGAGATCTCTGCCACACCATTTCCCACCTCGGTTCTTATTGATAATGTTCAGTGTGAGAATAGGCTGAACATAAATAAAAGACTCGTCTGAAGTGAGTGAATATGTTTAATATTAAACTTACCATCAGAAAACCCTGAAAACCCTGTCCTTTCTAGAAGCATTACTGAAACCCTCAATAATCCTGCATTATGGTCATCCAAATGCCCATTCATTTATCAAGTGCAAGCACACACACACACACACACACACACACACACACTTGAAGTTTTATGCCTTGAGTGTGTCTGATAGTAGTGCTTATAAAAGAAAATCAAGACGACAGGTCCATAAATCTCTTACCCGAGGACTTTCACACCATCCTATCAAAATCCGCCCTGTACCCCCCCTGTTTGTGTGCATCTACATTATTATAATATATAAAAGTCATTCTACCACCTATAAATAAAATTGTTTTAGTAGATACTCTAAATTTACTCTCTTTTCTTTCCATAGTCCAAAAATATGCAGAATTTGAATTATTTAAACAATAAAAATAGAAAATAGAAAAATATTTAATAGTGTGCTGGAAAACTGTTCAGAAATCAGTTGTACTGACTGGCTGGTCTACAACTCAAAATAAAAAAGGGCAAATGTTATACTAAAGAAAAAGGGTGCCTAAGACTTTTGCACAGTGCTATCTAACTATCTATCCAACCAACAACCATTAGTGGTGATGAGAAAAAGATGATGCTTTCCACATGGTGTATATTACATACATTTACAGTATCTGGTAAAATTGATTCAGGTATTTGGAGCTTCTTGGTGGAGCCTAGTGTATGACTTTGCCCAAGACTTTTGGCTTGATGACTGCTAGAAGGACCTGAAATTCCTGAAATCGTTATGTGTCTTATCTATGCCTTGGTTCCTCAGCATGGATTAATATCCATGAACATGTCTGTCTCTTATAAACGCCCTAGAAATATGTATAACATGAATGTTCTCCCTGTACTTGTGTGGTCATCCTCTGGGTGCTCCAGTTTCCTTCTACAGTCTAAAGACTTATTTGGATAATTGGCTGTTTCAAATTACCCCAATGTGTGAGTGTGGATGGTTCTGCATCTGTGTTGGCCTTACAACAGTCTCACAAGCTGTTGAAGGTGTACCCCACCTTTGCCTGCAGGTTGGCTAGCATGAGCTCCAGCCAGCCGACAACAATACAAAAAAAAAAAAAAAAAAATTTAGAAAATAAATTATTATGCACAAGTATTCTGGCTACAGTAACACACCTTGGCATCAGAGTCTTCAAGGTATATTTCAGCAATGTTCAATCAAGGCTTGATATCGCCTTTTAAACCTCTGTTTACCATCCATCCACATTTGTGCTATTGTTGTTACATGCACCCAATGCCAAATCTGGGGTTAAAAAAAAATTGTAAGTGTCGTAAAATTGGCATACACCATCGAGCAGTTTCCTCCTCGCCCTCCTTGCCAGTTTGGAGGGAGAGCCTGATCAAGGAGTGGTGAGGAAGTATCAAACACTTTCTATTTATTGGTTATTTTACTTTGCTCAGAGGAATTGATAAATCTTAAGAATCTCTTGTCTCATGCCTGAACAAAACCTGACAAATTATGAGAGTTTTTGTTACCCATAGTTGATCATTTGGAGCGATGAAATGCTCTACGAAAAGCTGCATTTATGAAGAATCAAACAAAATAATTGCGATTGAAAGTGCTGAAAGTATCGTATAAAAGTCAGTATATATGCATGACAAGTAATAAAATGAAAATCACTTTGAGTCAGAAGTGTTATTTATTTGATTATTACTTACTTAACCCCTTTGGTAATCTTGCAGTAATTCCGAATGAAAAAAAAAAAATTGTACATAAGATTTTTGAAAATGTTCTCTACACAAAACTGGCTGTAGCTGAGGCTCAAAAATGTGCTACATGTAAACTATGATCATTATTAAACTACTATATGAACTTGCCCTTTACCTTCATATGCTGCAAGCATGTAGGCAACCATTTCACATAGAGGCAACCCCTCTCATTCCATCATCAACCAACAGATGTCTCACTGGTTTTCATGCAAGGCAAAAAGGCAGATGTACAATGATACAGCCAGCTTCTGAAGGGGATAAACCACTTTTTTTGTGAAATGGGACTTCTGGGGGAAGGTTTACATGTCCAGTACAACATGTACACTGTTATATTTTGCAATTTTAATGGAACACAGATTTACTGTATATGCTTTAAAAAAAAAAAATCAAAGTATTTTGACAAATGTATATATTTATAACATCTACAAACACAGTGTAGCCTTAGCATAGGCTCAGAAGGGTCACCATCAGAAAAGAGGGGAAAAGATGCTCCCATCATGCTTGGTGGCCACCATACAATCCCACAGAGGTCTGTTATGATTTGAGGTTGCATCAGTTGGTCAGTTCAAGGCTTAGCAACATGACATGGCCACAATATTAAGGCAGCTGGTGACTTGAAGTACTGAGCGATCAGGTTATCTCAATATCACAGTTCTGCTGGGATTAGAGTTTGGGGTGTCTTGAAGACTTTATGTAGTGGTCCAACTACATAAACTAGCCCTGAAAATGGATGGCGCTGGAGCATCGGGCCCATACCCGGCTGTCGCCGGCCGACACTTCCAGGTCGTGGGCTACGCCACGATGAGTAGGAGGGCCGCCGTGGTGGCGCAGAAGCCTCGGGCAGATCTTGGTGGTACTAGCAAATATTCAAACATCTCAACATAAAAACTCAGTAAAAAATGAATACTACTCTGAACTGAAATACAACTTGAGACTCGGCATGATTTTACCAAAACAAACAAACAAAAAAAGCCACAATGAATGAATGTGGACATCAATGATGAAGGAAGCTGGAATAGAATAATAGAGTGCACAACTTTTTTGACAGAGCAGAATAAATTTATGTAAGAGCTCAATATTTATTTATTAATTTTCTGGACTGCTTAATTCTAATTAGGGTCGCATATCGGCCTACTCTTGGTTGAGGGCAGGGTACACCATGGACATTGTGCGAGGCCATTGCAGGGACCACACTCACAGAAACATTCACACTCACACCTCGGGGCATTTTAGAATAGTCAGTTAACCTATTGTGGATGTTTTTGGACTGTGGGAGGAAACCCATACAAGCACGCGGAGAACATTACAAACTCCACACAGAAACACTCAGGCTGGGAAAAAATGGCTGTGTGCTTTAGGAGAACATTCACTCTGCCTTAAATTGATTGTGTGCTGGATTTGCTGATTCATTGCCATGCCATCTTAATTATGGAGTCGGACCTTTGCATCATTATATTAAGGCTGGGAATAGCTTTTTGTCCTCTTGCTCTGTCTGCCCTTTTCCAGGAAGCCCAACTTCCAGGTTTGGAGCAGGATTTGCACTGTCGCCTCAGATGCAGGGATCTCTTTTTTGTTGTAATTTCTATTTAAATGAGTTTTAAGCAATGTACTCATTATCGTCCCTTTCACTATATGTTCAACATCAACAACAACAACAACAACAAAACACCTCGCTCTTTGATTGCTTTATAACATGGCTGTCTACCCTCTGTTCTTCCAGCCCTTACAGTAATCATGCACAGCTGACCATCTAATTATTGCCTGAAGATTCTGATGAGTTTAAAGAGGTGGGTTATATTTTTGTTGTAAATAAAACCTCAGGCAGTTAGCTTTCTAGCAGCAGGGTCGGCGGCCCCTGATTTTAATTAAGGTAGGCTATCTTTGCATCACCAATTTCATTTGTTTCTTTTGTGTTTTCGGTTGTTTTAGTTGCTGGGCCGTTGTGCCTAGCATGGGTGTCATGCACTACATTTTTGTGCTTCCTGGCATATACAAGGCCATTGCCTGAGATAGGCCCCACCCTCGACATGACCATAATTAAGATTAAGTAGTTCAGAAAATGAATGAATGAATAAATGCCATTCACAAATTCAGAAGAATATGTGGAGCACCATTCTCTATGGGAGGCCCTGTAGGCGATCAATCATTTTTTGGTTTCACACATAACCTCATACATTCTAAACAAACACTAGTTCACCCTCTTACATTCACTAGTACTTCCTCACACCCTATTTGAGTGTTTATGTTCCGCATATGTACCTGTGTCTAATGGGATATATCAGTTAAGTAAAGTTTGATTTCAGCCAATGTAGTACAGTGAGTCGTCGACTTACGACCTATGCGAGTTACATCTGATTGACTTTACGACCGCAAAAGTGGTGAAGCATGATTCATGTCAGTGCAGTGCGAGTGTTGCGGACGACAGTTGTTTGGGCTGCCGGCAGAGCCAGCATCGTAAAAGGCCAAGCAGGAGATGATGCCAATTCACTTTCTAACTGCTCAGAGCAAATCTATTCATCTAATTTCAATGCTACAGCACTGTGGCACGAAGCTGAGAGCCAATCCTTTCTGTGTGGGCGGGTCCGATACCTTGAAACTCTAATTTTATTGGACTCACACGCTGAAGTGTTTATGTGACAGGAAGCGCGTCCCAAGTTTTGGCAATCAGCTGGTCTGCGGGTTGAAGTTTTTCCATGTCTGTCCATTTGTGTTTGCTTGCCAGCTTGTGTTTGTGTTTCAGCTCTGTGCTTGGCTTCGTGGAAATGAGCCGATCAAAACGAGGGAAATTTATCTCTTTACTCAAACAACACGCGCAGTCTGTGGCTGTTGTCATAATCCAATAAAATTAGAGTTTGAAGCTATGGGACCCGCCCACACGCTGGAGTACAGAAAGGATTGGCTCTCTGCTGCATGTCAGAGTGATGTGGAATTGAAAATAGATGTATAGATTTAAATGCACGAGATTTATTCATCTGTTTTTGTTTGGCGTGAGTGTATTTGGATGGAAAGTTGACATACGACCAGATCGAATTACGACCGGTCTGCCGGAACCAAACGCGGTCGTAAGTCGACGACTCACTGTAGTTCACTTTTCCACAAGGAGGGTTAAAATCAGTGCTGGTTATTCACCGGCTTCAGAAAGATTCCTGGGTTTGAACTTAAAAAAAAAGTTCCAGGTGAAGCTTGTTGAAATGACCTAGTGTATGATATTATGTGCATCATTTTGTACTTCTGGCCAGTTTTCATATACAGTACATGGAACCCTCACTACTTTGTGCTTCAATTCATGCGGCTTCAGTGCATCACTTTTTTTTTTAATATTCATTGAATTAAAAAAAGAAAATTAAGGAAGAATAGGGGGAAACGTAAAGAAAAATGCCACAAAACAAGGCCAATTATGCAAAAATCACCCAAAACAAACAAAAACAAGAAAAAGAAACAACCCAAAACCCACCAGCAAAACTACTTACATTTTTATGTGAGATGCACATCTCAGTGCGTGCACGCATCTGTATGTCTGTGTATTTGTATTTTATTTACATCTGATGGATTATTTTTGAATGTTTAATTTTTATTATTACCATTTATAGCGTTGAATATGTATTTATTGATATTATGTACACATATACATGTATGTATACGTCAGTCGGGGAAGTTGACTGACGTAATTTGGCAATCGCGGAGGGCGGAGATCTCGGTCCCACTTAACTGCAGAAAGTGAGGGATCCCTGTTTATGTATACAGTATAATTCATGTCTATGTCATGTTCTAACGCCAGGGTCTCCAATCTTGTTCCTTTGGCGCTATCTTCCTGAAGACTTTGGCTTCAACCCTAATCACACTAATTTGGCTCAAACTCTAAGGCACACCTGACCATCTGGTAATTGCCTGAAGTTTTTAATCATTTAAAAGAGGTGTGTAGGATTTTGTTAGGAGATAAAATCTGCAAGTAGGCAGCTCACCAAGAACATGGTTGGAGACCCTTTTGATTTAGGACGGAGTGCTTCTGACCTCATTAAGTCTGGATGAGAATTGTGTTGGTGATAGTAAAATTTAGGTCTTTTTTTTTGGACAGAGTATTTCTTGTCTCATTACAATACTTTTTTGTGTGTGTTTGTACAATTAAATCTTACAAACAATTGATCTCGGTAAAATTCCCAGAATGTTGTATTCTGGCTATGTAAATTTGTTTGAGCTGCTCATGCATACTCTGTCACATCCCTCTTTATGTCCTCGGCTATTTTGTAATTAATGACTGCTTCCCTTATTCTTTCTAAGCCAAGGACGAGTGCTTTTTTGAATGACAATCAGACCCCCTAAGCTTCTATCATTCTCTGTTATGACAATCAGAAGTATCTAGGCACCAATCACTCTTCATACTTTATTACAGGCAAAAGCATGATTTGACAAATAAAAGCACAGACTTGCGGTTTATTTTATTTAATTATGAAAAATGTATTGAAATATTATTATTATTATTATTATTATTATTATTATTATTATTATTATTATTTACAGTAAAGATTTATATGCAGCAGAGAGGGATCGGGTGATCCTGGCACAGTCAGGCTGGTTCGGCTCATCAGCTCAGGGCCCTCACCCTCTCCACACGCAGCCCAGACAGCGAATGGGACTTCTCCCAGGAAGCACTGCCTAGTCAAACCCACCAAGAACTTTCCGGAGAATATGGAGACTCCCCAACACTGCAGCCTTCTGCATTGCCCAGACTATGAGAATGGCTGTGCTCCCGGTAGCAAACCCGGGCACACTCTCGATCTGTGTTAATAGATCAGGAGGTGCCAAACTGAGGGTGCTGAGAACAATGGGGAGTCGGATGACTTTGTACTTTGGATACAAGCGAGACATTTCAAAGACGAGGTCCGCATATTTTGCATGCTTCTCCTGAATCTTGTCAATCACACTGCTGTCAAAAGGGACAGAAAATTCAATAATATTAATAATTCCATTGGATTTATCAAAAAGGACAATATCAGGTTTGTTGGCTTCAATTCTCCTCAGGCTGTATATGGGCCAATTCCAAAGAAGCTTGAAATTATCATTTTCCATGACGCCCTGGACATGATCAGGGTCGTACCATGGATGGACTTCTGAGTCCAAAATACACGCATGACGGAGACGACAATAAAAGGAATGTGCCATGCCATGTCATGTGTTTTCAGATCAGACATTTGTGCCTAAACAGGACAACCACTGACAAGGTGTTGGACAGTTTCACTAAATTCACGACACAAACGACATTTGGGATTTACATTTTCCCTCATAATATTACATTGACAATTGCGTGTTGGAAGTGACTGGTCCTGAACATCAAAAAGAAAGCCCTCGGTTTCACTTTTCAGACCAGCCGACAAAGGAGTCATCCAGGCAAAGGAGTACGAAGGATTACTGTTCTGCACATAAACATGATGTAGTGGTTTTCCAGACAGTTTTTCCTTGAAATGACGACTCTCAGCAGATCTGATGAAAGACTTCACCTGGTTGACACACATAGATGTTCCGTCCAGCAGTACTTCGCCATCGACAAAATCAACATTGACGTTGAGATTCTGTCCAGCAGCCTGGGCAACTATGGAAGTCTTTGCTTTCATCGTGAGTCTTGATATGCTTCACAAGAGGATCATCAGATAAATAAATATGTACAAAAGTGCACAATAAAATACCATCATGAAGTGCCTCCACATTAATCAAACCTCGTCCCCTGGAATTGATTGATAAATATAAATGATTGATAGAGGAACGAGGGTGGTGAACTCGGTTATCAGACATGATCCTTCTTGTAAGGTGATCAAGACCCATGATGTCGTCCTTTGTCCAATCAACAACACCAAAAGAGTAAGAAAGGACAGGCATGGCGTACGTATTTGTGGCTTGGACCTTGTTTCTAGCATTTAGCTCCGAACTCCAGATCTTTTTTAGACGAGATTTGTACTCGGCCCGAAGTTTGTCTTTTATGTGGGCATTCTGGAGCTTGTCTCGAACTTGCATCCTCAAATAGGTGAACGATTGGCCTTCCACGAGATGCTCAATCACTCCTCCTCCATGTAACTCAACTGATACATCATTGATTGCCTTTCCACATTTTAAATGAAGAGTGTTACATTTATCAAGTCCAAAAGTCATACCGATATCTTGTGAAAAGGACTTGACAAGGAGAATTTGTTTCTTCAAGTTGGAATCTCCTTTGGCAATCAGCTCGATGTCATCCATGTAAAGGAGATGAGTAAGAGGTGTTGGGGATCTGTGCTGTGGAGGTCCTGGATGATAACCTTCCTCCTTATTGAACAAAAAACTCAAGGGATTAAGTGACAAGCAAAAAAGCAGAGGACTAAAAGAATCCCCCGGGAATAGTCCTTTCTTAATTGAAATAGGTTCTGAAGTCTTAACCTGACCTTGTGAGTACATCTCAAGCTGAGTTGACCAGCCAGTCATTAAACACTTGAGTAAATGGAGTCATCGCTCAGGTAGGCCAACACATTGCAAAGACTTCAGAATCCATTCATGAGGGACAGAGTCGGATGCCTTTTTGTAGTCAATCCAGCACATTGAGAGGTTGCAGGGATAAGTTTTAGCCTCTTCAAGTATCATTTTCTGGACCAATAACTGATCCGTGCATCCTCAACATCCCTTTCTGGCTCCCTTTTGCTCCGGGTAAACAATTTCATTGGAGGAGCAATAGGATGACACAAGATTTGTCAAACACCCGGTAAAGATTTTGTACATAGTTTTCAGGCAGGTAATAGGGCGGTAATTTTTAGGATCTGTCAAGCCTCCTTTCTTTGTGCGACCTTTATAGAACCAAGGAGGGACATCTCCTCCCAAAGAATTAAAACAAGTGAGCAGATGTGGTTGGACACAGGGGAACAGTTTCCAAAACCGATTTTGAATGCCGTCAGGTCCTGGAGCTGTGTTAGATTTGGACATTTTTATTGTTTTCTTCAGGCAGTCCAAAGTAATGAGATACAGCAATGGTGAATTAATATTTTCTGACGTGGCTTTGATGTATTCTTCCACCCATGGTTCCTCAAGGTTACAGTTGCCGGGTATAGACCACAACTGTGACCAAAACCTCTCACTGGATTCCATGGGTGGTCTCTGGTCGTCATTACTTGTAGGTGTATTTAATGCCTGTAAAATTGTGAATCTAATGAATTTATTCTTCTTTTCCCATTTTCTTTTTCTTTCTGTCCAAATCTTAACCTTTGCCTTAAGGGAATCAAGTATTTGAAGGAGAATTTTTTCCTTAGTTGTTTTGTATTTTGCCTTTAAATTTCTCCAAATTGTCTTTTGTCTTCTTGACATCGACTTGCCATGAGATCTTAATTTAAGGCAAAGCTCCAGCCACGACATGTCTTTCCTTGTTTCTTTTAACTTACGTTGAAACCGGTTTTCTTTACTTTTCTTGCTTTTACCATTGTTGGAAGGTTTGGAAATTGTATGTAATTCCTCTAAAGTTCGAATAGCGGGAAACATGCAACAATTAATATCATGCAGGGAACACTCCGCATCAAGAGTTACAAAAATTATTTAATTTAATTTATCAATTTCATTTTGTGGAAAAGATTTTATTGCAATTTTCACTGGCTTCCTTTTGTCAATCAGTAAACCTAAAATTTCTCGATAGTAACGGTTAAACAAAACAGAAATATGATCATCATGAACTGAAGATGTGGAAAAATCATTGATCAATCAGAAAGTGGAAAGCCAGGGGAATTTTCTTTGTTGCCTTCAGGTGGGCTAACTTCATTGGGAAGAGGGGAGAGAAGGACACCGGAATTCATCTGCAATTTAGGGTCTGCCTCTATCCGAACGTTGGGTTCTTGAGAAGGTACCTGACCACTTGCAGGGAAATTATCATCTGCATCATGGCGCTTAATCACCGGAGTTGATCTTGCAAATTTTGTTGGGTCAGGTAAGCATACAAAGGGTTGGCATTGTCCCAATGTTGCTTTAGCAACTTGCCATTGATCTGTGGATTTTCAGGCCAACCAGTTGCCTTCGCACACTCAAGGAGTGTGGATTTTAGATGGTTCGTCCAGGATATTCGTGGACGGGTTCTTTGCCTCCCCCTGGGGCAAGTCCCATTTCCAGTTTGGCAGGTTTGATTACCAGAGGGAGGCTGACTGGGCTGCAGAAGTGAAAGATTAAATTTTTTTTTCCCCGTTCAGTAACCCAGCAGTAAACCAGCTTTGGGGGGTGCTTGTACGTTTAGTTCAGGGAAAATCCCCTATCCAGGCCCACCACACAGAGGTGTACATCATCAGGCCCTTATTATTATTATTATTATTATTATTATTATTATCATTATTATTATTATTATTATTATTATTATTAAAATTGTTATGTTCCTTACAAATTCGTATTTTCTGCACCTTATTAAAATGTCTCGAATGATGGTATTTATTTGGAACATATTTGAAATTTTAACAATATAGAAATCCAGATATAGCTTTCTATAGCGATCGCCAGAGTGACATCACCCACTCGAGCTTCAAAGCCTTTCTTCTCCTGCCCACACCTTTCATTTCTCAAACAGAAATTATTCCTCCGCTTGTCGATGATTTTGTTCTCTGTCACAAAGTGTGCCATATGATTTATGTTATTGTTTTTAGTAGAAGCCTCTGATGACCAGAATGACCCCTCAATTTCCACATTTATCTCCATTTCAGCTCTCCTCTGAAAAAAAATCCCGCATTTTCAGCAGGAAATGCACTTTGTCTCGTACATATTAATTGCTACGCTTTTAGTACTCTCGTCATAAATGATCGCTTTTATTCGAAAAAAAGTTTCAAGTGAACGTAACACTTTTTTTCCACCTACTGTGTGTATGCAAAGTAAGTTAATAGTTAAAATCAAAGGCAGAGGTGAAAGTAAGCTGAAACACACCGGAATGTCTTGCCAGTAAGAAATATAAGGCCTCCTCTACCAGAACGCACCGAAACACCACGGAAAAGCAACTTTCACCCACGCATCCAATGCAAGCCTTATCTTTTTTCATGCAAAATTTACTAAAATAAATGTACAATTGATGAGTATATAAAAATGATCTCTTAAATCTCTTAAAAATATGTCCTGTGACATGTGAAACTGGGTTTTAGTGTGCTGGACGAACACTATAATTTGTAAGCTACGGTACTCGCTTAACATGAGAAGTTGCAACTCTGGTACTCAGTCACTCACTATATTGTAACGTTAATCTGATGTCCACTTGTGCTGTATTTTTATTTATTTATTTTTTTTGCAAAAAATAATAAAGAATGTAATCTTTTCGGAATTATCTTCTCACATCACCATTTGGTTGTTTTTGTTGTTGCTGTCTCAGGGCTCCAACCATTATCTCAGGAGGACACTATGGTAAGCTGGGATCAGCAATATGCCATGAATACATGGGCGACCCACTGGCGTAGAGCTGCCTACACCAAGCTGTGCCCTTCTGTCTGCCCATCCACCTGCCCACCCACAGACCCCCATGTCTTTGACAATACCGGAAGAAAAGCAACAAGAGCGAGAACACTGTACAAAATGTAAAAATGAAAAAAAAATATGAAGGACTACTTTTCTATGTGATTGCAGTATTATATTTTATTCTTTTTGGTCAGAAAAAGGAAAACATTTTTCTATGCCCTTTTTTTTTTTTTTTTAATTTTTAAACAGGGTAGTCATTTTTGCAAAATAAAAAAACCCAAAATCCTCAAGTAATAAATTGTGAGGATTTACGCGTTTTGAAGTACTCTCCATCTCTCTGTCATGTGACCACCACTCCCGACCCTTCCGCAAACAAACACACATGGAAGGGAGAATGCTCGATGCGCTCTTTTCATTGGATGGCTGGTTGCCTCGATGATGAAAAGACCCCATGCAGTGCTGGTGGGTCAACTGGAAGTCGCATGTATCCTTTTGATGTAGTGGTATTTGAACACAGCCTAACGCACTTGAAGGTAAAAAAAAAAATGCAAAGAAAAATTGATTTTATGTTTAGGAGAAAGAGGGATGATGAGTAAGATGAGAAACAGAGCGGAAAGTGCAGAGGAAGCACATGGAGTATGGAGGCTAGGATTTACTGTGGGCCGAGGCTGTAAGCAAGCTTCCGAAAACACTTTAATTATGTAGAAGTTGTTATGCTATTATTGTTCTGATTTTATCTCCCCATAAATAAGTACTTTGTCTGCACTTTACCTCAAAATTAATGTTTTGCCATATATTACATTAGGGGCCGGTGGTGTAGTGGTTAGGATGCTGCAGGCTCATGATCAGGAGGTTGTGTGTTCAAATCCCAGTTGGATTCTTACTGTGCTAAGACCCTTGGGCAAGGTCTTAACCACAAGTGTGCCTCTGTTCACCCAGCAGTATAAATGGGTACCAGTCAAAATATACTGGGAATGTAACCTGTGATGGACTAGCGTCCCGTCCAGGAGGAGTTGAACTCCTGGTTGCTTCACGCAATAGAAACCGGAGATAAGCACCGGGCTGATGAGCCACTAGGCTCGGGTATAAAAAAAAAAGCCCACAGACAGGGATCCCTTGCTACTTCGGGCTTCAATTCATGCGGCTTCAGTACACTGCGTTTTTTGTTGTTTTTTTTTTTAATATTCTTTGAATTAAAAAAATAAGGACATTAAGGAAATTGCCACAAAAACAAGGCCAATTATGCAAAAAAAAAAAAAAAAAAAAAAAAAAAAAAAAAAAAATCCAAACAAACAAAAAAAAAAACAACCCAAACAAACACAAAACAAAAATCACCCAAAACCTCCCAACAAAACTACTTACATTTTTGTGAGGTGCGCATCTGAGTGCGTGAAAGTGCATCTGCGTGCATGCGCGTATGTATCTGTATGTGTGTGCATTTATATTTTATTTGTTATGGGAATGTAAATATTTGTATAAATGTAAATATAAAAATAATGGATGTATAAACATTGAGTGTAATTATATTCAGTTAGTGTGCTGTAAAGAGAGACACATGGTATGACTCAGCTGTTTGGGTCTGGAATTTTCCATTAGGGGACCTAGTTGCGCATGCGCCCTGGTGGTGGGTCAGGTGATTTGGAATTTTGGTGATTTGGAATTTTCCAGAATGGAACTTTCCCGAACTTTAGGGAATCTATATTAAGGACCTGTTTCTGACTGGCTTCAGTCTCTTCAGGTCTCTTCAGCTGACACAGATCACCTAAGGTGTCTCTTCAGTGCACAGATTATCTAAGAAGTCTCTTCAGGTCTCTTCGGTGCATGGATTATTTAAGGAAACTCATTGTGGCGGAGCATCTCATAAAGGCGTATCATGGAACGTGCATCACCCAAGTTTCGTCGTTCAAGACTACATCACCCAAGTCCATCATCCACGTTCACCCACAGCCCATGTGAGGATGTTAATCATTTGTTTCTTTCGACATGCCGGATTCCAAGCCTTTCCTCAGCAGCGCACTCGCTGTCTCTAAATTTACCATGCTGCAGGTTCTTGGTGACTATGGGACCTTTTGTTTAATTTGTATTTTGTTTAGCTCTAAGCTGTAAGTACAGTATTATTTTGCCTTACTTTGTTCATATTATTAGATAATAAATAGTTTATGTCATGGTTTGTTGTGCTTTGCTGGTTTCACGGGGCAATTTCCATATTCTAAAATCCATATGTAACATATTTCCATCTTATGAATTATTTTCGAATGTTCAATTGATATTATACGAATTTATAGCACTGAATATGTATTTATTGATATTATATATACATATACATATACGTCAGTCGGGGGGGGGTGATCCTACTTCGCGGAATTCAGTGGTCGCGGGGGGGATCTCGGTCCCAGTTAACTGCGGAAAGTGAGGGATCCCTGTATTACATTGGTTGACTAACATCTTAGTTTATGCACTGAAGGACATGCACAGGATTTAAGAATAAAATTCAGAGCAGAGTAGCCTTATTAACATCTTTAGTATGATGTTCATGTGCAAAGCACGTGACCTAAAAATACTTTTGAGTTGCACGGTCCCTGCAAGAATCTTATCTTACGTTCATCCCTGATCAAAGGTCAATATACATGTACAATTTCTAATGCATTATTTTTTCTATAATATCAACTTACCCAGGAACGTTCCAGTAAGTCAGATTAAAATAAGTTTTCATGAGTAGATATATCATTAAAGGTCAAAGTTAAAGCAATAACTTTATTGTAAAGATCGTAGAACTCTGTAGGTAGTGAGCATTGAGATATCTTGGTAATATAACTGGTGAGGATAAGGAAATAAGGTAATCTAACAAGTGATCTTGGCACCAACTTTTTTTTTATTGTTAATAATTATTTTGCGTTGCTGTGGTACGAGAGCAATGAAGCATTGCAGGGCGTGTTTTTACTGGAAACATATTGTTACTACATCATACTAGTCAGTGGCAGTTATTTCAAGATTACAACGGCGGCTCTACTGTCACTAAAGATGTTATCAAATATGTACCGCTCTATTTACAGTGACAGATTGTGCTACATCTTGTTCGACGTCATGGCTAGTTTATTTAGAATCAGAAATAATTTCTGTTATGATTCCCCCTCCCCCCATAATTTCCCATGCCAGCGTGATCTACTGAAACCCATTGATGCACAGATTCTCTGAAATCTTAAGATATTCACTATATGTTCCACTTTCAGTGCAGGAAAAGAAGACATCCATTGGACTAATGCTTGAAAATGCATCCCACCCCAGATTCTCAGCTTCTCTGTGTCCCTCTGTGTGGGGAACCGACAGGTCAGTAGGCTGGACTGCAGCATGATGATTGGATGAAAGTGACTGGAACCTCTTTAATTGACAGTGGCACCAAAGCTTCTTAAGTTTAGTTGGACACAGATTGCTTTTTGGTGGTAATAGAATGTTTGCTTTGCTAGGAACACAATAGCACTTCGGCATCAATGGAATAGTGATGATGTTCAGCAGCATAATAAAGCACTGAAAGGTGTATAAGTTCTTCTTGAGTTTGCTCCATGTTTTATTTTAGTAATATTTGTTCATTTATTAAAGGTTGCATGATGGTATACTACATGCGTGTGTGTGTGTGTGTGTGTGTGTGTGTGTGTGTGTATGTGTGTGTGTGTGTGTGTGTGTGTGTGTGTGTGAGAGAGAGAGAGCGAGAGAGAGAGAGAGAGAGAGAGAGAGAGCGCATTTCAACACCCACGATTTGGTTCAGAAATTAAAAAATAACTGATCTTTTTAACGCTCCTGGTATGAGCAGGGGAGCTGGCTGACCGGAGGTCCTATGATAAAGAGAATTTACTGCTGGCCTTTTCAAAAACATCCCAAGGGTGTTTGGTCAAAACTGGTTTTAGGGATCTTACTATCTTTCACAAGGCATACATCAGACCTTATACATAAATAACACATAAAAAACATGATGCAATAACGGAGAAATATTATATGATTTAGTGCTTGCTCTGTTTGACAATCCACCAGCTGGCACTGATACCGGTCTATCACTGATTATTTTTCTGAAACTGTATACACATTTTATTTTTGCTTTCTTATCTTCTTTTCCTTTCGGCTGTTTCCTTTTTCTCTGGGGTCGCCACAGCACATCATCGCATGCTTTGATTTGGCATAGGTTTTTACGTCGGATGCCCTCCCTGACACATCCTTTAGCAAGGGACGGAAACACGCTGACAGCTATGCAGCTACTCTTGATGAAAATCAACAATGGGTCTTTTACATGAATCTCCCACCATAGACAGTGAGAGACATGGCTGGACTTTGATAACCCAGTCAGCTTCACTGGGGGGGTGGGGGGGGGGGGGGGGCCGGGATGGCCTTGTGGAGAGTGGGCCCCCTAGTGGGACCCCTAGGGTTGAACCCCCAACCCTGGGATCAGCGATCCAGCGCTCTTTACCACCAGGCCACCACCGCCACTTTATTTTGCTTTCTTATCAGACGTATAAAAACCAAACAGACGATTCATGGATGTGGTGAAGCAGGACATGAAGGTAGCTGGTATAAGAGAAGAAGATGCAAAGGATAGGGTGAGATGGAGGCAGATGATTCGCTGTGGCGACCCCTGAAGGGAAAAGCCGAAAGGAAAAGATCTGTCGTATAAAACTTTTAGCTCTGTGTATTATGAAAAGTTAACCCACAGAAGCTTTTTCAGAAGCATTTTACACTGCATCTTAATTTTCAAGATTCCGGTTTATTACAGACAAGAAATCCAGTGAAGCATAGCAGGCGTTAAGTTATAATGCCGCTAAGTTTGACAGCTTAGAAAAGTGTAGAGCGAGTCCACAATGAGAGAAAATTGGGAGTTTGCTTTTCAGTAAAAATGTTTCTGGCAGGTTTTTCCTTTTAATTTGATACTGTAGCTTCAGTATGAAGCATGAGTGCTCCCTCCACCCGCAGCCTCCACTTCACTGCTCGCCTCCTGATGAACACTCAGAGATTGCCCTTGGCTTTGCTCTTTTTATTTCCACAATGGTGGTCGTGAATACCAAGTATAGGTATTCAGCTGAATTAAACCAAGACTCGAGGGTGGCTTTATTGAGGCTGTATCGGACCGACGGAAACACACACAGACACAGCATCCCATGTCTAAATGCTCCAGCATAGCAACCCAGTAACCAACATTCTGCTTAATCATAGCCTATTATGAGTATTTTATTTTTGTGTAGTTTGGAAGGTTATACTTCCTATTTGAGTTTATAAAAGATCCTTTAAGATGCATTTATATGCGGGCACTAATCTTGAGTAGATGAATATTTCATATCGAGGACTGCCGCTACCCGCAAAGAGGCTGCAAGTTCAAGCCTCAGTTGGTACATGCAGCCATCCTTAGCCACAAGCCGAAGGAGGTGCAATCTCTGCCCTGTTGTTCACGTGTGCCACTAGTCAGACTTGGCCCTCTATAAGGCCATGCATACAAGGGGTTGGGTTCTGCTGTCCCTATGCATGCGTCGTAGTTTGAAAGAATTTGCTCAGCTTGCATTGCATATTTTAGAGAAAACACATTTACCTTCATTCTCCATGTTTGTAAGATGTAGTGTCATAGAAATTACTGTGATGCAAATTGGCTGTGACTAAATTAGGAAGAAAATTTGGTGAAAAATAGTCTATATAGAATGTAGTTATTTATATTGTCCGGGGATTTAGCTCAGTTGGTAGAGCGTCCGCTTTATCCTCCGGTAGGTCGGAGTTCGAATCCGGCCGCGTCATACCATAAGACGTTAAAATTTGGCAGTTGTTGCTTCCTGCTTGGCGCTCAGCATCAAAAGGATAGAACAACGCAATAACTGGCGCTGCACAGTGGTGACAGGTGCCTAGCGCACAAAGCAAATTTCAATGTATGTAATGTACTTTGACAATAAAGAGTTGTTGTTGTTGTATTTTTTATCATTGATAATGTTTGAGGTTGACCCCCCGGGGTTGTTCTTGGTTGGACATGCCCGAGACACCACACCAGGGAGTCGTTCGGGAGGCATTCCGACCAGATGCCCGAGCCACCTCAACTGGCCTCTCTCAATGTGGGGGAGCAGCGGTTCTACTCCGAGCTCTCCCCGGATGGTAGAGCTTCTCACCTTATCTCTAAGAGAGAGCCCTGCTACCCGACGAAGGAAGCTCATTTCAGCCGCTTGTTACCGCGATCTTGTTCTTTCGGTCACTACCCAAAGCTCGTTACCATAGGTGAGTGTTGGAACATAGATCGACTGGTAAATTGAGAGCTTTGCCTCGCGGTTCAGCTCCTTCTTCACCACGACGAACTTTTACAGGCTCCGCTTTAGAGCAGAGGCTGCAGCAATCCATCAATTGATCTCCCGTTCCATCCTTCCCTCACTCATGAACAACACCCCAAGATACTTCAACTCCTCCACTTGAGGCAGGACCTCATTCAAGACCTGGAGGGTGCATTCCACCATTGTCCGGCTGAGAATCATGGCCACTGATTTGGAGGTGACCTCGAAAACACTGGAGGAACTATGTCTATCGGCTTGTCTGGGAACGCCTCGGTGTCCCCCCGGAAGAGCTGGAGGAAGTAGCTGGGGAGAGGAACTTCTGGACCTCATTGCGCAAGTTGCTGCTCCCATGATCCGACCCCGGAAGAAGCGGAAGATGATGATGGTGATGATGATGATGACAAACCTGCTACCAAAAAATTGTGATGCTGTGTAAAATGTAAAGAAAAACAGAATACAGTGATTTGCAAATCTCATAAACTTATATTTTATTTATGAGAGCGATTTCCTTTCGGCTTTTTCCCTTTTTCAGGGGTCGCCACAGCGAATGATTCGCATGTTTGATTTGGCATAGGTTTTTACGTCGGATGTCCTTCCTGACACAACCCTTTAGCAAGGGACAGAAACACACTAACGACTATGCAGCTACTCTTTACGAAAGTCAGCGATGGTTCTTTTGCATGAACCTCTCACCATAGACAGTGAGAGACATGGCCCGCCTTTGGTAACCCAGTTCGCTGCACTGTGGAGGACAGTGACAACCTTGTGGAGAGTGGGACTCAAACCCCGAACCTTAGGATCAGCAATCCAGTGCCCTATACCACCAGGCCACCACTGTCCTCATTTTATTTACAAGAACATTAAAAAAATGAAATGTTGATAGTGAGGTATTTTCGGTCAGCTTGAATTTAGTGAAAGCAGCACGTCTCACCAGAGTTACCAAATCGGGGAACAGTAACGGTACTAAAACGAAGCGGCTGAAGGAACATTTTGCTATGAATTGGGCTAATTGGTAACAGGTCATTATTTGTGCAGAGGTTCAACAAATGTGCAAAAACTGTCAAAAAACTGTAGAACAATTTCAAATACAGTAATAATGTTCCTTGGTGTAAAAGTGCAAAGACTTTAAATATAATTATGTACTGTAGATGATAATATATTGAAAGATTCATAGACTCTTAAGATATCACTGTGCATTATCAACAAGCCTGAAAATCAATATTGAATGCCCGTGAGCTTCAAGCATAATTCTGTCACGAAAAACAGTGACTCTGGAACAGTTTCAAGTGTCTGTGAGCACAGACTGCAGAGATGCAAGCGTTTGAAGATCACTGATTCCAAGCCCGATGGTCTTTCTGCTCTTTAGACTGGAGGACTGGCTGATATTTTCCGATTATGATTAATTTTCGGTTTTTTTTGAGTTTATGAACCACGCGATTAAAATGTGACTATGTGAATGTTGCAGGACAAATTTAAGAAAATTTTAAGAATAAAAACTGATTTGTCATTGGCTTCAGTCACTTTTCTATCCCACCTCTACAAAATGCTTTTCTGGTTTTCAAGTCACCAGCGCCTCACTTATTGTTCAGTCTTCCTGTTGTGTTGTGTTCCAAGCTTGTTCGAGAAGCTTCTCGCGGAACAGTGGAGATCACCATAAGATTTCTTACCCAGCATTTTTGATTTTGTTTAATATATCAAAGATATTGTCTTTGTTGGTGAATGTGAGTGCATATGATAATTGTGTGTGGATTAGTCACTCTTTTTTTTTTTTTTTTTTTTATGGCTGTAATGGGTGGAATAAATAGTTATTGTGTTTAATCTGTATTGTTTTGATTTCTGTCTTGGTTTGAGCCAGTCATTCATTCATTCATTTTCTGAACCGCTTAATCATAATTATGATCGCAGGGAGGCTGGCGCCCATCTCAGCCGACTCTGTGTGAGGCGGCCCTCTTCTAACTCTGGCGGAGGGGTGTGGCTGACCTACACAGGCTGATTGCAGCATGCACACATGATCCCACTTCCTGATCTACTACGCTATAAAGACAAGCTGCGCGTTCACCTGGGTGCCAGAAGATTGTCTCGCTTCACGTCTCTGCTTCCCTGTGTTCTCTCTGGCTCCTGGTTCCAGCTCCGTGCTCGACCGGTTACCCGCGCCTTAGTTCCTGGTGCTTAATGTTTATTGTGTTTTCTCTTTGACACCAGTAGTTACCGTGTTTGCCTCCTACTTGAGTGCTTCCCCTTTAAGTAATAAATCAGCTCTATGTCATCTCACACTGTCTCCTGCATTCCTGGGTCCATCTGAAAGTTCCTCCAGTGCAGCTAACTGGGTTATCAAAGGCCGGCCATGTCTCTCACTGTCTATGGTGTGAGGCATGTAAAAGAACCATTGCTGACTTTCGACAAGAGTAGGCTGAAAAGCCGTCAGCGTGTTTCCGCCCTGCGATGGCCTGGCGAGCTGTCCTGGGTGTACTCTGCCCTCGCCCTGAGTTGGCTGGGATGGGCACCAGCCTCCCCGCGACCCTAATTAGGATGAAGCGGTTACAGAAAATGAACTGATGAACATCTGAAAGTTCATTATGTCACAGTATGCTTTATTTTTATTATTGATAATTGTGTAGAGTAATGCTTGCAGGAGGCCTACAAAGGCAGACAGTTAGCCTGCATGGCCCAAGCCTGTCAGCAAGGCATGCAATGGAGTTTCTGGTGGTGGTATTTTCTTTCTGTGTGCTGTGTTTACCTTTGTTGCCCAAAGCTAGATCCTTTGCAGTGGTGTGTATGCACGTGTGAGTTGTGTGGCTCTTTGAAATACATTTCTGCTTCCAGTGATTTGCCTCCCCCACTGGTACGACTCAGCCTGAAGTATCATTTTATTACGTTGGACTGTGTGCATTTGTCTTCTGATGTGCGTTTTATTATATTTAACTGTTTGATTCCAAATAAAGTATTTTAATGCATGGAATCTTGCTCTTGCCAAGTACAATGAACTCGTCTGCCTTGTGATCACCAAGTACTGTACTGCTTCATGCAGAGAACTATCTGTTCGGGGTGCCGTTCCAAGAGGGGTGTAATCTGGCTACATAGAATTGACTCCCTCATACTTTTTGTGCATTAATGTGGCAATCTGGCAGGATAAAACTGGTAATCGCTTCTATTTGGCCCTCATACCACATATAAATTATCTTAAATCAACTTCATATTTGTTCTGTGTATTTGAGGCAGTGGTGGTCGAGTGGTATAGGGCGCTGGATCGCTGATAGACTAGACCACCACTGCCCCACTATTGGGTTTTAGTTTTTTAGAAACTTTTAACTACATACAGTAAAACCTCCGCTGACGAACGCTTAAGCTCACGAACTTTTCGCCTCAAGAACATTAAATTTGCGAGCATATAGTCTCTGCTGACGAACTAGTTTTCGGCAGACGAATCAAACCACGCGGTCGAACAGCGCCACGGTGGCGGCCACGAGAAGCTGACGCACGCTCACGGCGTCACAGTTCGTCATCCCCTTTCTTTGAGTGCGGAAGTGGTTTGTGTTTGCTAGACATTTTGGACCATATTGAGTGTACTTTTGCTATTATGGGAACGAAAAAGACCCCACCACAGGCGGAGATCATTGAAAAACACAAACGAGGTGTGCGTTTGTGTGACTCAGCGTCCCAGTACCAGTACGCTAAGTCTACCATTGCTCCCATCCTTAAGAACAAGGAAGCTATTAAGGGTGCGTGTGTGGCTAAGGGTGTTTCCAAACAGTAGGCGTTTCCAAACTCTCCTTCCAAACAGTAAGTCCCTCCCTCCCTCCTCCTCCCACTCCATTCCATCAAGCCATCAACTACCATCACAAAGGTAAATAAAACGACTTTATTATACAGTACAGTTTATTTCTTTAATTACAATACAATAGCACATTTATTATACATAAAATAAGGTATATTTTTGTGTAGTTTTACGGCTTATTTAGTAGAAAATTATGTTTTATGGGGACCTGGGAACGGATTATTCTCATTTTAATGGTTTCTTATGGGAAATAAATGTTCGGAAGACGAACTTTTCGCCTTACACACACTTTCTGGGAACCAATTATGTTCGTGAGCAGAGGTATCACTGTATATTGAATTTCTGACAGTGGTGGCCGAGTGGTATAAGGCACTGGATCACGGGTCCTAAGGTTGGGGATTCAAGCCCCACTCACCACAGGTTGTCACTGCCCCCCACAGTGCAGCTAACTGGGTTATCAAAGGCCGGCCATGTCTCTCACTGTCAATGGTGAGAGATTCATGTAAAAGAACCATTGCTGACTTTCGACCTGAGTAGCTGCATAGCCGTCAGCGTATTTCTGCCCTGCAATGGCCTGGGGAGCTGTCCAGGGTGCACTCTGCCCTCCCCCAGAGTCAACTGGGATGGGCACCAGCCTCCCCGTGACCCTAATTCAGATGAAGCGGTTACAGAAAATGATATTAAATTTCAAACATTAGCTCATTTCATTCTATGTGGCCGAATAAGTTAAATATGACTTTTCTTCTATCTAAATAACAAAGAAGTGTTGTGCACTTGTGTGTTTTTTTGCATAGGGCAGAAGGGTAATGAATAATCTAGTACTCGTGCTTTATAACCAAGCTAAGGTGTGCTGTATAGAGCCCCTATTGAAATTGCTTCTGTTACAGTTCAGGCTCAAGTGCTTTTTGTCTCTGGAACAGGCTCGTGACCTCCTGCACTTATTGGCCCAGCAGCCAGCAGCCCTGAGTGAGGTGATTTTAATTTGTCAGAACTATTTACCAACATTTGGCCAAGGTTATTGCCTTGCTGTCATAGAGAGGCCACTTGGTAATGAAAAGCAAATAAATACCCTGGAGAGAGGGGTTGCAGGGGTGACAGAGAGAGAAAAGTAGTCAGAGCGAGAGAGAGACAGAGAAAGAGAAGTGAGACAAAAGAGAGAGAGAGAGAGAGAGAGAGAGAGAGAGAGAGAGAGAGAGAGAGCATCGAGAGGGGCAGAGAGAATATATCAGAAAATCAAAGAGGCAGTAGGAGGTGTGCTGGTTAATAAGGAGAATTGGAAGGAGGTGGAGAGAAGAGCAGAGAAAAGGAGAGGTGGAGGGCTTTTATTATTCCTTCTATCCTGGAGAATCAATTACCCTCAAATGCAAATTGAGGGGCATTATTTATCTGTCCATTCGCAATGAATTATTCAGGTTTTTACAGGAGGGGAAAGCAGAAGATGTCAGGGAGTGTGCCTGTAAATGGAACAATGTGCAATTTACATCCTTCATTACAGCGACCTGCATCACATTAGTTTGGGCTTTTAAATCAATACCCCTTCCCCACCTTATCGTCAGTTACGTACTTTAGTCAGATGACTGTGTGTGTGTGTGTGTGTACAGGTTAGTCAGCATCCAGTTTCATTTCTCCCCTGTATAAATTGCTAAAAGGACTCATTTAAAAGATATGAAACATGACGTGATAGCGGAGGGGTGGGAGGCAGAGGGTGGCCTTCCTTGAGGCTGATGTGGGAGTGAAGCAGCTATAGGGGAAAAGGCACCATCTGCTATGAAGTAAAGAGAGAGACAGAAAAATTGTGCCTTTCTTCATGACTCTCACACTTCTTTGCTATTTTCCATCCCTGTGAACCAGAGCCATTCATTTCTTCTGTTTTCGGCTGATGTTGATGAAATAAAAAATCCAACAGATCGACGTATTTTAATACTGTATACACATACGGTAATGTTTTTCTATCAAGTCCATGCTTATAACTAAAAGTGAATATGTTTTAAACAAAGGATCGCATTCTCCGAACAAATACTGAAGGTGCAATAATGAGAAAAATCATTAGATGTATTTATGACTGTTCATACCTACTGTGCATATAAAAAGCTTACATACCGATAATAATAACGTTGTTGTGATGGAAAAAAAAATGCCTTTGCTGTCGGTGCAACCTACCAGAACAGAGGATATTTATTTGTGGTTATTCACAGTTGCATAATTTCTAAAACTTAATTGATGGTATGTTTTCCAGTTTTATTTATTGATTTAAACCTCTCCTAAAACACCAACAAATAAATAAGTAAAATTATGTATCTTTATTATTGTTATTATTAATATTGTCATTTTTACATCGCAAGAATGATTGGCATTTTAAAGGAAATAAGTGAACTTATAATATGAATGCATTATAATATCCACTGTGTGTATTTATAACATGCAGCATGCAAAAGAAATAATACATATCGATGATTATTTATGAACACTTATTACACTTAATTGCAGTCTATCACGCATTATGAATTGTTATGATGAAGCATCATAAACATGTTTAATGAATTACAACAAAAAACCTTATTAAATTGAACAAAAAATATTTTTAATATCTCCAGACCTAAAAATAATAATAATAATAATAAAAAATACATGGAGAGGCATAAAGTGACATAAGAGTGGACTCTGGAGAAAAAGAAAACAAATAAAGTGGCAGGGCAGTCCACTGATTAGCACACTCATCTCACAGCAAGCAAGTTCCAGGCCCACCAAGGGACTTGCATGAAATTAATTGAGGCACTCCGGTTTCCACCTACAGTCCAAAGACTTAAACCTTAGGCTAAGTGACTGTTTCCTATTGCCCCTAGGTATGAGTCCATGGATGGTTGTCTGTGTTGGTGCTGTGATGGACTGGTAAGATGTTTAGTCACTCAGAGATGGTTGAGATAAACTCTAGTCTTCCCATAACCCTGATAAAGGATTACTTAGTCACTTACTCATTTACTCTATGGAGTCCATAGAGATCGAGACGTTGGTTGCTGAAATTGAGGAAGAAAAAGAGGAGGAAGCTGAGAAGAAGAAGCAGAACAAATCTTCATAGGTCGAAGACACAATGAAGCGCGTGTCAATACTCCGTTTTTAGTTTTTTTTTCACAAGTCACAAGGTGTCAAGGTGGCTGGAGCTCAGTTGAAACTGAGAGATGGTAAAGTAAACCCTGAAGAGCTTGCCAGACCATTGCAAAGCCAATGAAATCATTCACACTCATACCCATGTCTCAGGCTATCTGGACTAGCCAATCATCAATTCATGTCTTTGGACTGTGGGAGGAAGCCAGAGGAACCCATTATCATGTGGGTCTATCATCTTGGGCTGTCTTCACTGACGCACCCCTTCAATATTGCATTGAGGTTCAAGATGATACCTGTGGACTGGCAGGCCAAGCTAGTGGTCTCAATGAAAATTTACCCCAGGGGGTTGAATGGGGGGCTTCAACCAGTTCTCAAATATTGGATTCAGGAAAAACAGTGTGGCTCGTATCCTGATCAAGGAACAATAGATCATATTTTAAACCTTTGTAGAGTTGCTGAAAGGTCAAAGGAATTTGATAATCCATTTTACATGTGTTTTGTAGACTTGCAGAAGACGTCCCCCTCTGTGGGGTGATTTGGAAGTTATATATTAGGGCTGATTCTGTGAGCTATCTGGTCTAAATACAACCAAAGCATGGGCTGTGACAGCATTAAGTTGAACTCATTTCCTGTGTGTGTTGGAGTCTGCTAGGGCTTCCCCTTGACACTAATCTTGTTTGAGGTATCAATGGGAAAGATCTCAAGATATACTTGTGAAGAGAAGCAGATGATGATGTGGGCCTGTTGGCTTCTTCAGATTCTGACCTTCAGTTTGGAGCAGTTTGGATGAGAGTGAGTACTGCCAAATTCAATTCCATGATTCTTAACCGGGAAAGAGCGGATTGAGTCCTCCTCAAGCTAAGTGAGTTCAAGTATCTGGTTAACCTGTTGACAGGTAATGGCATAATGCATTGGAAGATGGTCAGTCCTATACCAGCAGTGTTATGCTGGAGAGGGAGCTGAACCAAAGCGCAAAGTTTTTGATTTACCTTTATATTATTACCCGAAACTGCAGTCATGACATTTGGATAGTGATCAAAAGAATTAGATCAGGGATACAAGCAGTTGACCTAAGCCAAAGAGATAGATCCACTGCCCCTCTACATCTAAAGAGCTTCAGGATTAGGCCCTTGATCATCTCCCATTAGAGGTGTCTCAGGTACATCTAAAAGGAAGGAGGATCCAGGGGAGATCATACTGCAGGGACATCATCAGAACATGCTGCAGGGACTATATATATATATATATATATATACACACACACACATACAGTATAACCTGGAGCAGTATTTTAAGAAGGTCGAGAGAGGCCTGCAACAGCTCCTGTACCCTCCACCTCAGCTGCATCTACTACTCCAGGCTCACCTGCACCAGCTTCTCCAGCACAATAAGTCTCTCCCTCCCGCACTGTAGTTCATTCTTGCAGTAAGGAATTGTTTTCTCTGTTAATACTTTGTCATTAACTGTGACATTTTATTATAGCACTGTACGTACAGTACTTTTCAGAATATTTTATGTTATGTTCCGTCTTGCACTGAAATTCAGGTTACATCGCGTCTTAAAAACGAATCAGCGTTGTAAACCGAGGACCCTGTATATATCATCATCATCATTTTCTGTAACCGCTTAATCCTAATTAGGGTCGCAGGGAGGGTCGCAGGGAGGCTGGCGCCCATCCCAGCCAAATTCGGGCGAGGGCAGAGTACACCCTGGACAGCTCGCTAGGCCATCGCAGGGCCTAAACACGCCAACGGGTTTGCAGCCTACTGTTCTCGAAAGTCAGCAATGGTTCTTTTACATGCCTCACACCATAGACAGTGAGAGACATGGCTGGCCTTTGTTAACCCAATTAGCAGCACTGGGGAGGACAGACAACCTTGTGGAGAGTGGGACTCGAACCCCCAACCTTTGGATCAGCAATCTAGTGCCCTATATCACTAGACCACCACTGCCCCACATACACATTATATATATACATATATATAACAGTGATACCTCTGCTCACGAACATAATTGGTTCCCAGAAAGTGTGTGTGAGGCGAAAAGTTCGTCTTCCGAACATTTATTTCCCATAAGAAACCATTAAAATGAGAATAATCCGTTCCCAGGTCCCCATAAAACATAATTTTGTACTAAATAAGCCTTAAAACTACACAAAAATATACCTTATTTTATGTATAATAAATGTGCTATTGTATTGTAATTAAAGAAATAAACTGTACTGTATAATAAAGTCGTTTTATTTACCTTTGTGATGGTAGTTGATGGCTTGATGGAATGGAGTGGGAGGAGGAGGGAGGGAGGGACTCCCTGTTTGGAAGGAGAGTTTGGAAACGCCTCCTGTTTGGAAACACCCTTAGCCACACACGCACCCTTAATAGCTTCCTTGTTCTTAAGGATGGTGGTAGACTTGGCGTACTGGTACTGGGACGCTGAGTCACACAAACGCACACCTCGTTCGTGTTTTTCAATGATCTCCGCCTGTGGTGGGGTCTTTTTCGGTCCCATAATAGCAAAAGTACACTCAATATGGTCCAAAATGTCTAGCAAACACAAACCACTTCCGCATTCAAAGAAAGGGGTGTGATTTAACTGTGACGCCGTGAGCGCAAGGCCAGCTTCTCGTGGGTCGCCACCGTGGCGCTGTTCGACCGCGTGGTTTGATTCGTCCGCCGAAAACTAGTTCGTCAGCAGAGACAATATGCTCGCAAATTTAATGTTCTTGAGGCGAAAAGTTCGTGAGCTTAAGCGTTCGTCAGCAGAGGTTTTACTGTATATATATATATATATATATATATACACACACATACATACACACATACATATATACATATTATATATGTACATGCACACACACACACACACATATATATATATATATATATATATATATATATATATGCATGCCGCATGCCTTGGAACCTCCAGTAGGAGCTGGATGGATGCCTGACATTCCCTTGTAAACCTGTTGCCTTTGCGACCTGGCCTTGTATAAGCAGAAGAAAATGGATAGATGAGCAAATTAAAAAGCATCCAAATGAAACACTGCTTTACCCGGAGCTAAACATTTAGATGAGAATTTGATTTTTAAAAAAGTTATATTTTTTGATGACCAAAGAATAAAATATTACCTAATGGATCGTGCAACTTAGATAATTGTGTGTCTTACTGTGTGCTAAAGTGATGTTTGGAGCAGCAATGTACCGGCATTAGGTTGTACACTTCAATGACTGAGTCATTGATGCACCACTTTTAAAATGCAAACAGCCCCTTTTAAATTGAAAACTCCAAATAATTTAGTCACAAATGTGTCCTGCCCTGGAATAAACAAGTGGTGTGTCTATTTGTGCGTGCAGTTAGTACTCTTCAGGAAACAGAGACTTGCTTATGAATATTTTTTCTAAAAGGAGGATTAGGTAAGATTGACCATTGATTTGCAGGAATAAGTGAGGAAGTTAAAAATTTAATGAATTAATCCTTGCCCAAATTTATGCCCAGGTCACAAAATTCAACCCTGAGAACCTATTCTGGCTGGTAGAGTAATGTTCACTTTGAGAAGTTAGAGTCTATTATCATAATGAGGTACTGCAGAAAAATAAGAAACTGCAGAGCTTTTCCTACACAGTTCTTTTATAGAACATTATATAAACCTATTTTGATTGTACCAGCAGCTTAATTCAAATAACCAGCTTATTACAAGGATCCCTCACTTTCCATGGTTAATGGGGACCGAGACACCCCCCGGCAATTTCCGCAAAATAGGATTGACACCCCTGACTGACGTATACATTCATATATATATATATATATACATTCATATATATATATATATATATATATATATATATATATATATATATGTGTATATATCATCAATAAATACATATTAAAATGCTATAAATGCTTATAACAACAATTAAACATTCAAAATAATGCATAAAATGTAAATAAAATATAAATACAGTACACACATACAGACACGCACACACTCAAATGGGCACCTCACATAACGTAAGTATTTTTTTTTTGCATAATTGGCCTTGTTTTGCGGCATTTTTCTTAACTTTCTCCCTATTTTTCCTTAATTTCCTTATTTTTCGATGAATATTTTAAACCCATGATGCACTGAAGCTGCAAAAACTGAAGCACGAAGTAGCGAGGGATCACTGTATATAATTACCTCGTTTTCCCCTTGGCCTTCAACTTTACTTTTACAAGGGCTGAATATTTTTCTACATCGCACTCATGCTAAAGAAGTTGATAGTTTTGCAGTACATGTTACAAATATTTAGCTCAAGTAAAATTAATCTTTTACCATTTTAAACCTCCACAAGTAGTCCAGCTCACTTTAATATGTAACAGACCTTCACTACATACAAACAAGCGCTTCTGTCTCGTTCCCACAGGGTCAAAAATATTTTCACCTAACGACTGGTAAACTGAAAAATATTATGAGCCAAATATATTTTAATCGACTACAGAGCAGAATAGTAAATAGTGAATCTTTAATGTTTATTAAAGATTAATAATTATTGATGAATTATTATTTACCTGTGGATTGAGCTTTTTAAAGGGGTCTATCAAAATGCATGGTCCAGATACTGTGGCAGAGATTCAACCTTTACCGTGAAATGCTAATTGATGCTACACGACCCAACCAAAAAATAAATAAATAAATAAAAAAGGTGGTTACTCCCAATATTTTTCGGGAGCTGCCATTAGCCTTGATTACTGCAAGTGTGGCATTGTTACAGCATTTAATCAGGTCAAGGCTCAGCAACATCATATGGCAATACAATGAAATCAGCTATTGACCTGAGGGTAGCGAATAGGCTGGTAATCCATCCATTGACTTTTTCTTCCTGAATGTTAAAGAGTGGTTTAGAGTGCATGAGGAATTATATTTCGCATATAAACTGACAGCATGGGGTCCCGACCTTAACCCTGTTGAAAGTCTTTGGGATGTGCTGAAGAAGAGTTTAAGGCACGGGTGGGCAAGCTTATCCTCAAAGGGCCAGTGTGGGTGCAGGTTTTCACTTCAACCAAACAATAGAAAGAAAAAAAAAAACCTAGATTGGACATTACTGTTTCAATTCTGAAGTGGGGCCATCTTGGTGAGATCACATGACTGTTTAAGACTTAAAGCAAGGTGATCTCACCAAGATGGCTCCACTTCAGAATTGAAACAGTAATGTCCAATCTGGGTTGGTTTTGTTTTGTTTTTTCTTTTCTTTTAATGATCAGCGATTGGTGGAAACAGGTGGAAGGTGTGGCTATTGTTTGGTTGAAGTGAAAACCAGCACCCACACCGGCCCTTTGCGGATAAGATTGCCTACCTCTGGTTTAAGGAGTGGTTAAATGTTTCTGTTATCATTTCAAAATGTCGGTGAAAAATGGACCTGGCTCTTGATGGAATAATAAATGTGGTACTTATTGGTAAACACAACCCAGTAGATATTCGCAGAGAATAAGGTGAGGAAGTGCAGGCACGACTCATGGTGGGGTTAAAGTTCCTCTTGAGGCTCTCAGGCTGTACTCTTCATACTCTTGAAACAAAGCAAGAAGCAGCCTAAGTACTTACAGATATAAAGACAGTCGAAAATTGTCACTGACCTTCGTTTATTTCTCAACATATATTTGGCCACTGCTGATTTAGGGACCCCAAACCATATCCCACAGGTGCTAATGTGACAAATTCCTTCATCACATTGACTGATATTTTCATAAAATGAGCAACATATTCAGTATGTAACAATGCACAGCTCAGATTACATTAACGTATCTTTATCTATATAGGTTGTATTGTCTTTGATGGTCATAATTATATTTTATTTATCCCGAGTGACTTGTTAGAACATGGCGAGTTCTCTAGAAGGCTATTCATTACATTTTAGCTGCTAAAGCACTTGAAATTCAAGGTACTGCTTATAATGTGGGGATCATTTACAGGGCCATCGAAACAATGCTTATCCAGAGTGAAGTGCATTTTCATTTTTTAAATATCCTTGGCTTAATCCATTCATTAATTTGGCCTCGTTCCTGTACCAAAGATCCCACATCCCAGTGGCCCCGAGGATTACGGACCCGTTGCATTGATTTCACATCTCATGAAGCCCCTGGAGAGAATCATACTATATCATCTCCAACAGATGGTTAGACAACATATGGACACCCCCCCCCCCTTCCCTCCTCTTCAGTTCACTTACCAACCTTGTCTTGGAGTTGAAGACTCCATCATCTACCTGCTTAACCTTGTCTATACCCACCTGGACCAGCCTACAAGCACTATGAGGATCATGTTTTTTTTTTTTTTTTTACTTTTCCAGCGCATTCAACATCATGAGGTTGACCCTTTTGGTTCAGAAGCTGACAGTAATACCTCTCTTGTGTCCTTGATTGTGGACAAACTGACCAGACGACCACAATATGTGTGCTTGCAGTATTGCATGTGTACGGTGGTCAGCAACACCAGAGCACCACAAGGGACTGTCTTCTCCCATTTCCTCTTCATCCTCTACACAACAGACGTCAGCTACTCCACGGAGACCTGCCGTCTTAAGAAGTTTTCTGATGACTCTGCTCCATCAGTGAAGGTGAAGAGACAGAATATCAGGCTGTGGCAGATTTCTTCGTCAGATGTTGTGAGCAGAATCATCTGCTGTGTTATATGACAAAGACCAGAGAACTGATTGTGGATTTTATATTGAGATCCAAAACACCAGAGATCTCAGTTTCCATACAGGTGTTTAAATGGTGGAGGATCACAAATACTTTGGAGTTCATATTGACAATTAACCAGACTCAGTTACGAACACCAACACACTATACAAGAAGGGCCAGAGCTGTCCCTATTTTTTTGAGGTCATTAAACATTAGTCAGACACTACTTAGGATGCTCTATGGGTCTGTTTTGGCCAGCAATAGACTGAAGGTTGCAGATGCAAAGAGACTGGACAAAGCGATCCACAAGACCATTAACACTGTAGGGATGGAGCCGGACTCTGATGGTGGTGTCGGAGTGCCGAATGTTTACAACATAAAGACATTACTGATCAATACCTCCCGCCCACTTCACAACCTGCTAATCAGTCACTGGAGCACGTTGAGTGAGAGACTGATACCACCTAAATGCACCACTGAACAATACAGAAAATCATTCCGACCAGTGAACATTAAACTGTACAACAGTTCCATATAGCAACATCTACTGTTATGCATTTACTTTCTACTGTCTGGATATACTGATCATACTGGAGATATCCAATTTACCTATCAGAATCATACTCTCACACTGAAAATTGTAGAAAAATGTAACCTTAGATTCAAGTGATTTTTTTTTGGTGTTGTGGGATTCACAACAAAGAAATTATTTTTCCTAAAAAAAAAACAAAAAAAAAAAACAAAAAAAAATCACCTCATCCACAGTAATTGGCACCCCTAACAATTCCTAGGCAATAGATGTAATTGAAGTACAGGGATCCCTCACTTTCCGCAGTTAATGGGGACCGAGACCCCACCCCCCATGATCGCCGATTTCTGCGAAGTAGGATTGACCCCACTGACTGACGTATACGTATATATGTATTTATATATATATATATATATATATATATATATATATATATATATATATATATATATATATATATATAAAATATATATATATAAATCAATATATCAATTTTTGGAATGGTTGGAGAAAAGTGTCCAGTGTGATGTGTGATAGGAGGGTATCGGCAAGAATGAAAGGAAAAGTGTACAAGACGGTGTTGAGGCCAACGATGTTGTATGGTTTAGAAACAGTGGCCCTGGGGAAAAGACAGGAGACAGAGCTGGAGGTAGCAGAGATGAAAATGTTGAGGTTCTCTTTGGGAGTAACGAGGATGGATTGGATCAGGAATGAGCACATCAGAGGGACATCACATGTAAGACGTTTTGGAGACAAAGTCAGAGAGGCTAGATTGAGATGGTTTGGACATGTACAGAGGAGGGATAGTGAGTATATTGGTAATAGGATGCTGAGGCTGGAACTACCAGGCAGAAGGCCTAGAGGAAGACCAAAGAGACGATTCATGGATGTGGTGAAGGAGGACATGAAGGTCGTTGGTGTAAGAGAAGAAGATGCAAAGGATAGGGTGAGATGGAGGCAGATGATTCGCTGTGGCGACCCCTGAAGGGAAAAGCCGAAAGGAAAAGAAGATATATATATATCAATAAATACATATTCATTGCTATATGTTCAATGCTTTGTTGAGGTTTCTTTTGTTTCGTTAATTTTTTTTTTTGCATAATTCACTTGTTTTGCACCATTTTCCATAACCTTTTCACGATTTTTCCTTAATTTCCTTTATTTTTCGATGCATATCTTTGAAAACCCCATGATGCACTAAAACCACAGAAAGTGAAGCACAAAGTAGCGAGGGATCACTGTATTTGTCATTTCTACAGTTGTGTACAATGTTGTTCAGGGTGTCTAGGAAGATTTAATTAGTAATTCATCACTTCCTGTTTCCCGAGGGTATAAATATGATGTCATAGAGAGGCCATTTCTCTTATCCACTCTTCAACATGAGCAAGACAAAGGAACACACCATTCAAGTAATGCAGATGTGTGTTGACCTTCTCAAGTCAGGCAATAGCTACAAGAAAAAAAGCCCCTTGCTGCACCTGCCCAATCAGAAGAATCATTACGAAGTTCAAAACAACCGGAACAGTGTTAAACAAGCCTATATGAGGACACAACGTTATTTTGCCACCATGATCGGTGAGGAGGATGGTAAGAGAAATAAAACATTCGGCAACGCTCACTGTTAAAGAATTACAAGAAATGGGAGCATCATGGGGTCACAAAGTCTCCAAAATAACCACCAGATGCCATCTAGAAGGCAACAAGCTGTTTAGGAGGCATGCATGGAAAAAAAAAAAACTTTTCTCACTCAATCAACGCAAACATCAATATATATTGTAATTTTTCTTTAATTATTAAGATTTTATCTTCTCATTCTTTCTTTGTATGGAGCAACTGTGTGCATACAATTAACTCTGGGAGTTATAAAGTATTCTGACTCTGAATGTTGATAATTTTCTGCATACTATGGAAGTTAACTGTGAATTTTGGAAAGTAAAAAAAAAGCCTATTTCTCATAAATTACTCATAAGACTAATATCTTTTCATTTGACGGAATTAAAATTTCTGGATTGCATATATTTGTAACCATTTGTATCGATTTATCATTAGCGAGAGTCTTTCAGAATGCAGAAGGTATATAACTTTCTGAAGCATAAAAAATGAGGTTCGTCAATATATGTGAAAGGGAAGAAATGAACATTACTCTCTTTGATTCATTCCAGGTTTAGCACATGATCAATTAAACCGATTGATGAGGCATATGAACACGTGATGATGAATGATTCTGCCACTGCTGGCAAAAAAATGAACACATACTAAGTACCTCTCTCAATCCTGAATCTTTTCATAGTTCCATGTATGATGAATGTACAGCAAGGGCAGCTTATGACATTTATTCATTATACTTACACACATTATATCACTGGAGGTATTTCTGCATTGGAAATGTATTCAAATATTTTGGCATTGGTGAAAAGCAATTGAATTAAAGAATCTAATGATGACAGGTCATTGAGATGATACAGTTATGCATTTAAATTAACACGTATCTATAGGTTTGTGTGTCTATGCAAGAATGTCAACACAAAAAGACGAAAAAAAAAAGTTCTTTCTCGAGTTAAAGCCTACAAAATTTCATTCATCCTGCCGTGTGGAAGAATTGCATTGTGTTGCATTTGTGACCATCTGTCCCATCCACCGCAGACGCATTCCATGTGTTACTAGCAAAACATCATGTTCATTTCTATTAAGTAAATGTCTATATAAACCCGGTAGAGTAAAATTGACTCATTTGTCATTCCAACACAATGTACAGTGAACCCTCACTTTTCACGGTTAATGGGGACCGAGACCCTTCGTGAACGCGGCATTTCCGCTAAGTAGGATCAACCCCCTGACTGATGTATACGTACATGTATATGTGCATATAATATCAATAAATACATATTCAACTCTAGAAATGCTGATAATAATTAAACATTCAAAAGTAATGCATAAGATGTAAATAAAAAAATAACCGCTCATGTGTACTGAGAGCAAAATGGTAGATCAAACTTTCCAATTTTACTGGATATGTCTCTAACAGTAAAATGAGGCGTTCACTGTCTGTTAAAGTGAGTTTGCATGGTATTTTAAGACCCCCTGCCATTGGGGAATCTCTTTAATGTTCATCAGTAACAACACATTTGCTTGTTCCGCCACGCTTTAAAAAAAGGAAAATATTTTGCTGTGTTCTCTTGGTAAATGTCCAACAACTGATCAACCATGAGAAACTGCTACAGCAAAAAAAGGGATGTTTTGAATAAATGGAACGATGAGCCAGATATGGATCTATCAGAAAGTGATGACAAGTATTTTTCACCCGATTCTCCTGCTCACTAACTTCATAAATTTTAAGACCTGGCCATGTGCTTGTTTGTGTTAATTGGTTCCATGTGCCATGTGCTAAGTGTTGACTGGTTCAACTTGCCATGTGCTAAAGTTGACATTCATGTTGATTGGCTCGATTTTACATCTAGGGGAAAATAGTTAAAGGAACAGCACCGGGAGGGAAAATTAAAGGGTCTTTTTTTAAATGTATGCTGTTTTCTGTTTATTTTCAGTTTTCATGTAAGTAATTTGGTTGATACCACAAAATGAATAACACAAATATCAGTAGAACTCTTTTATTGTTCTGTTATTATTCAGGATTCAGGATATTATTATGGAGGAGGAGGGTTTTCCTCAGCTATACAGCAAACAGTTCACCAGCCAAAGTTACACCGAACTCAGAGGATACTAGCAGCAAGATTACAGAGGAACCCAGCAACAAGCATCAGCATCACCTACTGTCCAACCAACACGACAGATGAAGACACAGTGATGACTTGTCAAGAGCAATTGAAGCCATTCCAGCCCACAACCTACTTATAGTTGTAGGGGACTTATTGCAGCAGGGCGCTTATTACGTTGAATACGGTATGTATTTCCTATTATTTACATCTGATGCATTACTTTTGAATGTTTAATTATTGAGTTAAATTATTATAAGCATTTATAGAGTTGAATATGTATTTATTGATATTACATGCACATATACATGTACGTATACGTCAGTCAGGGGGGTTGATCCTACTTAGCGGAATTTCCGTGTTCACGAAGGGTCTCGGTCCCCATTAACCGTGAAAAGTGAGGGTTCACTGTACACTGTGTTGGAATGACAAGAGTCAATTTTACTCGACCTTGTGCCCCCCCTCACGGCTGCATTGGATTAATGTTTTAAATAAAAGTCACTAAGTTGGAGTGTGTGGTTTGAATGTGTTTCTCAATCCACATATATACAGCACATCAAAACATTAAAGTTAGGCTTATTTATTTCAGAGCTGCTGTTAAAATATTGCCACTGACAGAAAGATGAGAAAAGATGACTAGTTCTGTGCATGATATTTTGTGACTCATGCTTTAGATTGCCAACGATGTCAAAGTATACTATAGCTTTTACTGTAAAAAAACAAACAAACAAACCTTTTATACAGCGAATGCAAACTCTATTGGCAAATGTATGTAGACACCTGACCATCTCAAGCATATGTGGGCTTTTCCCAGACTTTTGTAGGTTTTACAAGTTTACAGAATCGAAGGTATCTTTGTGGCCTGTAGCATTATGAATTCTCTTTAATGGAATGAACAGGACCAAAGCTGTTCCAGGATCACAATACCTCTGAGCGTAAAACAAGGTTCCTTCAGAATGCTTTGCCATGGTTGGGTTTAAAATGACTTACACCTGACCTTAACCTCAGTGTGCACTCTTGGAATAAATTGGAACAATGACAGCAAGCCAGAAGTCAACAGTGAACAAAGAGAGTGGTAAAGACTGATAAACCAAACCAGGTCAATGTGCGGTTTGAACACTTGAAGAAATAGTCTTTTACATAAAATAATACCATCTTTAAGGAATAGAAAGAATATTGCATGCTTGATGAATGATCACTTTCAGCCTCCAATAAGATTTGCTTTTACCCACTTAACGAGCAAAAAGAGAGGAGAGTCCCCCTCCTGGGAAGCCTCGAACCCCCCCCCCCCCCACACACACACCCGAGAATGAAAGTGTCTGGACGATGTCTGGGCCCTGCTTAATTTTGGGTTGGAACTTTTAGATTGTTTTCACTTTCTCTTTTTTTGATCGAGTTCTTTGTTGAATGTTTTAATTTTATTTTATTAATAAATTGTTTTGTTGAAGTGCCCATCATGTCTGTCCGTTGTGGTGTACCGAACCTGGGCCCTTCAGGGCTTACATTAGATTAGTATTTCATGGGGGTGAATCTCATCAGGTGGTACTACTGTAATATTCTTATAGGCAAAATTCTTCCAAATATTCTGTCACACATCTAATAAAATGGACAATAAATATTTTAAAATTGAAGACTTTAATGTTCAAAGTAATTTCGTACAATGAAATTAAATCACATTTTCAGAGATTTGAAGTTGGGTAGTGAAACATTATATAATGGTCCTGTGTAGCAATATAGTCAATGAGAAAGGTGCTCAATTATCTATTTCTTTCAATATAATATGTGGAAGTGGTGTCCTGGTGGTAAAGGTGCTGGATCACTGATCCTAAGGTTGGGGGTTTAAGCTCCACTCTCAACAGGTTGTCACTGTCCCCCCCCCCCCCCCCAGTGCAGCTAACTGGGTTATCAAAGGCCAGCCATGTCTCTCGCTGTCTATGGTGAAAGGCTGTAAAAGAACCATTGCTGACTTTCGACAAGAGTAGCTACACAGTTGTCAGCGTGTTTGCGCCCTGCGATGGCCTGACAAGCTGTCCAGGGTGTACTCTGCCCTTGCCTCGAGTCGGCTGGGATGGGTGCCAGCCTCCCCGCGATCCTAATTAGGATGTAGCGGTTACAGAAAAAATGATATTTTAAGCTCTTGCATCTTCAATTACCGAACACAAACAAGCATTTATGATAATATTAAGGGCAGACTACTGTCAACAAATAAGTTCAAGGATCTTCTAAAGGAACAATTTTAATATCAAATAAGTTGGAAATTTTGATATTCTTTTCTCATATCCATAATGATTTTAGACTCCATTACATCCTTCTCCTCCAGAACTATTT